>JBAMYA010000014.1:15026035-15040498 GCA_037176975.1 Arrhamphus sclerolepis | reverse complement strand
TCACAGCAAGAAGGTTCCTGGTTCGAGCCTCCACAGGGGTCTTTCTGTGTGGAGTTTGCATGTTCTCCCCGTGCTTGTGTGAGTTCTCACCGGGTACTCCGGCTTCCTCCCACAGTCCAAAGACATGCTTGTTAGGTTAATTGGTGTTCATAAATTGTCCTGAGGTGAGAGTGTGAATGGTTGTCTGTCTACATGTGGCCCTGTGATGGACTGGTGACCTGTCCAGGGTGGACCCCTGCCTTTCACCTGTAGAGAGCTGGGATAGGCTAGATGGACCTGAAACACTCACATATCAAGAGAAGCAAAATTCTTCCATCGACTTAAGCAAAGATAATCAAATTATGATGTGAAATGCTGGCAACACTTTCTAGGAAAACAAAACATCATGTCAGCTACCCAAAGGTACAGAAGGATGCCTTTTCAGATGATCCAGAAGACATTTCTCGATGTTCTGAATGTTAGCGCAACAGCGATGTCTCTAAAAAAAGTAAACTTACACACTTAAAGTGAAAAAAATCAAGCTGTCAGCATCTGATTCATCCTGTTAACTGGCCTTCTTGATTGGATTGTTTTAAAAATTAGTTTTATTCAATAGAAGTGTTGATTCAAGTAGAAATTTATTAATTTATTTTATTTTCATGTATTTTATTTAGCGCAGAGTGCATGAAAAAAAATGTATGTTTATGTTATGATTTTATATTAAAGGGTTTGTTGCTCAAACTACAGTTGCATTAGTTTTTATTCTAACTGAAGTAAAATAAGTTGATTGTGCGGAAAAAATTCAAGTAACAATTTGCATGGGCTTTTTTCAATAGAAATAATGCAAAAACAAAGAAGTTAGAATAGTTTGAAATAAGTAATTTGCCAACTTAATATTAACAATACTTTAGAACTAAAATTAAGTTGTGATGGTTAAAACAAATTATGTTGGTTGGACTAAACAAATTGGATTAGCTCAACTGTAAAAGCCTGTTTATTTATTCAATAGTAAAATAGTTGGAATTAAAGTCATGAACATTGTAGCCCTCATCTTTTTCTTGTTGAGCAACAGTATTATTTTTTACAGTGTAATCTAAACCAATACCAACCCTGTAGTTAAACCTAGAGGTGACAGTAAAATAATGTGGAGTTATTTTTCTGTCACAGGGCCAGCGAAGCTGTAGAGGGTTTGCTTGTGCAGTTACGCCCCACTGGGTGGCAGGAAGACGAGCTGAGCGGCAGCGTTGGCTTAAATACCGTCTAAACTTAAGGACAAGATCAAAATTTGGGAAAAAGCTGATGTGCGATTGATGTACAAAAAGGTTTGAAAAGCAGTTGGAGCTATCTACTGAAAGCTAAAGAAAAGAAAAACAGATAAATTGCTGAAGATTTTCAAAAGGAAAAAGCTGTGCTGTAATGCTTGGATGAACACTGTAAAGCAAGACTGACAAATGAACGCGATATTCTGCAAACTCTTTATTGAGAAGTATTTAAATAGTTTTAATACAACTATCACGTCACGTCAGTCTAGATGTGCTTATGTCTCACTTTCCAACCTTAAACATGAAACAGTGGAGAAATAGCCAAAACAAAGCCAAAACAACAATGTAAAACATAATAAACATCTGTAAAAAGTGTCAACAGCTCCTTTGAGTGACAGAAACATACCAGGTACCAGTTCAAAGCAGCAGCCAGTCATTTCGTTGGTAACTTTTAGCCTTCATTGTGTATTTTCCCAGTGTTGAAATCAGGTCCATATAAATGTCAGGATACGCAATTTCTGGCCACATTTCAATGTTCATGGACCATTTGATCTTTGGTAACTCGTACAGGACAATGTTGAGTCCAGTTGTCCTTACTTTCATGTCATATTCCACATTTTTCCCATCTGGCTGCTTCCCTCCAACTCACTTGTCTGAGGTTTGTTTTGCCACTCAGTCCAACTGAGAGGGGCGTGGCCTAGAGGGGAAGTGATGTAAACGCATGCCTGATCTATTCAAGATAATGAGAGGTGGATGTAAAATAGTACAGAGCAAAAGATGTTTATTCTGTTCAGAATCGCAGCTATGACAAAAGTTTACATTTCAACAGCACAACACTGTTAGGAAAACATAGAAACTGCTTGAGAAAAAGCAGAATTGCAACACTTTCCATTATCATTATAGAGTATTGTTAATTACCTGAGAATGACAACTTCTTGGTTTCGAGGTAGGAATTCAATTGGCACGTGCGCTCTGAGGAAAAGGAGTAAAAAAGTAGAGTTGCTCTCTGTGTGCCACTGCAAGTGACAGACTATGTGCAAAATCTGTTTCATTGAATTAAAGCAAATAAACTTGCCTCAAAGATCAAATACATAAAGTAGAAAGTTCTTGACTTTGGACGCACACCTGATGTGGTTGGAAGTTGGGACATATGTGCTGCGCTCCTGAAATTACAGAGCAAAAAAAGGAAAACAGAAATTACTATTTAAATAAAATCAAGTAACAATTTGACTATCAAAACCTTAAAAGGCCACTCACTTAATGGGGAAACTGGCTTCAGTCTCAATCTTTCGGATGTCTGGCAACATGGATGTCACTTTAAGCCACAAACAGTTCTCCAGATTTTGGTGTGTCAGGCGGCTCCTCCCGTGCGTCTTAATGGCGTTCATTAAAGAAAAGCTCAACTCACATGTACAGGTACAGGGAAACATCGTCAACACATAAAAGCCGAGTTTCTTAATCCACCTGTACTTCTCTGAGCATGAGATGGAAAAATCATCCACGGATTAATGAGCGCATCGTTGACCAGGGAGCTTCTTTGAAAATCAATAAATTTAAGCTGAAATGCAGCCTCATCGAAGAAGGGGACAGTCCGCTCCTTGGACAGTGAGTGGGTCACGGACAAAAGTGATAATGTCCCTGATGAAGATGTAACTTTGGCCCACCATTGAGGTGGTCAGAAAAAAAATTTAGCCCAAGACCAAACTTCGAGCAGGTAATGTGCCCTGTGCTCAGATATTTTGCCGGTGGACAATTTATTTATTCCATCGGTGATGCTGAACATCTGAGCAGGAGTACTGTATGTAGGACGATTCGCAAGGTGGTACTTGCTCTATGTAACCTGTTGGATGCATTTGTCGTTTTCTGATCATTTAACCACAACACAAATTAAAGAAGGGTTTTATGCAATTGCAGGTGAGTACAAATATCAAAATAGGTCTGATGCATTTTCATTAATTAGGTGAAGTAAGTAATAATTTCCCCTTGGTTTTTAGAGCTACTGACTGCATCATTTCAGACATTCCACAGGTTAATAATCATCTGTAACACAGTTTTAAATAACATACTGAGGAACAAAAAAAACTTTACTTAAACATTTAACTTAACATTTAACACTCATCAGCAATTCATTACCATCAAACCTGCCTTGTTTTATTGATGTGTTTGAGTTCCCTCTTAAAGTTAATTTCAGGTCCTCAAAGCTCTGCACCATCATAGTGCATTCTTCTTCGGTAAAGTAAGGTGATCACTGAAAATGGTAACGTGCGCGGCAATATGCACTTTTATGCGAACACGCACAAACCCCAATTAGGTTAACGCAGGTTCACCAAATCAACTTCATAATCAGCATCATAGTACAGAGTAAAACCCCTTTTGGAAGCCCGGTTTTGTAAACCCCGGTTTAGAGAGTTAACCCTGGCTTACATCTGAGTAATTTAACCCCACCTGAGTAGCACATCCTTGATCTTTCATGGACAAACATGGTTTATATGTTTTTATATGACTGATAACAATAGAAATTAATTCAGTACCATTTATTAGCACGACAAGCCTATAAGACAGACAAGTATGAAATGAAGTTCAAGTCTAAACTAAAAAAAAAATAAAGTTTGAGCTGAATACATAATTATTCAGAGCAAAATGAATCACCTTGCAAAAAAAAAGAAAGAAAGATAATTAAACTTTGTTAGAAATGTGAGCTTGTTAAATGTAGTGCATGCTGGGTCATGGCCACAGTCAGTCCTTTGTGCTCTGATTGGCTTAATTAGCTTTTGAAGTAGGAAATTACCCCTACAATGAGACAGTGTGATTTCTGAGCATGTGGAGAGAAAGACTTAATCAAATATAGTCACAATGGAGTAATAATGACTTTTATCTGTTTCATAATGGTATTTATGTATGGTGGTGAGATTATGCCTCATATTTCAATAATAAAAGAAAAAAAGGTTTGGAGTGTTTTAATATGGTATTTACAATTTTTCTAAGTTTAATATTCTCTGTCCTACCTTATTAACCATACTGGTTATTCTATAGCTGACTCCAGTTTGCTTAAATGTTTTTCCTTTTTTTCCTTTTTATGAAGCCTGCAATGAAAATTATTTTTGCTTGCAAAACTGAAAACTGAGAAATGCATCTTGCTTTTAGAAGAACTACCATATCCTGCAGCTGGCATAAATCACAATACATATACGAGTATAGTTTTTGCGAATCTTCACAGATTAGAGCGATGACCTGATGTGACAATATCCAGACTGAATAATGCCTCTTTTTGCCTCCATGTGGTTCAGAAACTGGAACAATCTTATGTTCATTTATTCTCAAATACATCTCCTTTGATGTATCTTTATCTGTATTGCATGATATTTCAAATACATTCATTTTTTTCATTTTTAACAATGTTTATAAAGTACTATAGATGGGCATGGTTGGCTTACTTGGGAAGCTAACACAAGCAGATCAAGGCAGAAGATGGAGGAGGCTCTAAGGAGAGGAGCAGCGTGCAGGCGGCTGAACTTTGTTGTCACAGCGACGGTAAGAGCAAAAGGACTTTTTCTTTTGTTTGACTTGATGTGGCCATTTGTTTAGTTTAATGTCAAATGGTCTCTAATGTGGTTCACGTGAAGGGGACCGAAGAAAGTTTCTATTAGCTCTTATAAAAAAAAAGAAAATACAGAGACGAAGGACGGAAGGTGGAATAAGCTTTATATCCATCTCTGACAGTGAAGAGACATAATTAGAGAACAGTAATCTCCCCTCCACATCTCTCCCTGTACTTTCATTCTACCCATCATCTCAATTATTCTCTCCCTCTCTCTGCATCTCTGAAATGTTTTTGTCCGTCTGATTTTCTCTTTTTCATGCTCCATAATGGTACACTGAGAAACCTCCATCAACCCTCATCCCCATCATCAGCTTCTCTTCCATTATCCCTCTTTTTTGTCCTCTACTTTTTACTCCTCCTTCTCCTTCCCGCCTGCCCCATCTCTCACTTTCCACCTCTCTCTATCTCATTACTCTGAGGGGGCCACCATGCTGCGATCCTGGCCATCAGTAATGGCTCATGGCCACACTAGATGGGAGATTGCAAATGTAGCACAGATGAAATATAAGGTGTTGAGTGGTATTGTGTAAATCAATGGCTTATGAAGGCTGACCAGGCTCCTTCATACCCTATCACATGCACATCACAGGTCTGGCCTGCTTTTCCTGTTATCTCCTGCTCCATGGTCAGACTTCCCTTTTCTTTTGTTGGTAAATCACTTGTTCTCTGTTCAGTTTATCATTAACATCCCACTATTCTCGGTTTTTTTAATTTATAGATACTTCACTCTCCCTCCTCTGCCGCCCTCAGTCTGTTTCTCTTCTCATCACTGGGATTTGATAATGAGGGCCATGACTCGGTTGTCATTTTTAGCCTTTTCCCTCCTCTGCTTATCTGCCACACTTTGCAGCAGAAGGTAGATAATGGGGATCAGAGAGTGTGTGTCTCTTCCATTAAAGCCCCTGCGGGTTCATAAACCAAATCATAAATCAGACAAAAGTGCAAAGCTGCAGCAGGAAGGACTTCGGCTTATAGCAGTCAAGTCTTCAAGCAGGTTTTCAGTAATGTCTGCATGAAATTAGTGAGGGCATGAAGGAAAAGAAAAAACAAAAACAAACTATAACACTGTAGATAACACTGGCTCAGTTGTGGTTGTCTCCCAGCAAGAAGATTGATGACTCTCCACTCAACAGTCTATTCGATGCCCAGCTCTACCACATGCTGAAGTGTCCTTTGGGAAGTTGTTTAATCCCACAATGCTGCAATGTGCTAATCAGAGTGTGACTCTGAAAGGTCTGCAAAATGTAAATATAATCAGTATTCAATACCTTGCAGATCTCACGAGTCATATTTTATTCACATGAGACAGGATTTGTAAGAAAACATATCAAATGTTTTCCATTCCAGTCACAAATGTAGGTTAAACTGTTTGATGAAAAAGAAAAAGAAACCATATGTGAACATGATATACAAAGTCCACTATCATCGATGGGCCAAAGTCCATTTAAAATGAACTGAGAAAGTCTCTGGTGATCAGACAGATCAGGATTTTAAATTCTTTTTGGAAACCACAGATACGGCTTTTCATCAGCACTCATTTTAAAGCACCTTCATCTCTGATTGCATGGAGCTTCATTAATGCCTATAGCATGAACAGCTTGCATTTCTGGAAGGAAACACCAAATGCTGAAGGCAACACCTGCTCCCATCCAGACATTTTTCCTTTTTTTTCACAAGGAGACAGGTCGTACAAGAAAAACCTGTATGAAATTCAGACAAACCAGACAGGAGAGCTTAAATCCAAGGCTCAAAAGACAATGGACAAGAAGCAGGTAAATGGAAACAAACTGGGAACAAACAGGACTCTAAAACAGTCCTGACTAGATGCGACAACTATAAGGCTGTCCCATCTTCTCCTCTACGAACAAGACAAATGCCTGAAAAGTTTGATGCGACTCACAAAGACAATCTGGTAGGAAACAAACACAAGAAACCAAGGACTATAATTACTTATAAAAGTAATGAATAACAGAACTTGTGTGGTACTCAACTAAATACAAAAGAGATATAAACACAGGCTGAAAAATGGCTGAAATGGATCAGAGGAGAAAATATTATTGGCTTAGGAAGTGGTACAAACCTGACTAAAAAGTAATAGGATGGAGAATTTCAAAACAACACAGACCCAAAACATGAAACTGTTTTGGCCTTTGGTCTTCCGTCTTTCTGACTCTTCTGTCCCCGTTAATTTCTATTTTGTTCCTCAGTCTCAAAAACGTATATAAATGATGCAAATATGTGAGGTCTCCACAGACAGTGGGAGCAAAAACATGGGGACTATTCATTTGTATGAAAACAATTAATGAATAGTTAGTTTGTCACTCAGGTCATGTTGGACATAAATGGATGGTTAATTACAATTAAAGACTTATTAACTGTGGGTTTCTGCAAGTCTTTGTTCCGCTCGTCTTTGAAAACCACGCTCACACAATTAATTATACAGTGGACCAACATTTGTATGATAAGCATAACTATAATATTGCATATATTCTTTTCGTCATCACTTGCAGCTTCTTTTTTTGCCCAGTGTGTTTTTACATTCAGCAGCTGAATTTGTGGTTCAAGCAAACAGCGGTTTACTATTAATGAGAAAGTACAGCACATCCTGAAAGTGCTCACACCGCTTCACTTTGTCCACATGTTATTATGTTACAGCCTTAATACAAAATGGACACACAATACCCCATAATGATGATGTTTAAACATTTCTTTTTGATTTTTGCAAATGTATTTAAAAAAAAAATACTAAGAAATCACATGTACGTAAGTAGTCAGAGCCTTTTCTCAGTACTTTGTTGATGCTCCTTTGGCAGTAATTCCAGCCTCCAGTCCTCTTGAATATGATCCACTGGCTAGCTTACCTATCTTTGGCCAGTTTGGTCCATTCGTCTTTGTAGAACCTTTCCAGTTCCAGTTCCATCAGGTTGGATGTGAAGCATTGTTGCACAGTCATTTTCAGATCTCCCCAGGTTCAATCAGATTCAAATCTCGGCTCTGACTGGGCCACTCAAGGACATTCACAGAGTTGTCCTGAATCCCCTCCTCTGATATCTTGGCTGTATGCTCGGGGTCATTGTCCTGCTGAAATGATGAACTGTTGCTGAGGTCCAGAGTGCTCTGCAGCAGGTTTTCACCTAAGAGGTCTCTGTACATCGCTGCATTCATCTTTCCCTCTGTCCTCACTAGTCTCCCAGTTCCTGCTGTTGAAATCCCCACAGCATAATGCTGCCACCACCATGCTTCACTGTAGGGATGGTATTGGCCATGTGATGAGTAGTGCCTGGTTTCCTCCAAAAATTAGCCCAAAGAGTATAATCTTTGTCTCATCAGACCAGATAGTTTTATTTTTCTCGTGGTCTGAGAGTCCTTCAGTAGTCTTTTGGTAAACTTCAGGTGGGCTGCCATGTTCCTTTTACTAAGGAGTCGCTTCTGTATGGCCACTCTACCATACAGGCCTGATTGGTGGATTGTCTTTCAGGAAGGTTCTATTTCTCCACAGAGGAATGCTGCAACTCTGACAGAGTGACCATCAGGTCCTTGGTCACCTCCCTGACTAAGGCCCTTCTCCCCTGATCGTTCAGATTAGATAGCCAGCTCTAGGAAGAGTTCTGGTGGTTCCAGCTCAAGGAAGAGTTCAGGTGGTTCCAAACTGCCTTGACACAAAGCCGTCTTGGACGTCTTCAGACATTTCCTTTGACTTCATGCTTTACATTACTGTCAACTGTGGGACCTTCTATAGACAGGTGTGTGTCTTCCCAAATTACATTTAATCAACTGAATCTACCACAGGTGGACTCCAGTTAAGCTGTAGAAACATCTCAAGGATGTTCAGTGGAAACAGGATGCACCCATGCTCAGTTATCTGCTTCATGGCATGAATTCTCTATGTACATATGGTTTCTTTAATGAATTTGCAAAAATCTCTTTTTTCACATTGTCATTATAGGATATTGTGTAGAGTTCTAAGGAAAAAAATCAGTTCAATCCATTGTGGATTAAGGATTTAACATAACAAATGTGGACAAAGTGAAGCGCTGTGAATCCCTTCCAGATGCATCGTTTGCTAAGTGCCATCAAGATCGAGAGAGTAGTTCAACCTGTATGTTCATCCAGGTAAGAAAGAAAATGTTTAGGTTTTCTTTTATGTTTTATATCCTAGTGACTTCACGACTAATGAAATGTGTAAATTTACCATTAAAACAACCTCAAAACACTAGCAACATGCTATAATCAACACATTCATTGTACCAGTGTACATGCTTGTATGCATTTGTATGTCAACTAATCCATTCTGACATTTTTATAAACGTGTCCCCCGTTCAACAATCAATATTTTCTTATTTCACACCATCAAAGCTTTGAGTCTGTGTTAAGATGTAAAAGTGAATCGTGTATAACTCACTGCATTCTCAAATGTCACCAAATATTTTTATTAGTGTTGTTCTGAGTTTGAATCAGCCTAAATAGCCCAAGTGCTTTTTGTTGTCGATAATGTAAAGGCTCCCTGTCTTTGTGAAAAGTGTTGTTGGCTACTTTAGGCAATTCACAGAATTCCAGAAATACACAGTTATTGATTTTCCTGGAAATGCCAAGAAAAGGTGTGAGTGATTACATTAGCTGTTTCAGCAAAATGCAACAAAGCCTGTGGCCACGGAGAACGTAAAAATAAAACCAACTTATTGTGATTACTCTCCCTTTGAATGTAATTTTTTCATTTGAAATACTAAAGTAGTTCTAATGCAAACTCTTCAGTGGTAAGATCTGTCACATCTCCCAATCTAATGGTAAACATGGACAATGTTGATGTCAAGTTGAAATGATATGCAGTGAGGTTTTAATGGGGCTTAATGAGCCAAAATCATAATATTTGGTTAGAGAACCACTGTAAGCTGAGTCACAAGTTCGTAAATTGTTAAAAGCCCACGCCGGGATCAATTTGTAACTGAGATCAGATGCACCCTAAATGTTCCTAAGTCAATGTAAAAATGTGAATTGGAAGCATAAGAGGTACCATTTCCATAGCATTAGCACATTAATAAATCATTAGTCAAAGTTTGATAAAAACAAACAAACAAACAATGGAGGGAACTTTTCTCTCTTAACTGAAATTCAATATCAAGAAGAGTGAAGACGAGTGGAAGACTCATAACTCTTATAAGAGCAACCACCTTCTACTGATTAGAGAATCTAAGTTGTAGTCATCTGAAGATGTTTCATGCAGCAGTCGGCTCATGTGGTTTGTAAAATGACTGTTCACATTAATCATCAAATATGAGACAAGAAAATACTTATATGAAGATGAGAATGATAGACCACCTTGTTGAGGTATCCTCAAGCTCTGGTTCCCACCAGCACTAAAGACAATGTTTCCCTGCTCAGTCACTTTGATTGGATGACCATCAGATTTTCTTCAAGGTCTACACAAGTCTGTTAATGACCTACTAACTAGAGCCAGGTATGTTTGAGCAGGGAAACGTCTAAAACATGCAGGACAGTGTGCCCTGAGGACCAGGGTTGAAGAATATTGCTGAACTGGTCTCCCTGTGAATTCAACATCTGATTCAGGTTGGAGCATTTCATTAAGCTTTAAGGTGTGCCATTGACTAAATATTTAAACCTGAAGGATCGTCATCAGAGTCCATGAGGCTACAGTCAGTGTTGTCACCATTGTGTAATACATCATTTGGTGTGCCTGTTGCACTGTTGCTTCTGAGTCAGGAGGGTGTAACTCTAGATAACATGAGCCAGTGTTATACCAGTGTTTCAGGAATAAATTAAACTGATTTGAACAGGAGAAGACCATTTAAAAGGTAAATGAACAGGCTATCCAGGTATAAGATTTATTGTCTTTGACCAAACACAACTTTACTTGCTTTTTGTGCTAAATTTATTTAGTTTAATAGTAATATTGTGTTAGATGCTTTTTTTTATAGCATATCAATGCCAAATGTCTTTTTTTGTATTTAGTTCCAATCACTAACTTGTATAGCGCCAATTCACAGCAAAGTCATCTCAAGACACTTTATGCAAAAAAGCCTCAACGTGATAAAGTTAAATAACATACAGCTGGGTTCAAAGTACAAGCCTGTCTATGAAAACACAACTCTTCAAATCAGTGGATGTTGCTGGTGATATTGCAAGATATTATTTGGTTTTTCCCTCAGTCAAACTCATTCAATTTTTCTTAAAATATGTGCAATGTTACATTTCAGAACTTATTCCAAAAATATATTGGGGCAGTAAAAACTTTGTAATGTCACAGTTCTCTCAAGCATACAATCATAGTACATGAAGGCCCATTCCAGATGCTGCCAGATGTTGACAATGTCTCTGGTCAGGGTTAACATAATGCCTCTCTTTGTACAGTAAAGGTTTAAAAAAGATTCCTGACAGTGTGGTTATATCAACTGTTGATGGATGACAGTCTGTGGGATTGGAGAGCGAGGGTTTCCGGTTAGTTCATTGGACCATTTCATGATATTATGTAAAGCAGAAATGGAAATGTAGCTCACTGGTTGAGCAGGTGTCCTACAAGCAGAGGCTTATTAACGCCATGCAGCTGAGTCCTGATCTGTGTTCTTGGTAAGGTTTTACACTTTTGTGAAGTTTCAGAACTTTATATCTTTGGGAGAATATTGAGAATGTTCCCACCCTAGCATAGTAGTGATTAAGGATCAGTCTTGTCTGCCATTCCTGATATGTTACCAGTGTAGTCACACTCCCAGCACTTTGACTTCACACTTTTAACAACACACTTTGTTGTCACTCAGTTGTAATGAAAACACAAATCACAATGTGTGTGGTTCAGACAAAATTCTTAATGAACAAGAAGCTATTCATTAGTAGACTCTTGGAGATAGTTTTATGAGGCCTAAAGTATTGACGCGCATCTCCATTACAACGGTAATGGAGATGTGCGTCTGTAAATAAAGTTCTGTAACTCCCATGGAGCTGAAACACGAAAACCTCCTTGATGAGGGGGAGGTGGGTATGGGTATGCTGTGGGCAGGAGCTGCCTAATGTCTCTTCTCATTCAACGCCATCATTATGCATTATACAAACAACAGGCTGAAATGCAGCAACCACCTCAGCTCCTCTAATGTTTATTTGGTTGTTTTACTTTGTTTTTCTTCCTTTATTTCATCGTACGTCACCTATTATTTATTGATGGTTGACAAAAAGCCAAAGTGGTGCACTGCTGCCCCCAGGTGGTGTGGAATAGTAGCTTACAAGCAAACGGCTGTCAAAGGACTGAGGAACTCCGGCTGCTAGTTCTACCCTGGACCCACACTATTGGACCTTACCATTACTTTACCATATGCATTCTTTTGTTGAAAGTACTAATGTGTCTGGTGACAGTCCACCTCTTGTCTTAGAACAACATCCCATCACAGAATCTTTTGCCACAACAAAGTTCCACAGCTTTCCATCCATCCATCCATCCATCCATCCATCTATCTATCCATTGTCTACACCCGCTTATTCCAATTTAGGATCATGGGAATCTGATGGAGCCTATCCCAGCTCTTTTGGGCAACTAAATACGCTCACCCTCACTCCTATGAGCAGTTTAGAAACACCAGTTTACCTGACAAACAAGTTTTTGGACTGTGGGAAGAGTACCCAGGAAGACCATAGCAAGCATGGGGAGAATAGGCAAACTCTGCAGAGAAAAGACTCTGCTGGGATTCAAAGTAGAAACCTCCATGCTGTGAGACAAAAGTGCTTCCACTCATACATCAAAGCATGAATTTAAAAAAGAAACAAAAACTGTTTTCAAACAGATTTCAACTGAAACAAGAAAATTACAAAACAGCAGTTCATAAGACAACTTGGTGATAGATAGATAGATAGATAGATAGATAGATAGATAGATAGATAGGTGCATAATAAAAATAGAAAAAAATGTGGAAACTGTATACATTGTACAATAGTGAGTTATTAAATAGTTATTAACAATATATACTGTTTGCATTGCAAATTGTATGATTACAGGACAGATGAAAAAGATAAATTAAAGATGTGTGATCACCTCTCACACATGGGTGAATTATTATAGTTGTATGATTTCCTGAACCGTTCTTTGTGACAGCAAAGCTGCAGCAGTCTGTTGGAAAAATGGCTCTGCTGTTCCTGCAGTGGGTCATGAAGGTGGGACATGGAGTGTCTATGATGGAGACTAGTTTATCCAGAGACCCCCTATCTCTGACTGTCTCATGTGTCTCCAGATTGTGTGCAATGATTTTTCCAGCCATTTGGATGTGTCTGTTGACCCGGCTTGAACCTCTGGAGCTTCCTACATGACTGCACTGGTTACCAGAGACTGGTAGAACATTCCCAGCATCTTTTTGCATACACTGAAGGACTGGAGCTTCCTCAGGAAGTGGAGTCTGCTCATCCCCTTCACGTACACACCATCTGTGTTTGTCCTCCAGTCTAATCTGTCAAAAGTTGCAAGCTAGCATACAACAGAAACCAGAACATGTAAGATGGTATAGTGTAACATATTAAAACATTTTATGGCACAGAGTAATCATGTTGTCAATGCAACTATGGAACATTTTACTTTTTTCTGCAGCTTTTTTTTTTAGCCTCAAGATATGTTAAATATTAGCCTGAATAATATCTAGCTTGAACATTCTACTGGATAAAAATAATGCATCAGATGAACACAAATGAAACACCAGCAAAGAAAGTCACAGCTGCTTTCTAAGCCAATTAACAGCTGGCATTATAAGTTACTCACATGCACTGGAACAACTTCCTCGTGATCTGCTTGTCCACGATTCAGAGGCTGCATGAGATGTTTTCTGTTATGTCATCTTACAGATGCCACTGAAAGTATTTTACAGTATTTTTAAACTACAAAATAATAGGCATCCTGCAAATACAAAAATTAGAAATCATGGTTATGCATCTTGTTGAATTATCAGTGGCCTATAACAGCCGGCAAAATAAAATACTACATATCACAATGTGGACAAATGTACCTGCTTCGTGTTTTGTTTTTTTGTTTTTTTAGTGAAACTGAGTTACTTTTTTCATTCTTCCCTACTTCCTGCATCCTCTCAGCATTTCCAATTTCAGAAAGCATCTCATTCAGAGAAACACCTGCTATCTAGTAGAAGTACTTGTTGAAAAGGTCACCTGAAGACAAAGTCCGACCCAGATTCTGCCGGTGTTGTCTGGAGTTCATGAGTGAAAGCAGCTTAGTATGCCCCTGTTTTTTTCTTCATTGTTAGAGTCCTTCATCTTCAATTCTCCATCTCCCTCTCTCTTCCCCTCTGTCAGTCTCTTTCTCTCTGCC
Organism: Arrhamphus sclerolepis; assembly: GCA_037176975.1. Classification (NCBI taxonomy): domain Eukaryota; kingdom Metazoa; phylum Chordata; class Actinopteri; order Beloniformes; family Hemiramphidae; genus Arrhamphus; species Arrhamphus sclerolepis. The sequence goes on along the minus strand of JBAMYA010000014.1, from coordinate 15,026,349 downwards.
TTCCTCTCCTGTCGTCATGTCCCCGGTGTTCATTGCCACATGGAGTTTTCACAGGAATTTGAGCATGAATCTTTAATTAACAACAGCTGCTGTTCTTGTGTGTTCATGTATGTGTTTGTATGTGGGACTGTGTGTGTTTAGTAGATGCTAACTATTCTCACAGGCTCACTGTCACCTCAATCACAGTTTCACACAATAAACAGCCTGCAAGACAGCGCACACGCACACTCTTTCACTCACACACACACACATGCACACTCAAACACAATTATCACCCATTTATAATACCATTAATTCTAATAAACTTAAAATAA
>JBAMYA010000014.1:14965637-14996511 GCA_037176975.1 Arrhamphus sclerolepis | reverse complement strand
TATATATATTTTTTTATATATATATGTATATGTATATGTATATATATATATATATATATACACATATAGACACACACACACATATACATATCTATGTATGTATGTGTATGTATATATGTATACATATATACTGGGTATATATACTGACTTAGTTTTAATCTGTGAACAACTCCTCTGTACAAAATCCTGCTAAATTCTAATAAGATGTATGCTTGTGTGTGTGTGGGTGTGTGTGTGTGTGTGGGTGGGTGCGTGTGTGTGTGCACATATGATGACAAGTACCTACAGCTGATTCCTCTTATCAGATCTGGTAAAGAAAGAGGACCTTCCCACAAAGATGCTGACATTGACATGTTGGATTGGGAATGTAAACACACTCAGTTTTTCAGGTGGTAGCGCACGGACAGCACATGTCCACACTTATACTTTACATCACTTTAGAAGACATGACATCAAAATTTAATGATTCATACAACGACAGCCTGCCATTATGTTGAGTGGCTTTTTTTTTATCTCCAAAAGGGTGACAGGTTGACATGATGTGTAAAGATAAATAGAGCTATATTCCACACTATGAGTAATACACACACACACACAGACAGACACACAACATCTGTGTCTATATAAGCCTTTCCGTTCACCTGGCCATCACCTGCTCTGGGGGCAAGCAGGGTGACACACACTAATGCACACACATGAAGAGTGGAGGACAAAGAATGGGTTAACAGAGGACAAAGAGAAAGCTGTTCACACAAGTAAACAGCGCACATGCCCCACAGGTGAAACACATGTACTCGCGCAAACACTCACTCTGCATATGGGCAAAATAAATGAATACTTCATGATATAAACTTAGTTATATCCACTGTGGATAGATGGCTGTTGCTTCAGATAAAATGTTTTCTGGTAGCCAGCAGTATGGCTGATGTCTAAATACCTAATAATAGAATAACTACGATACTGTGTGTACGAGCAGTGTGACAGAAAAATAAGCCATAGATTTTAAACTAAAGTACGCCTTTTTCAAATACTTTTAAAAAATAGATTACTGGCATGAGCATAAACAGACTATATGCCGTGTATCACAGATACCGACAGGCTGGCTTGCTTGAGTCAACTCTCTTTGCCAACCAACATGTAATAAAAACATTCGCCGCTAGATGTCACTATAGTACTAAAAGGAAAACACCAGCGAACTCGTCGATTTCTTTACTGACACAAACACTTAGCGATTTTCTTATTACTCACAAACTGCCAAACACACAAACAAACACATATTAGGCAAGTACACACAGAGAAAGGGAGAAAGACAATAAGACTATATGTATCTTACTCTAAAATGGAGATAAAGAATCAGGAAATGCAATGACATCATAGTTCTGTGAGATGAATTTCATTCACAATGTTGAATAAACTCATTCAGGATTAGCACAGCTGTAATTTATATAAATGAAATGTCTGAGCATTTAGGGGAAAAAGTAGTGGGTTAAATGTATGTGCTGCTTTGTTAATCACACATTTAGACGCTTGACTGTGATTTATGAAGAAACACTGCATAATATTACATTAGAAATGCTCTCTATCTCTGCTTTGATACCCAGTTTGTCACCCAGCCATTACATTTAACAGCCACTGATTGTTGATATCAGCAAGTTTCATTTACTATGTATAATTATTCTTATTATGTTATTTTATTTCATGCAGACAGCTAACTACGTGGTGGCTATGTGACTCATTTATTATAAACATGAGCGAGCAAAAGAGCAGAGACCATATTTTCCAAATGGTTCCTATAAGAAAAAAGACAGCAAACTTTTACTGGAGCAATTTATCCGGCTCTTTCCAGACCCACAGGGAAAGGAAATAGTCCCTCCAGGTGCAGCTGGCACACGCCCAGGTCTTCACTATGTGTGATACCTTGGACGCTTTTCCCACCTCGAGTTTAGGGTCCAGTGTACCTATAACAGAGAGAGAGAGAGAGACAGAGAGAAGGGATCAGCTCCCAGAATGTGTCTATTATCCTGCTACACCAATCAAACTGTTGTGTCAGTCCATTGCCATTGTATAGTCCTGGGTCAGGTTGCCACTGACCATGGCTGCCATATTGATGACTTAGTCAGTTTGGGGCTCTGAGGACAATAGTGCTCTGGAGCCTCTACAAAGCACGAGGCTAATGCTCCCCATTCAGCCGCCCGCTCAGCTGCTGAGTGTGCAAGGCTGTTGGGCAAATGGAGTGGCGTAGGTCCAGGGGGCCCGGCCCTATAAAAATGCGGGCGAGGGTCTCTTCCCTGACATTGATTATACTGGATCTGTCCCACCTCAGTACTGTCTGTAAGTATATCATCACTTTGCCTTAGATTTAGCTGCAAGAAACTGGATACAGAAACTGGGGTGGAGCCACCAAGAAGCTCCAGATATACTGATAGATAGATTACAGTGGATGCACTTTGATATGCTAACAGTAAAAACATAGCCACTTCATACTTTTTTCCTTTACTTCAGCTAATTCTTGTGTATCTATTTTAAGAAAGAAAGCTACCAATCTATAAACATCACACAAATGTTTTTCTCAATTTTTCTGACAACACTATATATATATATAAAACAGCCAAAGATAGCTAGTGTGTATGCTGTCATGCTTTTACATTAAGCGACATCTCATGAATGCATTTCTCTGGTTCCTGACTAAACTGGCTGGATGACACACATCTCTGCTGAGAGGATATATACATATATTTAAAAAATCAAACAAACTGTAACTGTTTTTTTTTATGTTAGCATAGAAAGATCGCAGGTTTAAAGAAATTAAAAGAATTACTAGGGATCCACTTTAATCAATCAAGTTTTTCTCCATAAATTTACTAAATATTTTCTTCTTCAGACTAACCCCCAAGGGAGAAGCAGCAGCCATGAATACTCAACAGATGGAGCAGATGGGCCAGTTCAAGATCACAGTCTGGGAGGAGGAGAACTTCCAGGGAAAGCGCTGTGAGTTCATGCTGGAGTGCCAGAACATCATGGAGAGGGGCTTCAACAAGATCCGCTCCATCAAGGTTGAGAATGGACCGTAAGTCAGCACCTTTCTGAATCTCCTGCTCCTACATTGTTGCCTTCACCTTCTGACCTCTTGACCTCATCGTTTTCTGGATTATTTTTCTTATCCTGTGTAGATGCTGTTTGGTTTGCCTGTTTTGTTTTGTTTTTAGTCTAAAAATACATTTCCCCGGTTCAAACAAGTCAACCTTATGAAGAATGTCTTTTTAAGTGTATATATCTCTAGTTTTCTTCACATATTTTATTTACAACAGGGGATTATTGAGAGCCATAAGAATATGCAATAACTGATAATAATTTTCTCTTGTAGTCTTTATTTTGTTCCCCTGAAACATCCAGACATGATTCAAACACAAACTCTAATCAAAAACTAGAAAAAAAACAGAACAACAAAAAACTATATACAAATTAACCCTGTGTGTTATTATATTTCTAGTTGACATGTATCACTGTGTGTGTGAGTGTGTGTGTACATTCATCCAAGTGTGACTGTTGTGTTATGAGTTGGCCGTGTGCAGCTGCTGCCTGCGAGCTAGACTGGTTGACTGACTGCCGATCAGATAAAACAGTCTGGGTGCAGCAGCAACGGCAGCATGGATGGCAGCAGGAGTAGCAGTCATCAGTGTTTGCTTTGTGTCTCCAAGTGACAAAAGAAGCTGCAGCTGCTTTTCACACGAGCCCATTCTGTGGGCGTCGGGCTCTTTTGTTGATGTAGTTTGTTGCTCATTAGAAGTCCGAGTATGTATTTGTGAGCTTCTCCATTGTTTTTCTCCTTCTTTTATTGCTTATTCTTATGACCTGTTACCTTAGTTTTGGTCGTGCTTAGCACACTCACATTTCCATCCTTATTTCTCTCCTCTAGTTGGGTGGGTTACGAGTACCCAGAGTTCCAGGGACAGCAGTTTATCCTGGAGAAGGGAGACTATCCTCGCTATGAGGCCTGGAGTGGAAACAGCAGCTACAGAACCGAGCACATGCTTTCCTTCAGACCCATCAAATGCGCCGTGAGTCGTCCTGTCCTTTCATTCATCACATCCTCCTTTGAACCTGCCCCACTTCTTCTAAATGTTGACCTGTCCCTCCTCATTCCTGTGAATGCTTCATCTGTGTTCATATCATCTTAATTCTCATCATTTCTATGTTTCTTGTAACAATTTATTCATTAATTTGATATCCTTTTTCTGTCCTTTTTTGCTCTTAAACTCAGAAGTGGCAGTTCCAGTTCAAATCTGCCTACATTTACAGCTATGATTACAAAAATGCTCTATGACTGACATAGTTTCTAGAGTTTCTTTTCTTTCTTCAGCCAATTGCTCTGCTGTGACTTTAAACTGAAACATCATGCATTTCTTTTCCATTCCGTGCAGAACCACAGTGACAGCAAGGTGACCCTGTACGAGTGTGAGGACTTCCAGGGCCGCAAGTTTGAGCTGTGCGATGACTACCCCTCCCTACAGGCCATGGGCTGGTGCAGCAAGGAGGTGCCCTCCATCAAAATCAACTCGGGAGCGTAAGTCACCCCACTTTCTTGCTCTTTTTCATCTCGTTCAGAGTTCAGTTTCATCTCTGTGCTGTTAGTTGTTTTATCTACCAGAAATGTTGTGGACACAGAGATATACCCTGATGTAAATTACAGACAACACCCTTTACCAACTCACCAATGCCCTCTCTTGGACTTAAATATAAATATGAATTAATTCAAAATCAACAGCGCAGTTTCAAGAAGTGTCTGTTATCAGAAGCGTTGAATCTGTTGACGTAACTGTAACTGAACTCCCTCCCCCATCTTTGCAGCTGGGTGGCCTACCAGTTCCCTGGTTACCGTGGCTACCAGTACATCATGGAGAGAGACAGACACCAAGGCGAGTACAGACACTACAACGAATACAGCACCCAGGCTCACACCAACCAGGTGCAGTCCATTCGCAGGATCCAGCACTAAGCCTTCACTCTGCCCGCCTGACCTGGCCTGAAAATAACCAAAAGAAAGAAACTCTTCCCCTTTATCGCTTCCTTGACTTGAGACCTGGACAGACTGCTGTCACAGAACAGTAGATGGACAAACTCTTTCTATCACTCTGTGGCTCTGCATGTATGGATTTCTAAGTACTTACTTCTACTACCATGCTAAAGCATGTTCTTGAAATAGGAAATAAAGGCTTTTCTTCAAAACTAGAGACTGTTTGTCAGTATTCTTTTTTTCTATTAGAACGTTTATCAGCCCAGTTGAATGAACAAAATAAGTAAAATCTCAGATGATCTGTAACAACTGGTTTCATTGTGCGACTACACAACATGCAGCTGTGGTAATGATGAGAAGGACAGATGTGCACACACGGTAAATTCAGAGCCCCATTAGCTAGGCTGTAACCAGAGATGAGCTTACTCTGTATATCTAATAAAGACATACGAAGCCTTTTAGTTAACGAACATGGAACGATATGAAATGATTTTGTTAGGCTTTAGGATGTGTAATATTGTTCTTGTCAGACTGTGTTCTCATTTCCAATAAACAAGAGCATGAGATTACTTTTGTTTCTATTATTTGTTTTCCCAAATTTTCTGTGTAAAAAAAAAAGAAAAAGAAAAAGAAAAAAAATGAATAAATAACAAAGTTGTATGAAAGGGACCAGGTAATTTGTGATGGATAACTGTCTTAAAGTGATTTACTTCAGATTGCTAAAGGTCAGAGATATCCAAGAGGTCAATTTTCTGTTTTAGCTCTTTCTTGATTTCCTTTAATGTAAAAAAAAGTGTAGGAACCTTTTCTCTGTAGTGAGCCCACCAGAGGTAACAGCTGTGATGATACTGTGGAGGTTCATGGTTTATCGTAAGTAAACACTTCAGCTCTCGAGGAGATGCATAAGATGAAGAAAAAGAAGTCTTTAAATGCCTTTAAAGCTATTTAAAGTAATTGCTTCAATTACTGATTAAAACAACAACATTTTTCTTGAGCAGCATTAATAATGGAAAAGAATGTGAGTCTCCTTTCCTTTCCTTATTTTTCTTTTTTGCAAATATGAAACCAAGATATTTTACATTCTTTCTTTTTAATTTTATTTTACTTTGTAGTATACATGTTTTTTTGTTGTTTTTTTTTGCATTTTTGGCCTGTAACACATTTTACAGAATTCTGTATTAAATTTTAGCGCGAGTAAGGAGATGAAAGAAAAAAAAAAAGTAAAGCTTTGAAAGGAAACGAAAGGAGATCTTCACTAACAAATGAGCTAACCTTGTTCAGAGGTTGACATCTCTGGGCTGATGGGTATTTGAAAATGCTTACTGCAGTCAGGTGACTCAGTATTGCAGATGTTTTTTCTTTCTTTTTTTTTTTTTTGGGAGCTCCAAGCCAAAAAGAATAAAAAAATTTAAAAAAGATCTAGAATTTTATCAGCAACCAGTCCAAAAGCCAGGTGCTGTGGGGATAAAGTATTACAACACACAACATATGCTGCTTTCAAGATGTATTTTTGTCTTTTCCTAAGGACATCCATGTATTTTTCAAAATAGCAAATGTTAAACCACATTCTGCCCATATTAAAGAGTCATATGAGGAACTGGGGGTGTCAGGGACTGGACCTGACCTGTGTCCATGCACCAGTGCTAACACCATGTCAGCTTAAAATGAATAAGCCAAAATAACATCTGAAATTGTTGTGAGGAGGAATGCCGTTGCAAGATATTAAAAGCGTTCATGATTCTAAGTTGTTTATTTAATTATTTTTATATGTGCAGGTATGAAATGCAAAAATGAATGTATAGTTACAAATGAGAGAACACGCACAAAATACAACACGGCCATAAAAGATGGCTTTTGTTGTGTGAAAAGAACTGACAAAGAACAAAGTAAATGTTAAAATTAATGCATTATTGTCTTCTTCTTTGATTTGTAGTTGTATTTTGACCATTTTTTTCCTCCTACAATTATCTCAAAGGAGTCCTTTTCATCAAAGTATATTTCTGATGTGTAACATGACAGTATTACAGTATTGTGTTTATCTTAAATACACACCAGGATCCTGGAGTGTGTTTACCTCCACACACACACTTCTTGTTGGTCCAGGACGTAGGATTCCGCATTACACACCCCACAGCCTTCACCTGCTCACAGTCCCACACCCAAACCCAACAGGATCTTTTTTATAAATGTATAACCGCTCACACACACCTTTCTCAAACATACATTCCTCTGCACAGCAGTTAAAGCAGCTGCAGCACGTCTCACACAGAAGTGACACGAGTGGTGCAGTGACATCCAAGCTGCGACTGCACAGCTCAGAGCACACAGGTAAGTTTTTAGGACAACTTTTCTTTGTGAGCTTTACTGGATAGATTGCTGTGTTTATTAGATGTCATGCTTTAACTTTTAACTAGTTGCTAACATTTAAGATGTACTGTTACTGCAATAACACCCTCTTTAATTACTTTTTATACTAAAATTCTACATATATATATACATATGTACCCTCTTTAACTACTTTTTATACTAAAATTCTCTCTTTACATATATATGTATGTACGAACGTATATGAAATTATTATGTGATTTTACAGAAAAGTCTGTCTGTGCCTCATTTTCTTGATTCCTCAGTGGACCTCTGGCCTCTCGCTTGTTGGGATCTTCCTGCTGATTTTCTACCTCTTCATCGGTGGATATAATCCAGTTTTCCAGGCTTGTTTTAAGTTGCCTGCGACTCATACTTGGACACAGGCAGCTAAAGCAAGTCTCGGACGCTGGAAACGCACTGCGAGGATGCCTTCAAAGTGGAGGATTAAACATGAAAAACTGCCCTGTAAATATGCCCAGCAGCATATTTATCCTGTGTGGGTGTAAAAAGTCTCAAAATTGCTGGTAAAGCTGCAATTGTGTTTAAATAATACAGGCAGTGGAACAACTGTGCTGAATGATGAAGTATGGATGTGAGCCCAAAGAAAACTGCTTTGATGAGCTCTGATTGCAGTTTTTACCTAAAGGTTGGACTTCTGTGACTCTACATTACTAATGATTGGCAGACCATTCACTTTTCAGTTTGATCAATACAGAGATGATGAGAGTCTAGTTTATATCCTGATCTTCTCTGATCTACAGGAGAAAGTTTAAAGTTTGCACAGCATCAAATCTGAAGTTACTGAGAGCTGCAGCAGTTGAGCTAAACATTTGTTTTCCTGTGTGCTTTTTAATTTCTTTATTCTCAGATTGTAAACAATATTATTATACCTGCTCCATGTCTTCATTGGGAAAGATCTTAAATGTGTGTGTCTCTGTGTGTGTGTGTGTGTGAGAGAGAGAGAAGCTGCACCATCTTTGAACCTAACAGGGATTCTTGTATGTGACAGTGAGGATCTTCTCTTTGTAACCAGGAGAAACTTGTATCAGAATAAAGAAAAATAAGTGTGTGGGGAAGGAAAGGAACAGTTCATGAGCTAAAGCATATCCCATCATGCATCAAACATGTTGGAGTATTATGGTATGGACATGTGGAAAAGCTCACTGGTGTTTATTCATGATGTGACTGCTGACAGAAAAAACTTGATCAATTCAGAGATATACAAGGCTGGTTATCTTTTTGTTGTTTAAAACACCCACAGACATTACAACAATGGTTTGCTCTTCTATTTTCAACAATACAAAGACATAACCCATGATAAAAAGTGATGTTGTTGACTGTATTCCCATGTTGTGCTCTACCACCAGTAACCAGTTCAATTAAATTCAGTTTTATATTTATATAGCGTCTATTTACAGCAAAGTTGTCTCTCGGCACTTCTGAGAAACCCAGAGCGTTGTCCTCGAGTACATAGCAGAGCCTAACAGAGGCAAAAAACAAAAAAATAAAACAACTCCCTCTTGGGAAGAAACCTGGACCAGGACCTGTATCAGTTATAGGGGGGACCCTTCTGCTGAATGCCAGCTGGGTAAAGGAGGACATGAGGAGGGAGACAGGACAGAGAGAGGAGAGGGACAAAAATATTCAAATATCTGGTATAGAAAAATATAGAAATATGTGGTGGTTGGAAGGTAAGACTAGCATCCAGTCAACAGGTGCAGGTAAACATCAGGAAGGTCAGAAGATGGAAGGTTTGGGAGGCAGGTGGGAGCACAACATCACCACAACTGCATCTAAAAAAAGAGAAGAGAGAAGAGAGAGACTTCGGAAGATAGACAAAACAGATTCTGTTAAATGTTTCAGGATCCAAACTCATCTTTTTTAGTAGAGGTTTAGTTACTGCACTCTTAAAACCTCCTGGTACATATCCAGTTAGAAGTGATGCATTAACAAGATCCAGGATTACAGAACCTATCATGGGAAAAAAATGTCTTTAAAATGTTTAGCAGGAACAGGGTCCAATAAACATGTAGATGGTTTTGAGTGAGAAACAACTGAGGCTAATTCACAGATATCAATAGGAGAGAAGCAGTCTGGGTAAGAACCAGTAGCTACAGCTGATTCAAAGGTCTCTGTGCTGTCTAATGTATTCCCCATACTTGATAGGAGAATATGAATTTGGTCTCTAATATTTACACACAACTTTCTACATTTCTGTTTAAAACTCCACATCTCTTCATTATACCAGGGAACAAACTTTAACTTGCTTCCTTTTCAGAGGAGCAACAGAATCCAGAGTTAAACGCAGGAACAGCGTAGAGACTTCTGCAAGACTATCAATGCATGAAGGATCTCTGTAGCAGCATAAATAGGAGACAAGTGTCCAAGCAGAGCAGGAATTTTCTCCTTGAACTTAATGACAGAACCGTCAGAAAGGTCTCTACTGTAACAGATCTTTTGAATGCATATGAAATCATTATGACATGTAAACTGGAATGAGATTAAAGAATGGTCTCATGGGGGCAGATTAAGTCCTTGACTTCAATTCCGTAAGTTAGAACCAAGTCCAGAGTTTGACTGCAGTGGTGAGTTGGTCCCTCCACATGTTGACTGAATCCAACTGAGTCAACTACAGTAAAACTAAAACTAAGGCTGAAACTCTCCACATCCACATGGATGTTGAAACCACCAACTCCGGTGACCTCATCTGCCCAGAGAACTAGATCTGAAATGAAGTCTGAGAATTCAGAAAGAAACTCTGAATAAGGACCAGGAGAATCAAATCATTTACCAAAAGAGCTTTAGAGGAAAGAGATCTAATGTTTAACAAACCACATTTGATCTCTATAGGCCTATTTCTGTCCTCAGTCAATGTACTGATTTTAATTGGAATTAAATTGTAGTGCTTGTGTAATGTGAACTGTATTATTACTCATATATAATGACTGTGCTCTTACTAAAGATTTGACCAGTTTTAATTATTTAAAAAGGAATGAATAATAAACTTTAATAGTAGTCCTGCACTGTATGTTCAGGCTGAAATTACAGGCCAGACAGAAGAAAAAGGACAGAACGGACATCAGAGGCCATGCTTTAAAGTTACGACGTCATTACCCGCAGATTGAAGCCATATAACCTCAAAGCCACGCGGAGAAAATTGGGAGGGATGAAATGTTCTTGTTTTCCGTGCGCAGTGATGCGCGTTTTTCAATGTAAATATTCTTCATCCAGCATGAAATAGCAGCTCTTTGTTGTTTGCCCAGAGGTAAAGAGGCGGAAAAGTGAGCAGGATCTGAACTGGTTTCCATGTCAAACACTTCAATTCACCATAGAAACTCAGATCTTAACGCGGAAACTTTATTAAACTGTGATGGTGGATTGATAAGGGCCGAATTTCTATCGGCCTCTTTTTATTGTGGGCACCGGGCGGGCTGACAGAGGTAAATTGCTCTTTTAATTAAAGCAATGCACCAGGGGAAATTGCTGTCTGAATATTGTCTCAGAGATGGGGGCCAGTGACAGTTGCCTGGAAACTTCAATCTGTCCACCCGCATTTATTCCAGATCACAGTTATGAGATAAAGTTTAATAAAAATCTTTTCCTGCGCCTCCAACGAAATGAAATCCAACCCTTTCTGAACATCCGAACACAATGAGACAGGACTGCGAAGGAAACCTCATGTTCAACATGTATCTCTCAGGTTCGTCATTTTGTCCAGTCAGGAATGAGAGAAACAGCTTATTGTTACAGTTTTTTATGAATTTTGCTGCGGTTGGGTGTCCAACAGGCGACGATGCTGCACTTCCAGGGCAGAGCTTTGTCAAGCCTTTTCAATCTGAAAGCCCGTCTGCTCTTTTGTCGGAAATCGGAAATCCTTTTTCCTGGACGCGTTTCCTGCAGGCTTCTTGTGGAGGAGACCGGATTGGACTCTGACTGCACCGGGATGCGTTTAGGATTTCAAGCCATTTGGGGATCCTGAACATTTAACATTAACGTAGACTGTGTTAAAAACTTAATTTTAGAGAATTTTCCTAACAATTACAGCATTTTCAGAAAAGCTTTTTTCCCCTCTTTTGGGTGTTTTTCCCCCTAATACATATTTAACGAAAAGTGCTTCAAAATCAAATATTTATATATGTTCAGCTACCCTTTTGCAGAAGTGATGCTTCTAGCCAACATGTACATCTTTCACGCCACCAAAACAAATTAATGTATTTATATATTTTCTTACACAGGTGTTATAAAAGGCTTCGATACATTGCATGAATTCTGAAAGAGAAAGATATAAAAGGGAGGCTGACAGTATGCATTTGCTTTGATTTCAGATCCAACAGAAAATCTGTTGAAAGAAAGCAAAGGAACATCTTGGGGTCCAATAAACACAGGAGTGCAGAAAGGTAAGAGGAAGAGCTCAATGCTGACACCGATTTTTTTTTAAAGACGTTTTTAAAACGCCAACACAATATTACCTAGATGATGACATTTATTAATTAATATTCGTTGTTAAGTAAGCGTTATAAAAATGTCGATTTAAGTAAGAATAGTATAACTCCGTAATTAACCTTGTGTGAAGAAATGTTCAAATAAATCAGTAAAAACATTTCCTGTGATTATTTTTGCAAAACTCGATTTAATATGCTTTTAAAAATGCTCTTACAGGCTCATTTTATTTCATTTTTGTGTCTAATTGTTTGTAGGCCGCAATGATTTCTATATTTTCAGTATTTTTCGTTTAATCTAAAACAGTTTCTCATCTAAATTACAAGAAAATGCAGTCTAATTAAAAAAATCAAGAGAAAGGGAAGGGGGATGTTTTAGTTCAAATATAAAATAAATGAAAACCTGGAAAATTCTTTAATAGTCTCCATGTTTTATTTTATTTTCTAAACGAGTATATGCTCGAAATGCACAAAAATATCATGAACTCAAAGACAAACCACAGAAAAAAAGAGCTGTAGGCTATAAGTAAAATAAAAAAACAGTGTTTTTGAAAAGATGAACCTGGATGATAAAAAATACTAATTGAAAGGAGCATCGAGGAAAACCCGCTTCATGGAATAAAACGCAGCACGACTTAACTAGAGTTAACTAATATGATTCAAATTAAATACATGAAACAGAATGTTCCTGTTTGTGATTTTCCCCCAGTGCATTAAAAAAAGACAAATCGCTTTCCAATTTCGATGAAAAATAATTTGGCCAGTTATAGAATATGTGATAAATGTAATTAAAATCATTTAATACAAAGGGTTAAATAACTGAAAATATATTTTTTTAATGTGTAGAACTGATAGCACGATGGGCACCTACAGACAGGTCTGCTTCACCAAACTAATAAACATATGATATTTTTTATTTTCCTCTGTATGCATCGCTCTTTGCTCGCTTGTTCTTGGCTGGCGTGTGAACGCGTCGTATTTCTCCAGGCAGCGGCCAGATCCAGCTGTGGCAGTTCCTGCTGGAGCTCCTCTCCGACAGCACCAACGTGTCCTGCATCGCCTGGGAGGGCACCAACGGAGAGTTCAAGCTCATCGACCCGGACGAGGTGGCCCGGCGCTGGGGTGAGCGCAAGAGCAAGCCGAACATGAACTATGACAAGCTGAGCAGGGCGCTGCGCTACTACTACGACAAAAACATCATGACCAAAGTCCACGGCAAGAGATACGCCTACAAGTTTGATTTCCACGGCCTGGCGCAGGTGTGCCAGCCGTCCACCACCGAGCAGGCCATCTACAAGTTCCAGGGGAACTTCTCCCCGATTCCCTTCTCCGGGATTTCCAAACTAAACCTCGTGGCCCCCGGCGTGGGGCCCTCGAGTTTCTCTTATTGGCCCGGTTCGTCTCCCGCAGCTCTGTATCACAGCCACAACCTGCAGCCTCCGGGGCCCTTTGGCACCGTGTCACCATCCCACATCAGCTGTGTCAACAACATCAACAGTCTGACCAACATCAATAACCATTACAACTGACTCTGGCGGCGTGATTTAGACAGACTGAGAGAAATAATCACCAAAAAATAACTAGACGGCAGGACAAAGAGCACAGAGGAGTCCTTTCTTTTTGGTTTCCAGGTTAAATTAGGAGGTTAAAATGAAACAGACCTTAAACTGCGCACCGGTTAGCTCATACAGCCGAGGAAAATCATGAAACAGGCACACGATGAAAATAATAACCGATGTCTTGAATGATGAGATACCTTATGATTATTTAAGTAGGCTACTGGCCACACACATAAGTCAGAGAAAGCCTTGTTCAGCACCACACATGAATATTTTTTTTGTCCTGCGACCATAGCCTACATATATAGCTATATATATAGACTATCTTTTCACGGCAGTGCAGGTAAATTTAATAATAATAAGTAGAAAGACCGGACTCAAACGCTGCTATCCAAGAAGACGAAAGATTGAGTACATTGAAGATTATTTCATGTACGTTTTGAGGTTACTTTCAGTTACTTTCATGGTAAATTAGAAGGATTTCCATACTGTCTGCTCTAGTCCTTTCTGCTGTCATCATGTCTGTCTTTCAATAAGCTCCAGCTTTGTCTTTCATTTCAGGAAAGTGGTTTTGTTTCAGCTTTGGAGCAAATGGCCAAACGATTATTTAAGTCCTGGCGCCACCTCGTGGGTTTTCACAGGGAATAATGTTTTCCAGTTTCCATCCATCCATCCATCCATCCATCCAAGCATCCATGGATGGGGGCTGGAGATTACCCCAGCTATTGTCAGGTGACTTGAATAATTATCTACTCGATGTAAATAACCTCACTTGTTAACCTCAGAGTTGCCTGAAAGATAATCTCATTACAATGACTGTTTGTGCAGAAGTCAGATTAATAGAAAACCTTTTTTTGTCTCCAGAAAATCAAACCTGATCCACATGCAACAAAATTCAAAGCAGTGTAAAGGGCCAGAGATGTATTTTATGTGAAATAGATGGAATAATGACAGAAACTGTAAACTGGTGAACTCTATAAATACTGTAGCTCACGCTTCCCTACTTTCAGTGATTTCATGGTGAATTAGATGACGTTCTTTGAAACAGCTCCACACTGTGGCTTTATCAACTGTGGCAATGAGAAATAAATGCTGATAAAATAAATGACAAAACCAGACTTTTTTTTCCGCAGTATTTCCATGTTCTTTATTTATTTAGTTTTGCAATTGATTTATATAACCTTGAAAGATAAACGTCATGGGGGAAGGACAGAGAATAATAGAAAAGAAGATTTCCAAGTCAATGTTTTGACCCCAAAATGTTAACCCGGGAATACCGAAACAGCAAACAGACATTGTTAAACAAAACTCAAATCATTATCATGGAAAGGAAATTTGAAAATGAATGAAAGATCATGGATGCAGAGGTGAGGTGAACACATTAGAGTCTGAATCTGTGAAAAACATGTGCACATCCAAGACTGGAAACACATACATGACAGAAAAGTCAGGCGACACAATTTAGGGAGACGTGAAGAGAAACACACACATGCACACAAAAACAACTGAGAAAATCACACAAAGTGGAAATAAAATGAGCAGAGAGATACTAAAACTAAATAGAAAATAGACTAAACAGAGGCCATAATGCAGGAAAAACAAACAAACAAACCCTAAAGCAAAGCTAAACTGCACACATCATGACAGAGTAAGTATTGTTATTGGATAGGAACGGTAGTTAGTGTCACTGGACAACTTCTGAACAGCTATAGGCTGTTTGCATTTTGGCTGCTTTTGTGCTTTAAAATAAAATAAATAAATCTCAGATTGTACTATGAAACTGAAGCAGGAGGCAGTTGTCTACACACCTGAAGCCCAACTGATTAAATGAGGTTGGATGTGTCATTTACATTATTCACAAAATACATCTCGTCATTTGAGGTCTGTTCATCAGAACCATCTGCTGATGTGAACCATGCGTGAGCTCTGAGTAGTTGATCTGCAGAAGGCTGAGAAGTGATGAACCATCATTGTTTAGGCTTTCTGCAGTTCAGTTAGACAAACCTCTGTAAATGGAAGCAGGCTATGACGGACGCTCGTCTCTGCTGAAGTGGGTACTAAGCCTAAATCATTTCAAAGGCACATAATCCTCGGTGAGGTAAAGGTGAACCCACAGGTAACAGCCGAACACGGGTACCTGCATCACCTGTCATATCTCTCTTCACAAGTGTCCCATGTGGACGTGATTGAACAAGCAGGGTGTCCATGACAGACAGCTGACCTGAAGTTTGCTGAACAGCACCATGGCGACACACACTGCTGCATGGAGACTGATGAAGCAGAAGTTGAATTATTTGGCAAGGATCCTGGTTACTACACATGACAAAAAGATCATATATTACCAACATCAAAACATCAGCTCAGAGATGACGTATGGTGGAAGCATCATGATATGGGTTTGCTTTGCTGTGTCTCAGTCTGAACACGCGGACATCACCAGGAGGTCAAGGTCACCAAGTTTACCAAAATATTCTATACAGGAAACCTGATTATTTTCCCTTGAGGATCAATAAAGTATTATTGAATTGAATTGAACTGAACTGAATTGAATTGACCTCGAGCATCATTCTAGAAAAAAGAGCCTCATAGAAACAAAGTCTGCTCTTCGGCGTGATCCAGTCGGAGCCCAGACCTAAAACCCCCAGATATGCTGAAAGTGTTTGCTTGAAGTTATTGTCATTTTGTTGTGTTTTCAGCTTAAATGTAGCACATTATGTGAGCGTATTAATGTGATTCAGATGAAGACTGGATTGCATTTAATGGCAAATTAATGATGATAACCAGTTAATTCAAAGGGGTTTACACACAGTATTTGCCACTTTATTTCAGTACAGCCCTGAATACGTAACCTTTAGATGCAGCTTCAAAGAATTTACGTTAAAGTCCCTTCGTACATCAGTGTGCGTGTAACAAAAAGAGAGAAAAAGAAAAGAAAATGTACACACACAAACATATATCTATCTATATGTACAATCTATATGACCATCCTTGTCATACATGTCAAATATTGATAAATGTACAAAATTTTTACTGCTAAAGTTTTTGTAATGATACAACTGAATTTCATGGTTTACACAATAATTGACATATTTCCAATAGATTTAATGCAAATCGAATTATTTATAGTTTGATTATGATCGTATGGTATATGTGAAAGATTATCAGCAACTTTTATTTATGTTAATCATTTAATTCTTATTATTTTTTGTAATGTCAAATTTAAATAAAAAGGCTCACTGGTCTTTATTGTATTTTAGTTCATGTTGTTTACAATAGTCTAAAAATGAAAAATAAATAAAAAAAACCAAAACAAAACTCAAAAGTGCCCCACCGTGCATGTATCATGAAATATATCTGTGCTATAGTTGTACAAATATCTGATTGGTGGCTCATAGATCATGTAAAATCTTCTGCTGCTGCTTGAGCAGAGGAGTCTGCGGTAACACCTTGCAGCCACATGAGGGCGCCCAAACCCCTCAGAATCAAAGGCAGTTTACGTAACATCAACACTGAGACATTTGCAAAGAGCAGAATGACCCATCACCTCATTTTTAGAGAGTGCCACCTACACTTATAAACACACGAGCAGCAAGATACACAACATCCTTCATGTGTGTTATACGTGTGCATCATTAAGGGGGGAGAGGAGAGGAGGAAATGCTCACTCATTCACAACAACTGTGTTTGTCTCTGTGTGTGTGTCCTGCATATCAATAGGAAAAGCATGAAGTCACCATTGACAACTGGATCTGTTTCTCTGTAGCTTTTAAAATGCTACAGTCACGTGCTCACATGCACAACACACACACACACACAAGTGGAGCAATGTATTCTGGATGTTTTAATTTTTTACGCCAGTTTGTGCTTCAAACAAGAACCTTATGGAAACTCCAGAGGGATTTAGGCACGTCCAGAGTATTGCCATCATCACTTTCCTGTCCGTCAACTGCTCTGCCACTAATCTGCTGCGTCTATTGTTGCTCATCCTCATCCTCTCTCTTGCATAACAAACTAGGTGGGTGTTTTTCTGCAAGCCAAAGGATTAACTGCGTGAATGCAGAAGACTGAGGAGCGAGAAACACACACACACACACACACACACACACACACACACACAAACGATGAGGACAACTGACAAGCAGCAGAAAAGCAATACTGGTATTACTGTTCATTTGCAGCTCATGCAGAGTTTTCACACCCTTTTAAAGTTTTTCAGTTTCTGTTATTTGTGAGTCACCTTAAAATGGATTGAGATGTTCTCCCCCTCACACATTTACTCACATATTTCCACAAAGACAAGCAGAAACTGATTTTGGTTTTAAGGTCTTTATTTGCGGGCTAAAAGTATTTTGGCCAGTGTATCATATGTAAACATTCAGATCAAGTAGGTGAAATCAAACCAACGTAGTCAAAGAACTGTTTGTGGAAACAGTTCTTTGAAACACAGAGAAGCACGGAGAATGCTGCGGCATTTAAAGGGACCAAGAGCTCATGAGCCTCCAATCATTTGTCAACAAAAGAGGTTTGAAACACACTTCCTGCAAACCATAGAAGAGTCTAATCACTACTTTTAAGAACTTTCAATCAGCTACTTCTACTGCTACTTTATATAACAACTTTCTCCTATTACAGCAGTTGACAGGTCAACTTTATGGACTGTTTTTTTTCCTTCCAAACCCTTTACAACGTGTTTCTGATTTTCTCATTCATGCAGAGTTAATGTGTAGGTGGACACTGAATATACATTTAATGTAGAATTAGTGTCTAACATCTCCACTGATTCTTTACCTGACATCAACCCCAAACCATCTGATCTTCTGGTTGATTTCAGGTGTGCATCTTCAGGCACTCTCACTTCATCTCTGAATATCACTCTGGTCCAGCGATCTATAGTCCATGACTGCGGACTGTCCATGACCATTAACCACTGGAATATTGTTGGGGGTCATGTTTTCTATCAATCAGCCAGCTGCAACAGCTCGTTTCAGTCTGCAGGCTCTTTCTTTTAATTGCTCTCTAGCTGGGATATGTAGACTTATGCCTTTGTCTTACAAAAGCAGAGATTCATTTTTTTTGGTCCTTTTATTTCACCTAAAATGGAACTTTCTTTTGTTTTTGGCAAAGTTTGTGTTTACATTAAAAGAGTACATATGTAGGCAGAACACATTTTATTTTTTTTATGTCTTATGTGTGTTATATTAAATACAGTGTTCGTAATATGCTAACAGGAATCTATGAGAGAGGTGTTAAATCAACAGTCAGGTCTCTGTCTCCATCAGACAAATCTGGTCCTTCATTGAACTCAGTCAGAGGACCTTGTGTTGCTTTGTGTGATTTGCCAGAGTCGTGACTCATTCCCGCAGCCGGAGAGGTGGCTAATGAAGGCTCTGCAAATTTAGAGCAAAACACCTACATAGTGCTGAAATAGACTTGAGAAAAAGCGGGTGAGAAAAAGAACAGAGAGGCATTGAGGGATTCATGAATATTACAGATGAAAAACCGAAGACACAAAAAGAGGAACGAAATAGATTCATGGACCGTTTGTGTAACCTTTTATTAGGGACACAGATGGGGATTTTGTAAGCGTAAATGCCCTTTTACATTATTGAAAAGTAATAATGGTAATCTAATAATAGTAATCTATTTTATTCCTGCATTTATGAAAGATGTTCAATAAACTACAAATGTTAAATTCAGTGGAGACATAATGTCCTCATTGAGTCACTGGGACTTAATTATCTATACAAAAGTAATCTAGGGTTTTTTTAAGCATTAAATGATTGGCTTTAATAGAGATTTGGAGTATAAAATTTTGTAAAATATTAACCAAAAAAAAAATCTTCAATCTTTACTTTTAAAAGTATATTTAATGTAATACAAATATAAAGAACTGCACATAGAAGAGCCCAAATTGTGGTAAACAGACTATTACAGCTTGAGTGGGTGAAAACACTTGAAATACTTATTTGTCAGTTTATTTGTCTGGTTCGAGCACCTTTTCAAAACCAAACATTGGATCCTGACTGTTACACAGAAGTAGAAGGATGACTAACCAGGATGATTCATGCAGTTTAAAAAAATTACTTGAAAGGTGAATAACTATCTTTAAACACCATGTACAGTTGGTGTTTGTTGAATGAAAGTGTAGCCAGCTATTACATAAGAACTTCACTATGTGAAAATTGCCATCGAGACGTCTTACACAGACTAATAGGGGACAGAAATGGTGCCAAACACTTTCAGATGAACTGAGTACTTAGGCGAATTAAGACCATGATTGTGTTTGTTTTCTCTGCCTGATTTGTCTCCTAGGTAATTGTTGAAGCAGAGTAGGCTAGCACCAAAGAAATCTAGTTAACGAGATTAGCAGGCAGTTATGTAGCAGGAGGACAGCAGAATAGACATAATCCCTGTGGGTGTTACAGGAGTTTATCCAGACTGGCTCTTTTTTCCATTGAACAAATGAAGATAACAAATGTTAAGGCCCAATCCCATTACAGGGTAGAATGAGGTAAGCAAGTCATCCACAAACTGACTGCATATGTCTGAATATGCTGACAGTGAATTGCCATTGAGTTTACCTTTTTTTCTTTCACGTAGCCACTCTCCGGCTTGACCATCAGTGCTGGATGAAGTATTCAGATCCTGCACTTTCAGTAAAAACACCTGAATGCCTAGAAGTGATATGTTTTCATTCTAACCTTACTTGAATAGTTTTTAATCTGAAGAAAAATATATCTGTAATACTGACATATACCTAGATGTTATGCAGATTCAATTCAATTCAAAACTACTTTACTGAGCCCCAAAGGGAAATTCAAATATTGCAGTAGTGGTTATTGATGTGCGCATTGTTTATGTTTGCACACTCCAGGTAGGAGAACAGGCTTTGTCATGAGCTTGGGGGTCATACTCTGGGTTTTTGATAAGCGCCTAGACTCAGCTTTTGTTGCAATAGATACTATAAATAAAATTGAACTGAATTGAATTGAAAAATTAAATGTTATCTCATCATGGCTTATAGTTAAATTATGTCTGAGCTTCAGCAACCACATCAAAGCTGTGACAAAAACCTCAACTAGATGTCAAGAGTCAGAGATCTGATGTCCAGAGCAGATTTAGAGGAGCTCATTCAAACCTTCATAACCAGCTAACTTGACCACTGTAACGCTCTTTCATCTGGTCTTCTTAAAAAGATGATTAAACATCTTCAGCTCATCTCGCTGCAAGAAAAAAGGGAGAACTGGGCACCCCTTATCTGGAGAATAGACTTTAAAGTGTTGTTAGTTTCCAGAACACTTAATAATACATTAATGATCTTCTAGTTGGATATAAACCAGCAGAGCTCTGAGATCTTTAGGTAGCAGCCAGCTGGTGGAACCTCCATCCAGGACCATACAGATCAAAATTACATTTATGAGGCACACGCATGAAATGAACTTCCTGTTGTTATTAAATGTGCCCCAAATCAAGACACTTCTAAAGTTAACCTGAAGATTTTGTTTAATTTAATTTTATGCTGCACCTATGATTGGACTGTTTTTGCTATGCTTTATATTTTAGATACTTTTTGCTTAAATCTTTTTTTTTGTGATTTATATTGTGGATTTTATTTGCATTCTGTTTACAGGTTTTTTAAGTCTCAATAATGTATAAATGTGCTGTATGAATAACTTTGCCTTGACTTACCACTGATTTGCAAAACGAAGCAAAAAGCCAGTATACCAGTATGGCAGCTTTCCTAAGAAAGCGATTCTACTGAAACTCTGAGAAGTTTTAGTCAGAAAAGATGACAAATAGCAGCTGCTAAAACTTGTACTCATTATCTTTCCTTATTTTGTATTAAAAAAAATTTCAGCCGTAAATTCTCAGTATCACAGATTACTTCTTTAAATACAAATGACTGGATCTCACTGAAAACTGCCACCAATTAAACTACTGGTATAATTATCTGCTGACTAAGCACAAATTCACGAAGGACATGCTCTGGTCAATTTTATTCATGTAGAACTCGGCTGCCAAGAGATTCAAACTCAGCATGTTTTCCAGAGAAGAGGAGTTACTGACTGCAGCTGTGGGGAGGTGTTATATAAATGTTATTCCTCACTTCCTCAGTTGTTCACATGAGACGCTCACTGACATATCTGAACATCACTGCACACATCTGGACTCACATGTGGAATCTTGTATGTCCATAATCTGAACAAAGACTTAACAGAAGTGACGGACATCTGAAGTTAGCCTAGGTTCCAGTGAGACAACTGTATTTAAACCAGTCAGTCGAGGAATTGAAGAAATCCAGCTTTCTTTTTTAGAAATGTGGTACATAAAAGCTTATAAATGCACATTTGCTGGAAAATCCCCCTTTATTGCAGTCAAACCTTGTAACTTTTACTGACTACGGCACAAACTCAGCCTCACACATAGCACAATTTCATACTTTTTTTCTGTTTGATGTACCTCTTTTAGTTTATGAGCAATGTAAAAGAAAGCAAATTAATTCAAATAAAAGCCTAATTCCATAAAAGTTGGGATGTTGTGTCAAACTTAAATAAAAAACAGAATGCAACACTTTGAAAATCTTGCGAAGCCATGTTTTATTCCCAATGGAACATAAAGAACATATGAAATGATAAAACTGAGACGTTTTACCATTTCACGGAAAATATGAACTCTTTTTAACTTTGGAAGCAAAAACGTTGAAACAGAGTGATGTGGAGCATCCACTCTTCTTTTAACAACTGTCTGTAAACGTCTGTGAAGTGAGGAGACCAGTCGCTGGAGTCTCTTAAGAGGAATGGTGTCCAAGACTTGCCGGCTGCTCTGCTGCTCAACCATTCTGGACCTTCAATGCCGGATTTTTCATTTTGTGATGATGTCGTATGAAGTTTTCTATGAAGTCTGAACTGCAGGCTGGACAGTTCAGCACCTGAACTCTTCTACTGTGAAGCCATGTTGTTGTGAGAGATGCACTATGTACTCTGAATGGGAGCATGTGTTACTCTAAAACCTTCATGTACTCTTCATCATTGATGGTACCGTTCCAGATGTGTGAGCTGTCCAGGCCGTAGGCATTAATGTAACCACACACCATCAGAAATGCAGGCTTTTGAACTGTCTGCTGATAACAAGCTGGGTGGTCTCTCTCCTCTTTAGTCTGTAGGATGCGGTTTCCATGGTTTCCAAAAAGAATTTCAAATTTTGATTGTTCTGACCTCAGAACAGTTTTCCATTTTAGATTAGCAGCGCTTCTGGAACGTGTTCAAATATGGCTTCTTCTTTACATACAGCTTTAACTTGCATTTGTGAACTGAGTTCCTGGTGATATCTGGGAGTGTCCCAGAGCCCATGCAGTCATGTCCAAATAAATGTTAAATGTTAAAACCCATAAAAGCTAAATATAAAAGCTGTAGATACAAAAACTGAGGTGCATAGTGTAGGTGATTTAAAAATAGAAAAGACAACTATGGCTACCACATGATCAGGAAGAGCAGGCAAATAAAATGTGGGTTTATGACATCTGCAAATATTTATGTTAAATACAGCGTCCCAACTTTTTGGGAATTGTGGTTGAAACTTAGTAACACGACATCAGCTAAGTCTCTAGATGACCCATCATTTTCTGATCACTGGTTCATCTTGATATTATAAAAGTCCCTGGATAGATAAGAAGAAAATAAAAGTTTTACATATTCAATAGATTTTTCACTACCAAAGAGGAAAGAAACGTTCACATCCTTCATTTCACCTCGAGTAACATATTAAACGCTGCCGGCTTTAATTATACACTCTTAGATGTGAAAGACCTGCTTTGAAAAGGCAACTGAAGTAAAAGTATGAATGTTTTCTATGTTTTTCTAAAAGTCATGAAAGTGCAAGATTCTTGACTGAAATACTGTTGCAGATCATAGTGCATGGATGAATGTACAAACAGGATTTGGTGCATTTATTATTATGTAATTGTATTATTACGTAATGGTAATTATTTGTATATTTGTTAAATGGTTGAGCTAATTTAACACTAAGGTATACATCTGTAAAAGAAAAGAGGTTGCGAGGGTAAGAATCTTTATTTAAAAGTAAAAGTCACTTGTCTCATCTTTGTTAAGAAAATGGTGGGAAATGTTAAGTCATTTTAAATGATTATGAAGTGAAGTGTACAATTTTTAAATCAAACCATCATAGTCTATATTTGGGTTTTCATTTGTTTTCTGTCCAATAATCTTACCTTTTAGACAGTAGCAATGTTGATTGAAAGCACTGAACACTGACAGCACTAAAGTGAAAAATGAACTATTGTCCTTCAAATGTAGAAGCTGAGAAAAGAGGTGACGTGATAAATCAGTGAAATATGAAAATATACCTAAAATGGGTATTGAAATATGGTACTTTGTTACATTTCAGCTCTGCAGCGACAGACTTTCTCTTGCATTCTCGTGCACGTCCTCTATTGATCGCAGCAGTATGCATCTGTTGAGCAGTGGCGCAGCCCTACATGGCTCCCTTTGCCCAGCACTCATTTACTTACCTACCCGTTACTATAGAGACACGGTGGAGAGGAATGCAGAGAGCTGGCAGACAGATATGCTGGAGACCTGGGCTGAATCTTCACAACAGAAAGAAGGCTCATTCACAGCTCCGTAGCTGGAGGCACCATGTGGGTTACATAATGCTGTTCCAGGATTCAGACAGGAATTCAGTTCTTCTGCTTAACTGTTTGCCTCATAGATCAAAAAAAGTGGAAGATCTCAGTTCACATTGGTTTAAACATTGCTTCTTTTTTTTTAGATACATGTAGCAGCATGCTGCATGCCATTTACAGAGAAATAGTTTAGTTAAGGAAAATCACAGTATTGCATTTCCCTGATGTTTTACTTCTGAAATGATTGTTTTGACTATAGTTCAATTAAACTAAGCTTTAACATTGTATTTACTTAAATTAACAGACTTAAAATTACATAACAATAACTGAATTAAATGGAAACCTGTCTGTCTAATCTCCCCACTGCTTTTGTTTTCTCGCCCCACCTGCCTTTTAACCTGTTTTATGATCGCTTCCTTTTCCAGTATTCAGACAATTCCACTGCATTTCTTTTTCTTTCACTGTCTTTTTGTTCTAATTTTCTGTCTGACTTTCTTGGTTTTTGTTCTGTAAATAGACACTGTGTGTCCCTGTAAGACAAGAGGTAGAGCCACAGACAGTTCTGAGACTGCAGCAGATTCTAGCCAATCACATGAAGGAGCTCTCCAGCCCACGTGGCTTATTCATAAAACCAGGAGGAAATCCTCATCAATGCAAACCCATTCTGTCATCCAGTAAATCATCAATGTATCACAGATTTAAACTTAAGGAGGCTGCTGAAAATCATTTAGGCACATTTTATGCAAACCAAGTGTGTATAGAGTCATTTTATTTATTTCATTTATTTGTTTATTTATTGACCATTTGTAAACCTATTAACAAAATGTGAGACCCAACTAGCAGATGAGTGCATAAGGGCTAAAATGTTTCTTAATGTTAGGATGCTTGTGATCCAATTTCACTATTCAGTCCAAAATGGAACAGCCAGGACACAAAGACAAGACACCAAAAATAACCCTTATGTGTGTCAGCAGACTTTCATGTCCTCATTTTAGAAAAAAAAACAGTCAACTGTAACAAATTCTAAAACATGTTTAAACCACTATATGGGTAAAGACTCAGCCATAGCTAGCTGCTTCTCATCAAACCTCAGTTTCTAGGTCTCAATAAAATGTCTCAAGAAAACTTTCTGTGTAATAATAACAACACTCAATTTCAGTCTCATAGCAACCTATATCAATCCATCCTTAACAGCAGGCATATTCGTCATGGACTTTCTCTTGCATAACTGTGTCTCAGGGGGCTCATAGCGAGTTGAGGATTAGTGGGTGTTGTGCGTAGATAAGAAGGTGTTCAAGTTAATTACTGCTTTGCCAAACTGCAAGATATGGCAAACACTGGCTATAAGCATGTGCACAAACATTAGCATTGCTGACATAAACCATTAAAAATACAAATGATTAAAACAATGGAGAAGAGACAGGAGATACTACATAGGTCTGGGTTTATTTCATTATCATTACCATAAACATTTACTGTATTTTACTTTTGTCAAGTGTGGAAAAAGTGAATGCATCAGTGGTGTAACACCGCAGACAACACACACCTAAATATCACTTTCCACATGGAAATATAGGAGAAATGGACTGTAAAAAGATTCACAGATGAGTCACAGATAATCAATCCAATTTGAGAGCTGGTGAAAATAACTGCAAACTTAATGGCAAACACGCCAGCGTCAGAGAGGAAACACTGGTACATCACCATTATGCCAAATCACTGTGCAAAACATTGAAGGTTTGTTCACAGCTGTGCAAAATAGCAGCATCATTATTCATTTTCCAAGCAACAGATTCACAACACGTCACAACGATCTCTCAGAGGGACCTTGGGACTCAACAGCCAGGTGTACCCTGTATGTCTGGTCTCAGAGTTAAGTCAAATCAGTTTTAGCTTATTCATACTGCAATGACACAGGTGAATTATAGTCATCTGTCACTCAGTAATTAGATTTTACAAACTGATAAATCCTGAATGAATTGAAGTGAGCACAAGCTGAAGCCAGTAAACTGAGTCCAAGAGCAAATTTACACAACAGGGCAAATTTTACCATTTAACCATTAAGCTCAATTTCTTTTATTGTGCTGCTCAAACTACATAATGTACAGTCACCTTCAAAACAGGAAAAATGAAATAAATTTAAATTATTTAAATATGAGATATGTACATGTAAACCATACAGTTTCAGGCCATTTCATAGTTGGCACAGAGAAGATTTTAAACAAATCTTTTAAAAACTACATTCCAGTCAGTCTCCAGTTAACCACTGGAATGTGTTGGAAAGCAATGCATCACAGCAGCCAAGTGAAAAATGAATAAATAAAAGAAGCCTTGCGTTTATAACCATGTTGTATGGCCATTTTTGGCTCTCTTCAGTGCAACAAATTACATTCCACGGGTGGGGGGGGTGCTCCTTTTTTTTTTTTTTTTCAATTTACATCTCTGCCCCTAATGTTCAGCTTAAACTGACAACATGCTCACTGTACAATTATGTTACAGTTATGTTTTTAACATTCAGTCAAGGTTTACAGAATAAAAGTATACCTTTAAACCTCTGGAGGATTATCTACAATTATGATGGTCTATGTTTTGCCCCTTCAGGTAACTGGTGTCTGTTGCATGTTCAACAGCTTATCTATCAGCTGACTGAGACGTTTAAAAAGCAGAATACACCGCCTCTACTTACAAGGCTTAGGCTTATGTGCTGAAAGTGTACTGGGATGATTGTAGACCTGTTAAGCCGCGTTTGGCTCTGCTGAGGAGAACGGACTCCGACAGCAGGGAAACGAGTAAAAATGGCTGCTCAGGTCAGCACCTGGGACAGCTCCACCTCTTGACATCTATTCTGGTCCTGCCTCGGTTCTCACCTCGCAGCACCCAGTCATTTACACAGAATATAGGCTAATCTTGTGCGAAATGGGGATCTGAGAGTTTCTTAGAATGTGATCTGTACAACGAAGTCAACCCCTGCGTCATTTAAGAAGTAAAGATGACAGTATTTACAACAGGCATGCATGTTTGAACCCCCCTATCCTGAACCCTAAACGCCATACTGAAGTTGTATAACATCATGAGAGACATGTTGAGCCGTAAACGGTGGCCTTTCTGTCATCTTTTACATTCATCTTTAAAACCCGCCTCTGTTTTTGTTGGTCTCAGCGGTCCAGGTTGGACTCGCTGGAATCGCGCTGGTTTTTCAGGTCCTGGAAGACCTCTGTAAAAAAGTGCGGATCTGCGTTCAGCTGGAGCATTTTGGCACTCATCCTGTTGATGATCCGCAGCGAGGTCTCCCAGAAAACGTCCTTGTTCGCCTCAATCATGAACGGCTTGAGCGGATAGGAGATCTCGTTGCCCATGTAGGAGTAGGCGAGGTAGAGACAAGTCTGAAAGGTGCCCTGCAGCTCGCCCGGGCTCTCGATGCTGTCCGTTATCGCGTCTTGGCACAGCAGGTACACAAACACCACGTTGGCCGGCGTAATGAAGCCGATGTCCTGCCAGCCCTGGATCAAAAGAGTCCGGTCGATGTTTCGGAACCAGAGGATCACCTCTCCACTGTTCAACTCTTTCAGTTTATAACACCTGCGGCACATGAAGTCCCCCAAACAGCGCAGCAGCTCCCCGGTGGACGCCTGGATGACTATCCGCCGGGGCGACACCAGAGAAAAGCTGCTGGGTTGCTTCTGGACCGTGGAGAGCCTCCCATTTTGGAGTGAAATCTCACTGTTTTGCGTGGGAACTGTGGGCACGGGGACTGGGATGGGCGCTTTGGGCTTCTTCTCCTCGGTTTGGTGCGTTTTCCGGATGTTTTCGCTGTTGAGCTGAGCCACCTGGCTTGATGGGAGCTCGCGGATGGGCGGTGGGTTCGGGGTCACTTTCTTGGCGCTCTTCTTGGCTGAATTTGCCACCAGCTTCTTCCAGGACAGAGAGACGAACATGGAGTGCCGCTTGAGGCTCTTGTCGTTCTTAGGTCCATCTCCAGCGACCTCAGCGTCCATTATAGACGCCTTTTTTGTCGCAGGGGATATGGAGAGGACGGTTCCCATGGCTGCAAAGGGTAGAGCTGCCGTGGTGCGGATGCTGCAGCAACTTCAGCGCAGACTTCTGCAGAATGAGAGGCGGTGGACAGCAGTCACGACTGGAGCTCCATTTACGCGTTTATTTACTTGAAAGGAGCGGATTTTCCAGCTGAGTGAAATATATTCCAGCAGATGCTCTCTCTGCGACACAAATCCCGCAGCCTCGAACCCGCATGAAGTTAGTCACTCTGCGTAAAGCCTTTCCTTTCACGAACCAACGCTGCAGCCTCTGATGGACAGTCAAGCCGACCAATGAGAAAGTCAATCGATGATCCAATCACTACGAGTGTTGCTTTTAGGTCTTAGTTTCTATTGATAGACTGCGACATTCACTGTTTTAGGTCAAGTGCTATTTTTCACCTCAAGCTACTTTGGTATATTAGCGCTATTTTAAAGCACCTCTATCTGCGTTCACTGGCTGATACTGGTTGGTGAAGGTGAAACCAAGCGAGTTGTGCCTTTGTTACTGAAACCTCTGATGTTTCCCCTTTTCTTTTACTGCCCCAACTCAAAAAGTTAGGACACCATAGAATCTAAAGAAGAACAGACAGCAGTTATTTGCATATCTCATAGGCCCATATTCATTTGCAATGGGACATATAAAAACGTATTAAAAGTTCAAAGTGAGACATTTTTTCAATGCCACATAAAAGTATGAGATCATTTTGAATTTGATGTTGGCAACACAAAGCTGGGATGTGTTAACTGCCAAAAGATCAATGACATGATCGGCTCTCTGGAGCAAAGCACATTTAAAATGGACTGAAGGGAAGTGTTAAACTGCTCTTTGGTCGGGCAAAATAAAGTCTTACATTCTTTTTGCAAACATACACCACATCATCTGGAATAAAGAGACTTACCATCCGCTCAGTTGAAAAGCCTGCATCTTTTCCAAGAAGGCCTTGCATCTTTCAGCCAATAAAAGAAACTTGTGTAATGCTTATGTTCTTCCGGTGAAAAAAACAAACAAACAAACCTGAATCTCTTCGAATGATATTGTCACTTTAAGAGGTACAAAAGAGAAGTACTAAGCAAACTAGATACGTGTGTTGTCCTTTACTTACACTGGGTACTTTAAGCTAACAAATGGAAGGTTGCGATCATGTGTCACACATCTCTTTTTAATGTCCTCTTCCACTTATCATTATGTGATCACTGTGTGATGCACTTCCAGCACTATCTCACAATCATCACCTCCCCTGAAAACAATCACTCACTGTAACAGCTTCTGAAACTAAATGGAGACCAATCAAACTCTCTTATCTTTAAAGGACTAACTTCTTTCAGGTGGAATCAGTTTTTCCCAAATGCTCTTGTGCTCTGGATCTCTTGTGAAATCAAATTAAACATACCTTTTAATACATCTTGTAAAATACTTTATCCTCTTTATTGATTTGCTGATACACTTAGTTTTCTCTCGTGAACCAACCAAACACCTACATCATTTGAAAAACAATGAAATTCAAATTAAATCAACGCCTGTGAATAATCAGTCTCCTCCTCCAACATGTATATCCATGCGCCTCTTTTAGGCCTTTACCCCACCTTCCTGGTGTGGAAACAAACAGCTGTGATGATGATCAACCTCAAAACGATGAAACAGTCATCATCAGCAAGCTCATGTTACACCCCATACACATAACTGACAAAAAAGTAGCAAAATAAAATGCTGAGGTAAGTAATTCCAGTCTAACTTTATCAGTTAAGATGAAAGACAGTCTTCCAAACTGTTAAGTGCTACCCGTTTCTCATGAACGCTTTTGATCAAGCTGGTGTTTGATCATACATCAGATGACGATCAAAAGAAAGCCTTTCATCGCAAATCAAACAGAATCAAAAAGGAAAATACAGAAGAATAATCTCACCATATTAAATCCGGAAGCAATAAGCTTTTCCTGGTTTAATATACATCCCAATGAAGGGTGGGAAAACACATCATCCCACTAAGGATCAGGGATTATATAAAAAGATGAAATCACTTTGGCTTTGCTAATGATCAGAATTTCTTTACACATCATTGGAATTCTTTTACCTTTCAGGTTTGCTAGCAAATGTCACTCTACTAAGAATATATGAACAAGAATACATTTTTTTTTTTTTTCATTATTCATATTTTGTGTTTCTTGAACTATTCGAAATTCAAGACCTCTTGTGTTTGTGTCACTGGTGCAGTAGAACAAAATAAAAATGGAAGAGGATGATGAAAATTACTAGTTAGTCTGTAAAAAAAAGAAAGATAGAAAAAAGAAAAAAAAAACAGCCTGGAAAATAAGTTGAAATATATTTTAATGCTCGTCCCTCTTTTAAAATTAATGTTGGCTTTGTATTTGGGCTGGCATGCTTGGTTGAAAAAGATCTTGAGGTATCCCTTGAGCATTGCAGAGCATATTTAAAAATCAACATTCTGTATCAGCTTTTGTGTTTTTTGAAGTGTTCATTTCAAGTCTAATTTTACCTCAAAACAACCAACTTCAGTGTCCTGGCACAGGAAGGTTTCTTTAGTCCAATCTAAACATACACAGCGCCCTCTTCTGTAGTGAAACGGCACTATGTTTCACTCACCTGTTAAAAAAAACAAAACAACAAAACAAAACATGAATACAAACTGTATCAAAGCATATATATTTAATCAATGTTACTTTTATTTATATAGGGCCTGTTAGGGACAGATGAGATGCCATTTCCAGCTCAATGGTAATATTTACATGTGATATAAGACTGAGACTTATTTATTTAAACCTGCTTTGTACTTCTTGAATTAGAAAATTAAACTAATT
>JBAMYA010000014.1:14941248-14958408 GCA_037176975.1 Arrhamphus sclerolepis | reverse complement strand
CTACTAAATAGGGTTTATGGAAAATTGTGCTGTATTTGTTTCTCTTTTTTAACCCTGGTCTATAGCCTAAATATTTCACAGACATTTCTTTTACAATCTTCCTCCATCTCTGCCCACATATTCCCAGTTCACCCAGTAATGAAAATGTAGATCTAGCTATAAAACCCCTACACTGAACCTCCACTGGATGCACCCAACTTTCCATCCTTGCTGCTCAGCTTCTGTCCCCAAATCTGCATATTTGAGCCTTTTCCTTTCATCAGCTTCCAGGGAACTGACAGCTCAATAAAATAAACTATCCGCTGACTAATGACCACAAAACTAAATCAGGCGTTAAACTAGTGCAAACTATTTCCTGAGGAACAACCAGCTAAATCTACCTTCAAGTCACTCGTAGCTTCTAAACATCCAAACTTGTCACTCTTGCATTTCTCTCCCTCACGCACAAACTGAATTACTTTACTGTCTTTCTTAGAGCCTCCTTTTACCCATATTTATTTTCAATACCTGGAGCTCAACTTTCAGCACCTGACTGTGTCACCAAGTGTACCAGCCTTGTAACAAACTCATTTTACAGCCTGACTAGATGTGCCTTAATGTTGGAGTACCCGAACACAATGAACACGATGGGTCCCCATTTACCCAGAGCTTTAGGCTCTGAGGGGGGATGGTAGCACATCGTACGTAGCCCCTATCAAGAATCTAATGCGGATCTCCTCCATACCCTATTGGTCTCTCCAGCTCAGCTTCCTCTTCCAGTGAGCTGAATGAAAGAAGACTTGGCTGTGGCTAGATGGTAGTTAGCCCTTCTGATACATCAGGTTGATATAACGGCGGCTATCAGCAACGGCTAAATTCAAAAACACTGGCAAAAGACAGCTCATTTGCTTGCGACACATCATTGCTGTCCAAAGACACTTTATTTCTGAAATGTGTCTCTGTGTGACCATAAACACCGCTATTACTACCCCCCCCCCATTTTTCTGTAATACAGATCTGATCATAGACGAATGTGAGCCGCTGTAAACCCACCTCCTATGATTTCATCTGCCTAGCTGCAACCCAACTGGCTGACGTACGCCTAACTTTTACTGGACGACACGGACCTGCCGCGAAACATGGAGGCCTACAAGCATCAGCGACGTACAACCTGGCCCTCATTCAAGTCTTTGAGACAGGTTCAGATGCCGCACGCAACACATGCACGCTGCCAGTCTTCTCCTTGGATGGATTTGGAACCACCTCCCTAACAACAGCATCTTCAGATGGCTTCATCTTATAGTTGGCATCTGACTAACTCCACATAGCAAACAGTCTGATGAGCGTGGTAGTTGTACACTTTGATCTTTGAATCTCACATAGTCAAAGGTCTGGGGTGCACACCGAGTCTTTAGAGGTGTGTTTTGTCTTGTTATAAGCTGAAACTAAGCAAAAGAATTTCACAAACGTTTTTGGCGAAGTTTTCAAGTTCCGTTGTGTTACTTTAAAAACAATAAGGAAGCTCGAAGTATATGTCTAACACCACATTGTACCTTACATAAGGCTAACTCCCTACATTTCTGCTTGAGTAGCCGAGATTTGAGCACCAGCTCTTTTGCACTTAAACGGAAGATGAACAGTCACAACAAAGATTTAGCAAATCATTGAATATGTAAACTTGTACCACTTCAGGTACCAAATTTCTTTATAACTGTTCACTAAGATTAGGCTTAATCGTGTGCTTTAGTTTAATATCTCCATAAAACAAAGCATAAAAGCATAAAAAAAGAGCATGGACGGTCTTTTTCAAATGAAAGAATGATTTTTGATGGTAACTTTCTTCCTTTCTTTTCCTTTCAGACGTTCCCTTTAGGGGTCGCCACAGCAAATCATCCGTCTCCATCTAACCCTGTCCTCTCTCACACCAACTAACTTCATGTCTTCTTTCACTACGTCCATAAATCTCCTCTACGATCTTCCTCTAGTCATTCTGCCTGGCAGTTCCAACCACATCATCCTTCCACAGATGTATTCACTGTCCCTCCTCTGTACATGTCCAAACCATCTCAACCTGGCTCTCTGACTTTCTCTGCAAAACATCCAACATGTCCTGTCCCTCTGATCAACTCATTCCTGATCCTGTCCATCCCCATCACTCCCAAAGAGAACCTCAACATTTTAACCTCTGCTCCCTCCAACTCTGCCTCCTGTCTTCTTCTCAGTACAAAAGTCTCTAAACAACACAACATCACCACCGTCTTGCACACCTTCCCTTTCATTTTTGTCGATACTCTTTTTCACACCTGACACTTTTCTCCACCTATTTCAACCTGCTTACACACACTTCTTTTCCACACTCTCCATTGCTCCGTACTGTGGAAGAATCCTCCACCTTCTTTATCTCTGCTCCCTGTAGCCTCACTGTTCCACCATTCTGAGGACTGTTCTGGAGCTTCTGAAGCTGACAGTGCAGAGGAGGACACTTCATACAATGAAAAACATCATGAAGAACCGTGAGCATCTTCTACACAACAGTGATTCAGCAACACTGTCTTCAGGAAGAGGCTTCCTCAGATCTGATGCAACACAGACCAATACAAGAGATCCTTCCTGCCCACAGCAATAATCTTCTACAACAAATCTTTGAAGATCATGTCAACAACTGCACTAACCAAATTTCCTTCTGGAGATAAATCAGGTATTTTTGAATTGAACTGGGTTCCTCTCATTCATATATATTCTGTCTTGCTGTGGCTAACCTTCATTCCTTTCCTTACAAGGGCATACCTCCACCTCTCTAGATTTTCACCTACAACTTTGTAGTCACAGATCTCCTTCAGGTCACATCGTTTACACAAGATGTCCAGCTGTGTGCTTCTACCTCCACTGTTACAAGTCACCCTGCCTCTTCTGAAACAAAGTATTCACTACAGCCACTTCCATCCATTTCGTAAAGTCTACCACCATCTGCCCTTCTGCGTTTCTACCCTGAATACCAAACCTGTCCATCACCTCCTTGTCACCTCTGTTGCCTTCTCCAACATAAACACTGAAGTCTGCACCAATCACCACTCTTTCATCTCTACTACTTCACCTATCTCACCTATCTCACCCCAGAATTGATCCTACTCTTCTTCTCTGGGGTCATAACCACTAACAACACTGAACATCACACTTTCAAATTCTAGCTTCAGACTCATCACTACATCTGACACTCTTTTCACCTCCAGAACATTCTCCAGACATGCTCCTTCTTGAAGATAACTCCATTTCTCTTCCCAGCCATACCACAGCTTGAACCCTGCTCCTAAGTTTCTAGCCTTGCTACCTTTCCACCTGGACTCAGAATATCCACCTTCTGTGGATCATAGCAAACAACTTATTTGATATGAACAGACCCAGGGGGAGGAAGAAAGACAACCTGGTGTTCTCTGCCCCAACAAGAATAGGACATCCACAAATTAGCTGTACAAGCTAACTAACAGCTATCATACAAGGTGTTGAAACTGAGGACGCCGTCATGTGATGGTGAACTTTTTAAACATAAAATGGATGATGGAATCAGCTGGTAAACTGACCCAGTGTTGTAATTTAATGACCTGATGTGTGGGGCTTTTGTGCACTTTAACTTCTTGAATATGACTCTATGAGGAAAAAAGATATGTCGTCCACAACTCATCTAGAAGTACAAATCTAAAAAGAACCTGGATTCTTACAGTGAAACAGGCCACCAGATGAGCAGAGAGAAGGATGTCTGGTAGTACATACCCACATATATTCAGGATAGTCTCTGAGTCTGTTCAGGCCTTCAAAGACAGTATCTCGGTCCTC
This sequence comes from Arrhamphus sclerolepis, assembly GCA_037176975.1. Taxonomy (NCBI): domain Eukaryota; kingdom Metazoa; phylum Chordata; class Actinopteri; order Beloniformes; family Hemiramphidae; genus Arrhamphus; species Arrhamphus sclerolepis. The sequence goes on along the minus strand of JBAMYA010000014.1, from coordinate 14,954,598 downwards.
TTCCCACTTCCTTTTACAGAAAACAATTTCAAGAAAGTACCAGGTCCAGCCAATTAGAGGAACCTTCAGTAGTTCATGTTTGGCCAGCACTTTTGAACTCTGAGAACGGAAAAAAAGAGGCACATTTTCATAAATAATGGGGCGTGTAGTTGGAACTAACACTAACAAAAGCAGCAAAGACATAGTTATAGATCTGACCGTTTCCTACAAGGCTCAATAACGACAGTCACAGCTTGGTACTTAACTGACCCCTAAGATGCCATATCGTTCACACATGGTCCAGCCACACAGGAAGTCAATTTCGTAGTTGTGGTTCAGGATGATGATGACATGCTCTTTTCCAAACTTGTCCACCGTAGCCTGGTCAGTGTATAGCGTGCATTCTGTGCCCGACCACCACTCCAGCAGCATCACCAGCTCTGACAAAAGACAACATAAGACAACAACATGACCAGAATATCTTATCTCCAAGACTTCAATATTTCATCAGATTCCATGTCTCTTTGTAAGATTGAGACACTGAGTAAGTATTTAAACTCTAACACCATACACGCTCAGAACAACTAAATGGGCTACTTTCTAGTGTGCATATTTTAAATGTATGAAAATGTGTGACATATGAATGAAGTGTCATTTACTCACGACTCCAAAGGGAGTAGCCAAGCCGGCAGTTGATTCTACGGTAGAGCTGCTTGTTGAGTGGCCAGAGGATGCAAGTGCACAACTGAATGAAGTTTATGATGAGGCCGCTCACCACGAACACAAAGCCCATTAGCAGCTGTAGGATGAACAGGCTCTTCAGGTAGGCCAGTAGAGCCATGGCTGAGAAGCCTGGAGGGCTGGATAGGCACCTCTCTATACACTATGACCAACCTAACAGAGCACAAACGCAATGATGACAAATAAATTAAAAGATCTGAAAAGAGCAAGGAGGGGTGCTGGGGAGAAAATTATATTTCAACAAAATGCTGACAGAAGGATGTGATCTGTTCAACTAGGTTATACTATGGCCAAATATGAAAAATTAAAACAAAGCAATCAATATTAAGACAAAACAAATATAGATATTACCACGGCAGAACTTCTTTACAAGCCACGTTTACAAGGTCCTTCGGCCAGTATCACGGACCTGTGAAAGACAGCAGATGAAAGCTTAGCAATGATAAGGCTTGGGAGCTGTGCTCCAGATGTGTAAAATAAATAAATAAAAAAAATAAAATAAAAATAATTATATAAAGTCTAGTCCATTCAAGCAACAGCTCAAGATCCCTTGACAACATGTAAATTTTTAAGAATATCTAGGGCTTTCTAAGGCTTCATTCAGCAATATGGGCCTGCAGCCTAGAGCCACCATCATGTGAATTTTGCAGAGTGGTAGCTGCTATACAGGGATGCTAGCCTCATCCAACACCTTGGTGTTTTCCTGGAAGAGCTGGCAGAGGAGAGGGAGGACTGGGCCTCTCTGCTTAAGCTGCTGCCCCTGCGACCTGAATCTGGATAAGCAGAAGTAATTGGATGGACGGACCCAATACATGAGCAAAATTTAAAGTGAAACTACAGGGTCAAAAGACTTGCCCAATGTAACAATATAGATGCGCTCATACAGACCACATTAGCGATAAATCAGCAGCTTCAACCATCTCTCTGAAAGGGTTATGTGTCCGACTATGATTAACAGACTGGACAGCAGTGCGGCTATTTCTGCATCTGTGCAAAGCTTGCTGGGGTAGGCCAAGTAAGCCAAAAATCATCTGACCTACAGATCATTCTACACACAGCAGATCCACTGTGTTTACATAATGCTCTTGAAGAATCAAATCAATCTTTATTTATATAGCACTTTTAATACTATTGTCGTGCAAAGTGCTTTGCATAATAAAATCAACAGTAACATATAAAATCAACAATAACATATAAACACTCATAAAATCATACCCACACCGCACACATACACCCCCCAGCATACACACTGAAGATATAAACATAGACATCACAGACATAAAACAAAAACATCAACAAAAACAAGAAAAGGGAAAAAGGACAACAACAAAAAAACAAGCATTCCAGCAAACATTGTTTCTGCTAATATATATGGATGCCAACACACCTATTATTCCTGAATAGACCGTCAAAATAAATAGAGTTTTATGAAAGAAGAAAGAGGAAACAGCCTGTGAAGGCTGCAGGCCTCACCCGTTAGCATACTTGGAAGGAAAGATTAGTAATGCTGGCTAGTTTAAATCTCCTTAAGGCTGGACAGCTACTTCTGCTCTGCATTACCTGAATACAGCTTTGATGCCAACAGTAACCACCTTCGAGCTTTCAGTGTAGGAAAGTCTGTTAACATTTGCAGACACTGAAATTCTAATCAATTAAGCTAATAGAAAGGTTCATCCATGGTTTGGAACCAATACATTAAGATATTTCTAATTAAAGAATTGAATTTGGCATTCAAAGGCTTGCTTTTAGGACACTTGCACCAAGAACTTGCACTCTGACATATTCTTCACTAAGTTCCTTATAAATTACACAGACTAAAGCTGCAGCCAGTGTAAATGGTCTCTGGTGCATATAACTTACCAGTAGACATAGTAGGCCATGGCCATGAAGACCATTGCACCGCAAATCCCAGTGAAGATCATGACCGCACTCTGGTTAAGCATTTTGGCTCTCGGTGTATCACCAACTCAAACCCAGAATAAAAATACAAAGCAGAGGCCTTGAGAGACCACTGGATAGTCACAGAGTAGCCCGGTTAACTGCCATGATAATCCCACAGAACGAAACCCGAAGATTATGATGATGACAGCAGAATGTAAACAGATTCCAGGCGCTGAGGTGGAGCTGCCTGACTGGCACGACTTCTCTGTTAAGCAAGATACTGCCTTAGAAAAAAAACAGTACTAACAAATAAATAAATAAATAAACAAACAAACAGAAATCTATGGCCCAAAGATGAATACTAGGAAGATAGACAAAAATATAGTCCACACCTAGAAGAAAGGACGAACACTTGTACTTTAAGCAGGGCGTTGCCTGGATCCTCATCCCCTAATCCAGAGGATCAGATTAATACTGATTAGCAGACTATGTACACACTGGAGCTGTCACATTTCATTTACAAAGAACAAGCATGGGTCCTCTCTGGCCAGGGAGGAATTAGCATCTGCAATGCTAAAGTAACCAATCGTAAAACAGATTTTATTGATTTACCTTGCCATTAGTCACCTCTTGGTAACACTTAACATTTAACAACATTTAACATCATCTGGAAGATGAGTTACAGGAAATTAATAACAATTGCTGTCACTGTGTGTCACCCAGGTGTGATTCCTGGTTAGTAAAGTGCAATTATGGATAAAAACATCCACAAGCCCAAAAGCCAAATTCTCAGTGCCAAAAACCAAAAACATATGGAAAGAAAAACAGACTGATAATGAGACAAAACAAGGTTCTTTATGTATGAATTTTCAGTTCTTGTAAACTATTGTACTGATCTAAATTCAAAGCCAAAATAAAAGTTCTAATTTATTTTTAAGGCATCTGTTTATAACAAAGTTATCTCGAGGCGCTGCAAAGCGTACGTACCACTGCGCATTTTATATAAAGTTGCTGTCGAGTTACCAGATTTCAAGTCCAAATCCAGTTTTCAGAGTCGTCAGCGCTGAAGTCTGAGTTGAGTCAAAGTCATGAAAGAAAAATCTTAACTGAGTCCATCTGAGTCAGTGTCAGAAAAATCTTTAACTAAAAGAATCTTCACAGAAGCATCGGACAGACTTTTTTTTTTTTTTTATTTACTTGTGCAAGGAGCATGACACGTGCAGTGCAGAGTCAAACTGAAGCTCAAATGAATGAAACACCTTTTAAGAGGCTGGTTTGAGTGTTCACATCCTGGAGGTCCTTCCTCATAACTTCTACTAGGAAGTTGGTTAACTTCTGCAGGACTTTTCCAGCTTTAACTTTCGCCTCATGTTTCTCCCCTTTAGTAATTTGATGGCACTCTGCATGTTCAGCAGGAACATTTTTCTTATAAGTGGTGGATTATTTCAGTGTTTCAAGTCTTGGTGGTCGCCCTCTATGGCGTTGGAAGAGTCTTAATAGTCACAAATGAGCAGGACAAGATTCATACATGTACTTCTGATGCACACTCAAATATAACCTGATTTACAAATGGCTTCTGGTCTCTGGACTTCGCTACATTTGTGCCTTAACTCACATATGTATTTTATTTTTAACACAGAATGATCTGCAACCAATCAGATATCTTCTTGTTTAAGCCAATCATCAGAACAGACCCCACATGGGAAATGATTTACTCATAAGCCAATCACGTTAAACCATTCAAGCAGCTCTATCCCAGGCAGCACACTTACATTTTGCAGATGTTGGCCAGATAAAAGGTTTTATCGGGCAAACGGCGCATGGGGAGATTCTGCTCAGTCGCAAGATATCGCCCAGATGTCGGTCCAAAATACAAGAATACCATGGGCTAATGTTTCAACCATAACCCGCTAGCGCAGCACTTTTGCTGGAGCAGCTTTAGCTCAACAGGCTGATTAACAGTCTATCACTGAGTAAGTAGTGGGTTTGATTCCTACTTTGCCTTTGTTAAATTTATTTTTTTAGCATAAATTTATAAACATTGGTAGTCTTGTAGTGACTATTGAGACTGTTTTAACTCCACAGCCCTCCACCATTCATTTTCAAGTTACTGTTGAAAAAGACAGTTTTGGCATAAATAAAGGAACATCTTTCATTATGGCTTCAGCCAAATGTTACCGTTGAACCGACATTTCATGTTTTGTCAGGTTTATAGTCACGTTAAAACCATGAGTGAAGGGGCTCCAGTTGTCCTGCGGTGGTCGTGGGATCGACTCCTAAATCTCAAATCAGGGCATCTTCCCAATTCTCTCACCTGTTTCCTGTCTCTCTACACTACAAAGAAAGGTCACTAGAGCCACAAAAAAAAACCCAAAGACAACTATGACCGGAACAAACCCAAAATGCCCAAGAAACCATTAAAATGACAAAAAAGAAATTAACCTAAATAAAAATCTTCTGCACACATCATGCCTGCAGTCATCTGTTACCATTCATAAGATTTTTACAATACTGGATGTTGATTGATAAATCAACTGTAACAAAAAGTAATGGGATCCAGTCTGCGAAGGGTTTATTCTTTCATGGAAACTAGCAAGTAAGTATTTAACAACTAACTCTGGATGATGCACAATAAACTTGCATTCCTATAATGCAAATAGTGACTTTTCAAAACTACCTCAGCTGTTTAAAGATACATAAGATCTTAATGTTTATGCTTCTTTGAGTGTACACTCTTAAAAGAGAAAAATTATAATATAAAATGGCAAAATCCAAAACAGGAACTGTTAATTGTTTACCTGTAAGCATAAACACTGAACTGAATATGCATTTAAACACCACCACATACTGTAGGTCATTAACTAGATAATTAGACTTCATATTACTTTTTGTTTTGAATTTTTAATTCAACATAGTATTTCTTCAAGTGAATGCTTATCAGTATAAATATGTTTCAAAGTGCTAAAGGGCAAAGCTGTGGACGGTTAGCAGATAAAGAACATGAACAGAGAGCTACGTGTAGTTATACGACTGCACTTTGTACTAACACGACTTTCTGGTAGATGCTTCAGCTTCACCACCACCAATGATTCATTCAGCCTATTTACTTTTTTCTCAATACTCTTTGTATCTTATCGATTTAAACTAGCTATTAGCTAGTTTAAATTAAGCAAGGGTTCTCTGTAGTCAGCAAAATAAAATCAAGCTCATAAAAAGGCTTTCAATAGTTAACAGTCAAGTTGTAATAACCTCAATGGAAAACTAGAATAGATTATAGAATTGATGGGCAATTAATCAAAACCCACATTCAGAGCCAATAATCGATGTAATCTTGCTATGGAAATGATTTCTCTTCTTTAAATTATTGAATTATTATTCATTAAATTGCCATATATTGTTAGTTATGGCAGAGGGCAAAAATAAAACAATATCAAAATAATAACTCAATTAATCATAATGGAGGTCACTTCTTCAATTTAACATGATATTGATTTGATTCATATCACCCAGCCCTATAGTATTGTCAATAGTTAAATTTTATTTATGACAACCATCAGATAACTAAATGCCATTCCCATGCAAAAAGTAATCATTTCAAAACTCGGTGCTCACTTGTATTATTTAAAACACCAGTTTATAGACAGCACTATTAAAGTCATATACCAAAAGCATAGTGCATATAACAGAATAACTTTTCCATCCAATATTCATTATTGCAATTGTCTTTTGGCTATACTCTTAACTACAGGGAGCTTTGTGAGACCACAGCTACATCCCATACAACACAAAGTAATGATCATTGGTATGTAGTAGTAGTAGTAGTAATAATAATAATAATAATAATAATAACAATAAACAAATTACAAAGATATATGCATCTTCACTTGCCTGATATGCGCTGTTCGTCTTGTTCATTTAAACCACTGTTTAACAACTGAAGTTGGTGCAAGCAGAGTTAAACAAGGGCCAGTAACCTCATGTCTGATGTCTATGTTAGCATCGGTACAAAGGTCATCGCGGAGGCAACTGGCCCTTATCACGTGAAGGGGTACAAAGAGGGCTTGAAGTATTTCTAATCAACTCTGTCTTAAAGTGGTTGCTGATATGGCATCCTAACTTTAAAGCTTTGTTACTTCTTAATCAAAATATTTTAATAAGCCATGCACTCCAAAACCTCTGTAACTTCTAACCTTATGTCCAACCATATTTATAGCAAGGTGACTGGCTGAACTAAAATGCCTAAACACTGTTCCTTCACCATGCACATGTTCAAAATTCCACGTGTTCCAACAACTGGTATTGGGATCTATAAATAGGTAGTGTCCAGGTGTTACTAATATTGAGATCTATACATAGGTAGTGTCCAGGTGTTACTAATATTGAGATCTATACATAGGCAGTGTCCAGGTGTTACTAATATTGAGATCTATACATAGGTAGTGTCCAGGTGTTATTAATATTGAGATCTATACATAGGTAGTGTCCAGGTGTCACTAATATGGAGATCTATACATAGGTAGTGTCCAGGTGTTATTGATATCGGGATGTCCAAATAGGTGGTGTCCAGGAGTTACTTGTATTGGGCCTATAAATAGGTTACATTCAGGGGTCAATAGAACAATCTAACCTTCTTTGCAGGGCAGTGTGCTGCTAGCGCTACGCTAGCTTGGTAACTAAGCAAACCCAGGGTTACAAGAGCAATAATTGATCTGGGTGAAAGGCTAGAGGGAGTTTGTTCAACTGTTCGACTGCTCATTAATAACTTTTCACACACGGTACACAACCCATCTACCTAGCAAATGTAAGCAACGGCATGCTAGTTAGCCTGCTAGCAGGCAGCGTCAGTAGCGGTGCTCCAGCCTTACCTGAGGACGACTCACCCGGGAATTTTTTTCTGCTTTTCACTTGTAAATACGTAAGATGAATCTGTTATATGGTCCCGCTTTACTTTCTCCGTTTATTAAAATGCAACCTAAATGAGTTGATAGTATTTAGTTGAGGCGTACTCTGTAGGTTAGAGGTCCACGTTTCCTCCAGTCCTGTCTGAAGGAAACATTCTACATCCGGTCCGTCTCCTAAAACAACGGTCCGCAGAGGTCTAAAAGTTTCATTGCTTGTCTAAGGTACATTTATGTAAGATATGCAATATAAGAAGTCGTCGTAAAAACAAAACAAAACAAAAAAACCTCCAGTCAAAATTTCGTTCAAAAAGCTCATTTATGGGCTTCTACCCCAGAGATTTCAATGAGAAATTTATGTATGTATGTATTTATTTATAATGGGTGCATGCCTTGATATTATGAGAAAAATCCTGACCGTTAGTTTATGCTCTCTGAACAGACAATGAGACAAAAGAAAACATGCCACAAAGGTGACTCACTTTTGATCAAACCGACAGAACATTCCTGTCCTTCTGCATGACACACACCATCAAACACTTGTGGAGTGTATTGTAGGCTTTTAGTTAGCAAATTGTATATTTTTTTCTTTTTTTGTCTCCAAATTTGGACATCTTACTCTCCACCTCAGGCTCTTACAACTGTTTTTATTCTTATTTAGCTCCTAACTCGCTGTAGGTTTCACCATTCGTTATGCAACTGTATGGTGAATGGTTAAACCATCACTGTCACCACATACATGTACCATTATTATATCAGTTTCATCAAAACTCTTGTCAGCTCTCCTCTGGTGTGTATGCAAAACTGCATCTAAACAAAGTGACATCCAGAAGGGAGGGCACGTTAACAGACTCAGACTTTAGAACATTGATGATGGTCTGATCTGCTGGCTGGTGGACATTTTAACAATGATGTCACAGCGGGTGAAAGTGAATGAGGTTTCATCACTTTTTTCTTCAACTGCTGTGTCCTTTAAAAACAAATGCAGCCGTCATGAGAGGTACATCGTCATCAAATTTGTAGATGATTCTGATATTGTCCCCCCTTCAGCACTGATGACTTTGAACGCGGGTCCTTTTCCAAGTGATATAAATGATTTCATTGATTGCAAATGGACACAACTCTGCACGTGTCCCTCGTTCTGAACAACTGTCACCAGATCTCTTCTCCTCCATTCCTCAGACATCCTCTCACTCTCTTAAGATTCTGTTGAACATCCTAGTCTAAAACTATTTCCACCTCTCCTAGACACTTGGATAATTCCACAGGTATGTCATCATGATCAACTGCCTTTCCACTCTTCACCTTTACTAATTGCTGCTCCACAATGGTCACCTCTTCTACTCTTCCTGTAGAAGAGGTGACCATTGTTTACTACCATTGGCAGTGTAAACCAAGGCCTCGACCAATCTGGTATGGGTTTCATGTGTCTTGTGATTTGCATATAGTTTGGCGTAAGTGCCCTTCCTGACACAACCCTCTGCTTTTATCCAGGCTTGGGACGGGCTCAAACACACTGGCTTGAGCTGGCTTGTGACCCCCTGAGGCTGCTGCAAAATCATAAGTAGCCTGGTGAATAATGTTTGTAATTGTTGCATTTATTTGTTTGCATTTGTTTAATGATGCATGTGTGCTGGCTGTAAAGCAAATTGCATTTTGGGGATAATAAAGATACCTTGAATCTTTTGTGTCCTTCTGTGTGAGAAGCCTGGCTGATGCTAAATTGCCCTTTTGTCTGTGTGGGCAGAGAATTAGATGAGTCATTTCATAAATTCCCTCCCTCGTCACAAACATCTGTCTTCTGCTATTTAACTTCATACATTATGGCCACAAATAAAATGCCCCAGCTTTGCTCGTGTATTAAGTCTGCAGTTGGCCACCAGGTTATTTGGGTTAATGCTGGCTATACTTACTGTGGATTACAGCTGCTGAAACCGAGACGTGTATCTGGCCCTGACCACACAATAAAGCACCTGGCATAACGGACTTGGTGTCTTACCTTTTTTCTTTACCCCTTCATATTAAAAACACAAGTATGCCTTGGGGAGACTCATCTTGAAATTTAAACAACAAAAGTACAAATGATAATCCACAGGTTTGAGTAAAAGATTAGCTTTTTATTGTCCATGTTCACATTTTGCTCCATCACAGAGCACGTTTGGCACTCTATCACAATATGCAAAGATCTATAATAGTTTAAGTACACAAACAGTGTAGAGGAGTAGTAGAGGGTAGTGCATGACGTCTAGACCAACCCTGACATACGGACAACAAAAATAAATGAAAACAATCATTAGTAAATACATTTAAGATAACTTGTGAGAATACCTCAATTTGAGATGATTAGGACATGAATCTAACATGTTACACACTTGTTAGTTCAAGTAAGCATTGCACAATCAAAATAGGTGATTAATAAGAAAAGTGATTAAAGTAATATTTTTGACAGCTACTGCAACTGTTACCATTACATTTGTCTAAAATATTACTAAGTAAAATCATCTGTGATAGTGAAACTAAAACATGGATCTTTTTTTTGGACAAGATCAACATGTTTGTTGAATGTTGTTTTGTTTCAGAAATACTGACAGTAAGAGCACTATGAATTCTTGTCCGACCAAGCTTATTTCATTACAAACATTGTACCAATGTGCTTTTAAGGCCCTGTGAACTACACACTTGAAGTACACTGACGGATCCAAATTTACAAAACAAAACAAGCAGAGCTGTTGTCAAGTTGGGGTTTTCTTTTCAGAACTGAAATGAGTTGGTTTTATAGAAAAGACTCATTTTCATTTATTTAAACAAAATTCAAGAACATAATCTTTTTTTTTTTAACCTAAAAATAGCTGCCCCCTTTGTTTTTAAATAATGGGCAGAAGATGCCTGAATATGAATGGCCATACAATAAACATGGTAGTGATATTAGTGAGCGTTTGAGCATTAAGAAGGTACAACACATTCTGTTGACCATTTCTAAAACATATTTATGCTAATAGCATCTGTATGGCAAAGACATGTCACCGTCTTTGATGCGACATCCAATGTGTGTCCTGCTGACTACGCAGATTTGAATCAATAGTGTGAATGTTTGGAGTGAAAGCCTTCCATCTTCAATTGGAAGAATTTTGTAAAACCTTAGCTTTGACAATAATAGCAGGATTCTCTATGTCGACTTTGCTCTGGACCATCCTTAGCTCTAGCTGCGCAGGAGTGGGATTTTTCCCAGGGTCAGCCATCTCTGGAAAAAAAGAGCAGACCGGAAGTAGTTAAAACACCACTTTATGAACTTCTGGTTTATTGCTCAATTGAGAATTCACAGGAAGATTTTCGTTTCGCCAACTCTTTTTTTAGCTTTATGAAAAACAAATGAGGCCCTACTTGTCAGCTTTTAATCAAAATCCTCATGAGAGCACAATCATATCTATGGTGCAGACAACTACACATCTTGATAATTTGAAATAATGATATTGGCCTCCAGCAGATAGACATTTCTGGTTGCTACATTACTTTTGTTTGTTTAAATACTATAAGAAACAAATGGAGAAAGCAGAGTGTTACTTGTACAGCAAAAAACTTGGGAGACAGTACAGGGCCCCCAAGAAGCATGAATATGCACAAACTCTACCATTGGCATAAGTGATGGTCCTCTTAATGACATGGTGCATCACTGAAACCGTCTTTTCACAGGCAACCTATTAAAAATAAAGAAACAAATAAAATAAAAGAGGAAGACACTGTTATATCGAGCTACAAAACATATGCTAATAAGAGCAACAACATACTGAGTAACTGCTCATATACAGAGTAGAACAGTGAGGTAAGAATCCATCAGGTTTTTACTTTTAAATTAATGCGTTGAACTACCTTTAAGTCCTTGGGGTGTTGGTGAGTCCAGGCTAGCAACAGGGCAGCAAACAGGTCTCCTGTTCCCACAAATACAGCATCAAATTTGGGGATGTCCAAGCAGATCTTTTGACGGCTGGTGGTCCCATCTGATTTCACTGCAAAGAAGAGGACAGAAAGCAACATCACACCAATGATCGCTGTGACTGACACCCAGAGGAACTAGTGGACCAACTTTGTGGGACAGTGTAGGAAAAACCTCTCTCTCTCTAACATGAACAAAACAAAGGTGAGGATTGTGTGTTTTAGGAAGAGTAAGAAGTCCTTGAACACTATTTCCATCTTAGGAGAAACAACAAATTGGACTGGAGATTAAACTCTTGAGGCTGTCTAGAAGGGAAGAAGATCAGTATTCTTCCAGGGTCCATATTTGTGGCCAGATGTTGCTCCATTTGTCTGCACTGGTATATGAGCCAGTGACTGAACAAAGTCAATGACATCTGTGCTGGTCAACTGTTCTTGAGCCCCCAGAGCTGCTCATGTATTGAAAAGTGTTGCATAATATGCAGAGACAGAATGGACAACACTGCATATCCTCAATACAATACAGTGACTACAAACTGAGAATTCCTGAGGTTCACTGCAATACAGACTAATAAAGGAGTTTATTCTTTCCCAAGTATAATCTTCTTTAATGATTCTTTAAAACCGCCTTTACACTACACAATTTAAGGTGAATGTGCAAGTAGCTAAGTTCGCCAATAAAAGAGCCCTTGATCTTAGATGTTCATTATGAGCGCTTTGAAAACACAACTGTGTGCTTCATTTACCCCCAACCCATAATAATACCAAGCAGTGAGACAACCATCATCACAGTATATGTCATGATGCTAGTCCAATCAATTTACACTTATTCAGCATAGCGTAGAATAAGATATTCATCATTGCTACATCATATATCATATATCATGTGTTCCCGTCAGCCATGACCACACTCGATGTATAATGGATGTAGTGTAATGATTAAATGTATTCAAGTACTGATTGTGGAACACTGTCATATCCAGAAGGTTCCTGACCTCTGATCTAGAGAAAGGAGCCTTACTTATTTTTTGACTCCCAAGCACCACCAGGAATTGGTCTCCGTTTTTCGAGAGCAGGTCTGTGCTAGTGAGGACCACAGTCTCTGGGCCCATTTCATGAAGTAAGTCCATCACCTGGAGAACAGATAACGTACCGATTTCTCAAACAGTGCAGTTATGAGTCAAAACTAAGTTCAAATACTACCAGGAGGGAACATTTATGATACTCACCACAATAGCATCATCCTCTGTGTTTATTTTCCTCCCAGTTAACATCCTAAAGACAACAATACAGCAAGATTTAGCAGGAAGGACACCAATAGTTTTTGTTTGTTTCTTTTTAAAAAAAATTTTTTTATCCCACCAATTTTTCCATTTTTATCTCCCAGTGCTCACTACCTAATTTGCAGTCCTGGGTATTGCGCTCCCTCTGCCAAGCCCAGGAGGGCCCTGCACTGAGCTCAAGTCTCCTTCTCTACTTAAGGAGTGAGCAGACCCTTCTTTTCACCCGACAGGAGGAGTTTCCCTGCCTGGACGTATCGTGCAGAAGGATCACGTTATTCCATCCACATCCTCCCCGCCTCCTCGGGCGCCCCAGCTGGCCAGGGGAGGCAGCGCACAGCCCAGGACTGCTGCATGTATTTGTGAGGGTATCTCACATTAGCTACCCAAGGGAACATGGGGAGAACTTGCAAAATCCACACACAAAGGCCCTTTCACCAACCCCACTCTAAGGCGGCTTCACTACCAGCTGTAAACCCCCAATAGCTTTACACATTTCTAGAAAAGTGTTTTCTACAGTTTTATGAGACTGCCCTGTGACCACCCATTAGTTTTCCTTGAAAATTTAAGACACTGGTATCAATCCTTTTCCAAGACTGAATCACAGTGGTGTAAACCAACCAACAAACAAAAAGTATATA
>JBAMYA010000014.1:14901517-14916867 GCA_037176975.1 Arrhamphus sclerolepis | reverse complement strand
TTTTTACACTTTGATGATGATGAGCACTTGACAATTTGAATTTCCCTTCGGGGATCAATAAAGTTATATCTATCTATTTTGGTGCAGTACCTGTTGTGGTGTCTGCCTTGATATAGTCGCACCACCTTCACTCAGTTCCTTCAGGACAGCCTTGGTAGGAGTCCTTGGATTGTTTTCTACATGTGGCTTGATCTTTCTGGCTAGCTGAGGTGACACCAGTGACTTCCGACTGCCTCCTTTGAGGGTTTTCACCGTGTTAAACTTCTGGTACTACTACGACTACTTCTTGAAGATACTGTTGACACTGGCACCTGAAACTGTTCGGGAATTTTATTGTATCATTTTCCTTTCTGTTTTGCATTTACAACGCGTGCTCTTCAGTCTTCACTGAGTTCTTTGATCTTTGCCATGGCAGGTTTTCTTTGACTTGAAAATGACTGAAATGTGACAAGAAAGTTGACTTTTATAGTCAGAAAACTGGTCAAAGAAACTTTGAAAACACTATTCAACGTTTCTGAGAGAATTAAACTCTTAAAGATAATGGTTTGTTTTACATCATAGGGCTATTTGCTGTGGTATCACATGAATAATTTTGGACAGTATAACCTATGCAGAATGAAAGTGATTGTGACATCATAGATAATTCCATCAATTCAGACAAGATGCCCCCACAAGACATGTAAAACTTTTGCCAAACTGATCATACAGCTGTGTCAACCCCAAACAGGGAGCAACTGAAAGGAAATGTCTAAAAACTCTTTCTGAAGACACTGCTTGACTCATTGTCATTTGTGATGCTTCAACCTATAATCTACTGTGTCATTGATGGTGCTGCAGATGAGATGCCGGATGACTTTTTGATAACACTATTTCTCAGTTGAGTTATACTACTTTTGCAGGGTCTTTTTTTGTACAAAAAGAAAATTCTCCATAAGGAAGATGCTCATCCAAAAATATCTACAATAGGACAAAACTGGCATGGGTTTGTTAAGTAAACTAATATAAGTTGAAGAAAAATATATAAAAAATGAGCTCAGAGCTATATAAATCAGTAAAAACAAACTGGAACTCTTGGCCTAGAGGACCTCTCATGGAAAAATATATGTGTAATTTATGTGATTTATGGGCTTTCTGAAAAAGAAGGCAGTCACTCAGAGGTGGACTTTTTTTTTGGTTTTACAGCTGTAAAGTATACTTTAAAAAAGCTGCAAAGTAAGAGGCGTCCCACTAACTTATAATCTAACCTGATCTGGGTCTTTTAGTGTCTAAAACTGTAGAAGAAACAAAACTACTTATTATACATCATTTATCGACAACAACAACCATTTCAGGTTTAATTTTTCAAAAAACTGCCTCATCCCATTAGTTTTTTTTCTGGGGTGTGGTGGGATGCAATAAATGCTATACAAATAAAGTTAAATTGAATTGATATAAACTGCATTTTCAGCACGGCTACTAGGCTGAACAGGAGTCATAGCTCTGAGGAGACACGAATACCTGTAACTTTCAGTCCTTCATGAGGTTCTTCACAAATAAAAATTGTTTCTGTTGCATTGTTTTCACTGCTGCTTCTCATTTAACGGAACAGCTTTAGAAATTACTGTGGAAGTGATTCGTATCTGCTTGGCTTCTGTCCTGTTTGAGGTCTCTGAGTCATCAACAATAGCGTCACATAAACCAGAAACTTGTCTGTTTGAACACAAGGAGGTTTTTCCCCATAATTTCCATTTCCATATTGAATCTATTTTCCTTGACAGGATGTATGATTCAGGCTTTGAAGGTTATTGTAATTTAACCTCTGCTTTAAACAACCCAGTCTTGATTAATGCAGATCAAGAGTTATTTATTTTTTCATATGAAATCAGCATCAGTCAGGTTTAATTGATAAGGTCAGTTTGTTTATCTAAACATTTCACTATATATGCATAAATGTCCATTGCTGTCTAGATTGAATTCAGCATTACTCACCTTTGAAGCCAGATGAAACCAGTCAGCTAGCTAGACTTCAAACGTGTTTTAAAGAAAAACATGACTTCTTCATTCCTGCTACTAAACTTTACTCAGGTTGATGTGCTTGGACCTGTGCTCTCTCTGTAATTAGGAATTACTTTGATGTAGTAGTGCTGCAATAAAGTTATTTACCAGGACTTTTCATTAATTGACAGACAAAACAAGTTTCTAAAATTCCATGATTCATCTTTCTAATGTTGCCAAAAACAGAAACATTTCATCTTGTGAGGATGCAGAAACACTTCAACATTAGACCACTGAAATTCCTTATTGTGAAGCTTTCCAGAATACTCAAAGAAGCCACCAGCTTATCCAAAATGCAGCAGAATTGTTGAAAGGGATCATATTTCTCTTCACTGGTTTCCAATTAAATCCAGGATATAATTCAAAATTACTACTCCTCATAAATAAAGCCCTTCTGGGCCACTCTCCATTGGGTTTTAAAAACCTTGTTGTTCCATAATATTTCAACAAATCTCTTCACTCTCAGACCACACACTTACTGGTGGTTTCTAGCATTTCATGAAAGGCATAGCTCTTAGTAATCAGACTAGCCTCTTTTCCCGCTAGTTCCCACTTTGTGTTTAGGACATAGACATCCTCTCTACATTTAAGATATATTGTCCTTTTTGATAAAAAATAGATTTAGATTTAGTATATTACTACAGGCCAATACTGTTGCAGATTTGTATGCAACATGATACTCTTTTAATACTTTCTTTATTCTTCATACTTGCCATTACTGTTGTCATAAACTTTGTTTCCCAGCATTTTCTTTGGTGTACGTGGATTTAATTTTTATGTCACTACAGTGCAAACATGTTCAGTGTTTTAAAGGCGTGATCTTACCAGGCATGTGTACCATTCTACACTTGCATACCCGCAGGACCTCATTGGTCTCACAGAGCAAGCGACAGGCGCTGATGCTGTACGTGTCATATCCTGGGAACTTCTCTTTGCTGGTGGAGCGGCAGTTACCCCAGGGTTGGGGCAGATAGGTCAGCTAAGCACAAAGAGATTTATTAGAAGGCATTCTGAACCGCTCAGGCAAACAGATGTAGAGGACAGTAAAGTAGAGGTGGTAGTTGGAGGGTGATGGGACTGCGTGCTATAATAAAGAATACCTACCCTCTGCTCCTGACATGAAACAAAGGTCTGGAAGCCTGGGGAGACACCAAAGCCCAGCTGGTGGATGTAGGGAGGCTCATCCTGACTGTGGATCTGAACTCGTATGCCAGCCTCGAGGGACGTCTCATCTTCACGTCAGAATGAAACAGAGCATTAACACAGAATAGTGCGAGTGAGTACAAAAGAGCTGTGAAATCTGACAGACTGAGTTTGATGCCAACTGCTAGCTATACGTCAGTCATGTCTGAAATGAGCTGGCAGGGATTAATATTATTTTAGTGCCACAGAACAATCACAGATCTGTGAGAGTACAATTATATTAAGGAATACATTTTTTTTTTACATTATTTTACTGTACGTGTAGCTGACAAAGGAATGAATATGAACAATAATACATGTGCCTTAACTCCAACCTTATCATAAACAAATGTTTCTTGAGGCTTACTTGTCTCTCTCCAGATGGGCAAATATTCATCCTGCTGGATATCTAACATGATCTCCAGACCATTTCCCATACCACCCTGTTTGGCTTTCCTGGATGTAGTCCTGTTGCCATTAAAAGTGTAGCATTTTCCATATCTGGTGTAAACCTGGGAGAGAAGAGATTCATTTTATAAAATCAGAAAAGCAAGACAAGTTTCACACACTGGATTTGACAAGCAGTACAAGATGAGGCTCTGCCTGGATGAGTTTCTGGATATCGTAAGTCTGCAGCCTCAGTCCCTCATACACTTAGATAACAATAATCAATTTCCAGCAATGGAGATACAAGCCCCTGTTAATGCTACTTATTAGTCCCATCATCCCCTACCAACAAAAGGCATGACAGGGCCTTTAGATTTTCACATATCATATCAAGAGACTCTGTGTAGGTACTTTTCATCTAGATTACTGTACTGAAAAAAACATATTCAGGTGATTGAAATGAATTAAAAACAACAACTTTATTTGTCCAAAGGGGGAAATTGAAGGATATAATAAGCTAATATATCTATCAGTGATGGCTGTGTTGCATGTAGTTAGTGAGTTTGTGTGTCATGTCTATCTATCTATCTATGTAAGCCTCTTGCCATCACAGAGGTGCTGATGCATGTTTTTATATATAGTAGACTAGATTATTGTAATGCTCTGCTCTGGTCTTCCCAAAAAGTCTACGTCTAACTTACATTGACTCCAGAACTCAGCGGCACGTGTTCTGACGAGGACCAGAGGGCGGGAACACGTTACACCTGTTTTAAATCACTGCATTGGCTCCCTCTGCATTTCAGGATTGATTTTAAGGTTCTTTTAGTTATTTATGAATGTCTTAATGGCCTTGAGCCTTCTTATTTATCTGAACTACTTTTAAATTACGAGTCCTACCAGACCCAGAGGTCCTCTGGTACTGGTCTAAAGTGAGAACAAAAACTTATGTTCAGACCTCGTTCCACTATTATGGTCCTCATCTGCGGACCAGCCTACCAGAGAACCTCAGGGCTGCAGAGACTGTTGATCTTTTTAAAAAGAGGCTCAAGACTTTCCTCTTTAGTTTAGCTTTTAACTGAATTTTGTGGGGGGGGGGGTGCTTTGTTTCTGTGTGTGCATGTTTGTGACACACATTAACGAGTGTGATTTTAATTGCAATGTTTTGTACTTTGGGGTGATGGTTAGCCTTATATTAATTGTTTTTAATGTGTAAAGAACTTTGTGTTGCCTTGGTATGAAAAGTGCTTTATAAATAAAGTTTGATTTGATTGGATTTGATCAGGTGATGGACACATTCACTCTCATTCCCACCTAGGCACAAGAAAACTAACATCTGCAGCAAGGTCAAAATGCATATATATTAGACTTTATGATGATGATGACGACAATGATGATGATGATGGAAGAAGGGAGATGGGAGAGTCGAGCTGCTTCTCCAGCACATCCCAAAGATTCTCACTGGGGTTCAGATCTGGGGTCACATTTACTAACATGGCATACGTACAAAATGAGGCTTGAAACCTGCGTACGCTGATTTCTTCGCAAAGTTTGTGATTTACAGAAAACAAACTAGGAACAACATAATTCTGTGAAATAGGTCTGGGATATCGCGGCCAGCGCAATAATGCTGCGTCCTGGATGACGTTAATATGACCAGTCCATACAGATTTCCTACACTGGGAGAACAGGCCAACATTAAAAGGACTTTTGCAGCAATGTCTGCTTAGGTCCTACTATGTTTTATAAATGAGACCTCTGAGGTCTCAGGAGGAATTTCAAGATGGAGCACAGCTACAAATGTCATGCGACGTTTAAAATTCATTAACAAGTTATTTTTTAATGCGTTTTCCACATCAGACATAACGCCACACAAATTACTCAGTACTGTTCTAATTTCTTTCAATTCATCAGTTGTTTCTTTCTGATTTTCAACAACAGGATTCCTCAGCATCTGTCCTCCCACAGACGCTTCATGCGCTTGAAGAGTGGTTGCGTGGTCTCCGTGGTTACCACTGTTGACCAATAACATTGAACGGCTGCCTCATTTAAATACACATTGACATTCACGAGTTGCTTTGCATCGTCCATTTATGGTTCAATGTGGGCGTGTAGAGGACAGGACAGGAGGAGGAACCTTGTCCGCAAATGTTGAAGTGCAGCTGTGATTTATCAAGGACAAATTGCTTGCTGGTGTGCGTATGTAGGGTTTTGTAGATCGGGATTTTCCTTGGCGTACGCCATTTTTGGCTTTTGGCCGTGCGCACACTTTTAGTATAGATCCTACGCAATGTTTAGTAAATGAGACCCCAGGTCATTCAGTATATTCAGGTTATCAGCTGACCTCATAATATTGCTGAACCAGACCTGAACCTAGACCTGACCACCTGCAGCAACCCCAGGCTTGTACGGTAGGCACAAGGCATTATGGGTGCATCACTTCATTTGCCCCTTTTCTTACCCTCATGTGTCCATTTCTCTGGAACATCTGGATTCATCAGACCACATCACCTTCTTCCATTGCTCCAGAGTCCAGTCTTTATGCTCTCTAGCAAATTCAAGCCTTTTTTTTTGATTAGCCTCACTGGTAAGTGGTTTTCTAAATGCTGTTTAGTCTCAATCCCTTGAGTTCCCTTCTCATTGTGCATGTAGAAAAGCTCTTACTTCATTATTAAACATAGCCTTGAGTTGTACTGTTGTTGTTTTTTATGATTAAATTTTACCAAATGTTTAAGTGATTGGTGATCACGATCATTCAAGATTTGCTTCCAACCACATTTCTTCCTCAATCCCTTCTACCTATTCCATGTGGTGACTTTTTTTTTTTTTTTGTGGAAGGGCAGTTTATATAGACAGTTGTTATAAAAATTTGTTGAAAATGACTGAAGGCGCTGTTAATTAGCAGTCACTGCAGTGTATAGATGATAGTCTGTTTTTCTTTATTGTGACCTATATTCTGCTTTGAACAAAGATGATTTCCAGTTCAAAACAGGAAATCATTCTCTTTCAGAAAGTTGTTGAACTATTTTAGTGAGTTCAACGAGTGCACAATCACACAGAAGGTGGAGTGTTAAAAGCCAGGGGAATTTGTCTGTGACTGTGACTCGAGTGTCATGAGAGAATATTCATTTTTATGTATTTATTTATTTTTTCTTATTTTTATTTCTTTTCTGGTATAGCTGCATTATGCACTCCCTGAGTGTTACTGAAAACTTGCTTACTCCTCTTCATCCCCTATGGGACCATCTGTAAGGCTTCAACAAGCAGCCACTATGAGTGGCGCTATTCTAGAGTGAAATTAAGTCATGAGATTGTTTTGAAAGTTAGATTCCAACAGTAGTTTACTGGGAAAGATTATTCTGTTTGGGTGGGCCATAACTATGGGCCATCATGGTTATAACTACAACCAGGTGTGGAAGATGTCAAGCTTTGGATTAAAAAAAATATATATATATATATTATTTTTCTTTACATACTTCAATGTCTAAGTCAAACTTTCATTCAAATCATTTCAGTTAAATTATTTGACACATTGTCACTGCAGTGGAAGTATAATGGAAAGAAAAGCTCTTATAACTATGGTTTGTAGCTAGCTTAGCTGATTAACTTGCTAGCGACAGCTGATTGTGATCATTGTGATCCTGTGAACAAACTTCTGAATGACACATTTTGTGAAAGTGTTTTACACGTACTTTATTGGATTAATTCCAAACATTGCATAAAATAGTAGAGCAAAAATATAATTCAAGCTGAGGAAATCAAATGGCCAAAGAGCTCACTATTAGCTAAAGCTAGGGCAGTGATATATCAAACTAGATGAATAAACATCAAATTAGATGAATAAGCGACAGCCCTATAATTAAACAGAAGCTGTGATGGTACCTGTTCATAACATCATAGGTGTCTTTGATGTGTTTGTTAAGTTTGATCCACGTTATGACACTGGCAGAACAGTACAAGCTCTCATTTACAGACCACAGGGTGCACCCACAACTCAGACTGGCAGAACAAGTCAGTGTCACTGCTGTGGGATTCAGTCATGTAATTCTATGGAACGGAGGGAAATCTTGCAATACTCTCAATAATGTTTAGAAGAAGAAATCTGTAACAGCTACAGAAGTTTCTGTTTGGAAGACTGGCTGTATTTGCTTTCTCTGTCTCTCTGACTTGCTTTCTTCTTCTTCTCCTTTTCCATTTGGTTATTCCCTTCAGGGGTCTCTGAGATCATCTATGAAAACGATATAACATGCTTCCTTTTCAGCTTCACTTAATGCCTGTAATAAATGTATTGATGTGTGGAGGCTTTTACCTACAAGGTTCAACAATTGTCTCCAACTGCTGCAATTTGTCCCACTCAAATGCTAATAGGACAAGCTAGTGCTTTCGCCTGGTTACAGTGGCCAACACATCCCTTTTGTTCTTCAGGATATGAAAGATCATAGCAAGTGATGAATTCCAACTAAATACATCTTGTATTAGTTATTCCTTCAGTTGCCCAAGTTCAGCCTGCTACTGGTGTTGTTCCTCCATATTAGCAGGACTGTGTTTAAAATGACCTTCTATGAAGCTGTCTTGCAGCAGCCACCATGTTCAGCGCAAGCATCAGCTGAGTGCCTGATTACCATCTTAAACATGGTTAAAGCAAACAACTGTAGCCTCCACTCACTCAATGATGTTTACAGTAAAGCCAAGGTAATTTATTACTCTGCAACATCCTATAATCACCTGTCAATATATTTGGTCTTTGCCACCACATCAGCACAGTCTTCATAGCATCACATAGCTGCTGAATTTTCGACTTGACTGTGCTTCTTGATGGAAGCTTGTAAGTTGGATGAGAAGATGCAAACTGCAAGCGCCTCCATCCAAGGACATAGATTTGCTTTTGTTATTGGTGGAACACATAAATACCCTTTGACAGCATGATAAAGGGTATCAGTTAGTTTACATCAGTTAGCAACGCTATTCTCTGTTTTTATTCACTTCTGAATATAACAATGGTAATTATATGCTCGGGGGTCATGCTTTGGGTTTCTATGATTGACATGGGGTGTATTTAAGATTAGGCTGGTTTCTCTTATTTTCAATGTCCAGAATATCTCCACTTCTACCCTGTTCTTCACTGTAGTCACTCGCACTGCTGCTTTCTACAGTTGGATCAGTTTCCTTAGAAATAGACCACATTATACAATTAAGCACACTGTAATACTGACTATGTGACAACACATATATGACTTTATGAGACCACAAATCATTTTATATATTATATAGATTAAATATGTTTTATCCCTACATTAAAGTCACGATTATGTGCTTATGGCCTCACCTACGACCCCGACTCTTACCCTTTGACTGCACTACTACCCGGCAGAATCACCTCCTGATAAAATAACACACTGATGCATGCCATACAAAAGGTGAGGCAACATGTCACTTTAAAACTTTTGTCAAACATATGCTAATGAACCATGTTGCATCATCAGTGTGACAATCATGATGCTAAACATTAGTACAGCACTTAGTTAACTTCTGTCTAAGCTACAGCATGGTTGAGCTGCTTTTGTCACCATAAATAGCATTGAGGTATTCCATATGAGCAGTGACAGCATGTGCGTCAAACACAGTGGTTGATGACATCATACTATCGTTGGTCACTAAATTATATCTCAGGACAACTACGTCACCAAGTCACCATTCAGCTTCACCAGTGATGCTGCCTCCCCATCACTCTCTGAGCCACAGCACAGCTGTGTTTACTGTCACATGACAAAAGACATAGATGCATGCCATAAGAACAATTAGAAAAGAACTGAATTTAAGTTTTTATTCAGTCACTTCCTGCAGTTCTGATCATTATTAATGTTTGCACTTAACAGTTACTGAATTTTTAAAACAATCTGTACCACCTGCGGTGTGCAGTACCTGCAAAAGCATCTAACTTGCTCAAAATGCTTTGTGTGAAAAAAAATTAGAATCAAGACTCATTGCCTTCATGATGAAAAGTTCCTGCGTATCAGTGACAGTCTCTGTAGGCCCATCATTTCATCACAAGCCTGCAGGTTTTCTCTGACATAGTTTTAACAGAGGTTTGACATGCTACTCTGGAGACTGTAATAAAACTGTACTATATTTAAACATTTAGGCTGTTTGTTCTGCAGTTGGTTTATAGATCATGTTATTCATTACTATTCTACAGCCTATTTTAGCCTGCATCAAAGCAACTGAAAACTAGCATTACCATTGCTACATACTCCTTCATTTGCAAATTTAACTTTAAGTGACTTTTCTTTGAAAAATAGCTTCTTGTCCGTTTTTTTTCTGCCATTCTTCCTCTTTGTAGACACTTGTGTGTTAGCACACCAGAGTTTTGGATAGTTCCCTCAGGATGTAACGCTAGCTGGGAAAGTCATTTTCCTTCGTGCCTAGTTTTGCCGCTGCTAAAAACAAACATAGTTGCTGTCTCTCGTGATAACAGGAAAAGGTACGGCTAATTACAACTGCCAATATGTGTTTGGGAGGTGGAACTCAAGTGGAGAATGTGATTTAACCCATTGTACACTTCAGTAATCGTTGGGTATTGGTGGAGAAACGTCTGTGATGCTTCATGAGTCTGTTTGCTAATACTAGAATCAGTGAGATGACTGCTAAGCTAACTGCTACATGTTTTGCAATGAAGTGACACTAAGAGGGGGAGCTATTCTGATGGTACAAGAATTCCTTGTCGCACAAACTGCAAATAACCATGTCCTTATCCATTCTGCCATATTTTGAAAGTAAATAATCCATTGCTCAGCTCAAGTTCCTCCATCATGTCATGCCTCTGGAAGTAATGGTACGGGCAAAAGGCATCAGTGGAGCATAATTAATGTGTTACTTTCTCTGTAGTTAATTCATCAAAATGAATGCAGTCATATGTATACATACATTCATACATACATACATACATATATACATGCCTATATATATTTGTGAATATATGATCTGTGTCTGATAGCTACTTTGTATTTTTTCTAAATTGCAGCATGTTCTCTGCTGAAATGACAAGGAAATGGAAGACTGCAAAGGAAAGACGGTTCAAATACTCAGTTGTGACTTTTGATTGACATTTGCTATTAGTTTAAAATTGTTTAATCTCTATTTGGCTGGTGCAGAGGAGTTAAGCTGCACTTATCATTGATTCACCGCCTTTAGCCAGGTTGACACTGACACTGACACACTTAAGCCTCAACTGGCACTTCTTATCAGATGAAGCAAGCATTTGAGGTTAAGGAGGATTTCACTTCTGAAATGCTTGAAACACCCCACCAAAGTGCCTGGGTTCCACTCTAAAACTTCTAGCTTTAAAGGACAATGATATGTTCATAAATGAAATCCCTGGCGAGCGTGGCTAAATTTCCACATTATTCCACACGGGATAAAACTGCTGGTAGAGATTTCCATGTTTTCTATTTTAGATACTATACCTTCCAAATTGTTTTTGATTAATAATTTATTTTGTGCCACATATAGCAAAGGTAACAGGCCTGCCCTAGTGAAGTGGTGAATTGACATCGATGTTGACAACTAAAACAAAGCAGTGGTAGTTATCAACAACATCATTATTCACTTTGCTGACATTTTTGAAACCTTTAATGTTTCTTTTGCTTTTATATGGCAGTCTTTGGCATTGTCATATGGAACATTTATCAAAATATCATTCAAAACCCCAAAACTCTTCAACTCTAACTTATTGTAGACTTTCTACATTTCCATAATGGTTATCTCCTAAGGGGCACAAAACAGCTCACTTTCTGCTTTGAGGGAATAATATTTGCCAATTCAACTACCAACATAACATTGTATTGGTTTATGTTGGCAATGATGACATTTTATTCAATATTGCCTGTATTAATTACTACCTGTTTAATAATTAAATAGAGGAAGAGGAAAGAACAGGTAAGGACAGCTTTTTATAGGGACCCCTTCAAGCGTTGTTTAGCCAGGAAAAAAGTAGGCAGCTTAATGCGACAAAGCTAGAGGTTGAAGAATATTTAAGAGTTACTTATTCAGACTTAGAAAAGAATAGAAGATAGCATCACATTAGCATGGAACCTAATTTGGCTCATGTGATGCTCACTTCCTTATGTGTAGCAAAGAAAAGTATCATTGATGAACTGGAAACAAAAAACAAATCTATGTATTCCTCTAAACATCATTCGTCAGAATTGTATTCTCTCTGGTCCCCGTTTATTGGCTCCATCACCTAGTGCGGGCAGGTGGGTGGTGATCTTGCTACTCTGAGGTTTGGGGGTTGACTGGTGGCCCTAAGATTTGGGTTTCTTGTGGTCTTTGGGGATGGGAGGTAAGGTATGGGGGTGGGGGCTAGGGTATGGGGCTGGTCATCATTGGAGAGCTCTGTGCCTGGCCTGGTGGGGACTTTGGTGGTCTATGGGGGATGTTGCCTCATGGCAGTGGTTGGGGTTGTTGGGCATGACCTGCATGGCAGCCACTGGCCTTCAGCGGGGTATCTGGATGCTCCAATGTGGGCTGGGGGATGGCTGCCCGCACTGGGGGGGCGGTCTTTGCTACCTCGGGCGGTTGTCGTGTAGGTGGGTGGGCGGGTGCCCTGGTGTCTGTGGAGCCCTGACGTTCTGGGATATCCGTTGGGGGTGGAGGAGGGTGCTTGGGTGAGCCTGGCGGCGATGTGATTCAATCTTATGCTTATATGTTCTCTGTCGTGGGTATGAATGGAGGACTGTCCACAGTCATGGGGGCTTTACCTGGGGCTTCCCTCTGATGCCTGCTGGGTTGGGGGGGTGGAGTTTGCTGGCGGTGGACTTCCTCTTTTCCCTCTTCTGGTCCCACATGGAGGCAGGACCAGAAGGGTCTGTGGGTCTTTCATGTGTGCTTCTGGTCTCTTGGGTGGTTGTGCCCCACCTCCTTCACTCTTAGTGCAGTTCAACTAAAGCCTTGTATACACCTACATGTGTATTTGCTCCTGCTAGGTGTTACAGAAGACAGTATTGGTATTGTCACTACCTTGCGTTTGTATGTAGCTTGTATGGGTTTGTTGAAGGTGACAAAGCTGGTTTTGGTTTGTGGTAGCCATTTTGTAAGGAACTATCCATTTTGTGGCAGGATAGTGGAGGCAGCCATTTTGTAGGTAATGGAGTTTGGTGTGGTGGAGCAGTGATGACTGGCAATGACTACCAGAAATCACTGTTTAGGATCCTGGAGGTGTAGTGGGACTAACTAAATGAAACGCAGACGAAAGGAGGTTCCCATCTGCAGACCCAGAGACATGTCAGTTATCACTGCTCACAGGCTAGTTTATGGTACTTCTGGCTTTTACTGAGTGTTGATTTGTTATTGAAAGCACATATTTCTGCAGACGGAATATCTCAGCAGTAAAGTAATGTAGTTTGCTCAAGGGGTCACCATGCTCCACCTGCACTCTGGACAAAACAGTGTAGAACGTTTATGATGTCAAGGTCTTTCACTGAGTGCTGATCCTTTCTACAGAGCACAAGTTTCTTACGTTTTAACTTCTGTATTATTATTATTACATGGTTGATATTCATAAATAATCACACAAGCAGGACCACAAGGAGTCTCTGAAAAAAATGATGAAGACAAACACAAACAAAAAGAAACAAATAGCACCCACCAACAAGCCTTTGAAACTTAACATGACCGTTGAAATTCACAAAGAAAACTGGCATGAGCATGCAAGTGAGTGAATGGGTGTGTAGTCATGTATGTGTATGTGTGTGTGCAAGATGTGTAAAAGGCTTTACCTGAATTCTACTAAAAATTCATAAACAATCTGGAGTAAAGTAAATCAGTGAAGTCACCTATCTGTTTCTCTCTCTCCGTCTGAATTAGTATATGATTTGTGTGTTACTGTAATCAAACTGCCATCTACACTCTTCTGTGTACGATGAGCACTTGACTATGCACATATTTCTTATTTAAAGAGATAGCTTCTCTATTTTAGCATCTTGTGGTTTTATTGCTGCTTATCATTCACTAAAATTTTGTCCATCCTTATGGAGGGGAGCTCATCTTTGACTACACTGTGAAAGTAGGAAACATAAAGTCTTGCTCTGAAGTAGTAATCAAAACGTAATTACTTTAAATGGCATTGTGTGTTCTCACTGTTTATTTCCCTTTATTTTTTTAAATTTCCAACCCACCTTATTTCATTCTTGATTTGTCTATGCTAAATTCATTACGGGACCAAGCCTTTTACCATGTAATGCATAAGCTCTTGTGGGCGAAACCGTTAAACAGCCACTTTAGGGCTTTGATCTAAGTCATAACTTTTTATTTTTTTTTAAATAACCTGCAGGGATTTCTTCAGTGCTTCACAGGAAGACATCAATTTCCACGCAGGACGCATGTCTTCGGGTGGGAGTATGAGAGAAGAGGATTTGAATTTATTTACTATGGGTGGAAGAAGGGGCGAAAGCACAGATTTTTTTTTTTCTTTCATCAAGTTTCCAATATACCAGAAAAGTTTCTTTTTTCTTTTAACACACTGTCCATTGAGATGAGACTAAATTACTAGTTACATCCCAGCTGAAAAATAGTTAATATTTTGACCAACCTAAGTGTGTGTTTACAATAAGCTTGAAAACTAAGCAGTTTAATATTCATCACATTTAAACAAATAACAGGTTTTCTTTGGGTCCACAGGAGCCACAATGCTGACTTAAGAAGACCATGGGGACAACTCCATTCCCTTCATCTAGAGGAGAAAGGGACGTGTAAAATGCCTTTAATAGTGTTTAAATGAAGCACACATGGTAAACAAACACATTTTCGTTGCATCCACTTTTTTTTTCTTTCAGGCTTCCACACAAACCCGACATTGGGGTTGCTTTAGAAATCTTTGGTCTGTGATGTGACCAAAGATTTATCACCACACTTGACTGTTAGTAATACCTTACAAACACTTCATGAAAAAGAATTTTGTTTTTTCATATTAGATATGAACTACCTCACACAGTAAAACACAGGAAAAAGTTATTCTCTAGAAGATCGGCCGTGCTGCATATTTCCATTTGGGAAAAACAATACAAAGCAAAAACATGAAAAATTAGATTGTTTGACAAGGACAAAAGAAAATTAGATACATCTAGATATGCTTTGTCTTTTCACACTTTCCTTCTAAACCCTCTTTTAGATTCCTGATTGAGAGTGACATGCCTTTATTTAAAATGAGTATACCCCAGTAAATACGAGGTACCTAAATGGATGTCCCAAATAAGGTAACAAATTTAAAATTACAGTGGGAGAGAAAAATCAAGGATACGTGTTATGCACAGAAAGCAAATCTCTGTGTGACAAAATATTACACTTCTGAAGTGACAGAGGCACAAAACAGGCGGTGGACCTACACACACCTCAACCACACCCTCGTGCCTGCGTTATTAAAACTCACTCATCCTGACCCATCGCTCTCCTTTCCTGTCATTTTTGTAACACATACAGGGACGCACACTTGGTCAATCTATAATTTAATCATGCATACATTTTTCAATTACCTCACTAAGGGTTCATTTTATCTTGATCCTGGTGCGTCCCGATGCAGAGTGGGCAACAGGGAAACAGAGTGTGATGTTCTCAGTGTTCTGAGCTGCATATGAATTATCTGTTTTCTTTTTCTTTTTTAGCTCAAATATCGATTATAAGGCAAGGCAAGTTTATTTGTAGAGCACAATTCATACACAAGGTAATTCAAAGTGCTTTACATCTACATAAAATCA
>JBAMYA010000014.1:14876302-14891457 GCA_037176975.1 Arrhamphus sclerolepis | reverse complement strand
CCTTCATATGGTCTTCGGGTCAGTTTGACCTGCATACACAGAGAGACACAGAAACATGCACGCGCACACACACACACCCACCCACATACACACCCACATACCATCAACCAAAGGTTGGTGATCTATTTTTTTTTTTTAAGTTTGCTCTGTTCCACATATTGTCCCTGAAATCCAACAACTCAAAAACTAAATCTAACAGACCACATGGAAAGTCTGATCCTGCAGTCTGACCAAAAGCTGAAAGTAAGAACTGTGTGCAGCTTCATATGTCGTCTACTGAGATTGTAGAGCCACTGCACTGTCTCAAGCATGCTTTTGATTGTGTGTTTCTGTCACACAGATAAACCTAAGATTGTTATGCTGTATACTGTTCTTACAACATTTGCATAATTATGGTTTTATTTTGAATGTGTTTTTTCTCTTTCTTTAATTTTCTGGTGACCTACACTGGTACACTGTTACTGAGATTCTCTCTTTTGTACCCTTTTCAATAGAGGGTATTTAGTTTACACACATCCATAAAGGATAGAATGAGGTAAGTGATAAAAATAATCTGGGGCTTGCACTACTAAACATTCAATTATCTATAAAATTTACGACGGAGGTGTCAGTCAGTGAAATGACAAAATGAAGGCAAAGAGCTCTTCAGTGCTGCCCCCGTTAACCAGGATTTTATAGATGACTTCACACATCACCCTATAGCAACTCCCTTCTCCAAACAGATATATGCAGAGAAGATTTGTTGTTCCTGAAACCAAAACTTGATAATGCAGCAGCAAACAAAGCAATCAGTCAGGCCAAAACAATTTGTATCTCTGTATAAAAAAAAAATCCAAAAGGCTCACTGCTCATTTATGTGAAGGCACCACAAAACAGATGAAAAAGAAAGATTATCAGTCTATTTGTTGTAGAATCAGCCTCATTTCCTGTGATTAATCCATGTTAATAATGTATTATTTAATTCCAAGATAGGGCCAAACATTTCAAATAAATAAATAAAACTACATGCAATAAGCTAGCTGGTCCAAAACAAATTTCTCTTTTAGGTGTTTGTATTTTCCTACCATCAGATAGAACATTCCAGCTTGTCGACTTTAATACTTAAAAACAGCATTTTTATGAATGATTAAATACTTTACTACACAAACATGATGTACTAGGTTTACCATGTAATAAAATTCAATATAAGATAATAACGTGCATAATATAGCAATGAAGATTTTGCATGAAATGAAGCAAATGCAGACCAGATGTAATATACCTCCCACACATCACCGTATGTTTACAGAAAGGGTAAAATGTCAGAAAATATTGAGTTGGATTGGAGAACCTTAAATGTCTCATAGGTCTTAGTAATTACACAACAATACTACGTACTGTTTGTTCAGTACGAACAAACATTGGCATATAAGAATTAAATAATTAATAGGAACATAAAAGCACATGCAACATGATACTGACTAAGTTCAAATACATAATGATCATATTTCATCAGACTTTGTTCTCAAGAGCCAAACATTTATGGGATGAAGCAAATGTTTCTCCCAGTATGAGCAATCGAAGGAAAACACAGGAACCAATCCTAGAGAGGAGCCCTACGAGAACTGGAATAATGATTGATTTGTGTGGGGTTCTTTTGTGTTCGTACATTTGAGTTTGTGATTGATATCACCCAGAAAAATACATGTGATTTGCAGTTACAGCGTGCATACATCCACAACCAAGAACAGAAATGTGACTGTGTCTTAACATTATTTCCACTCTGCTGCTTTTACATGTTGCTCTCACACCTGGTCCCATAACGGCGAGTCTTTCCTCTGTATGCACACCCTGTAGTGTTCCTCAACACAACCCAGAGTGAGTGATTTGTCATGTGTGGAAGCAGCAAGCAGCCTGTAACAAATCTAACTGACAGCCCCTGAAAATGCAGATCACAAAGAAGTAGGAGAGGGAACCGCAGCTTAGAGAATTTTCAACAGGATCTTAATCTGTGATGAAGCCACCCAGTGTCGAAACAGTGATGAGATGTTTCATAGATTCACATGCGACAGACATTCACTGGATGTTTGAGTTGTCTTCTAATTAATGTACTTCGGGATGACTGATTGCCAAAGTAAGCTGCTAAAGAATACTGGCGTCAAACATGTTTAAAGTCTATTTGAAACTTTCTCTTTTCTTTTTGGCTCCTGAGGAGGACAGCAGTTTCTTAGGGGTTTGTTAGGAGGTGTACCTGCTTAATGTCGCAGGATATTTTAAATCTACATATGAGGTGCTCGCTTAACATTTGAGACAAATCAGTACCTTCAACTGAGAATTGTTGTTGAAATGTGAATATTTCTTTAGGGTAACTTGGCACATCAGATATAATGAAGCGGCGTCTTTGTGATGAGATGCAATCTTTTGCTGTGAGGAAGGTGAAAATATCAATGTTCAACAAACCCGATTAAGAGTTGTCACCTGCACTTTATCATCACTAAAGCAAATGCATATTGCTTTTCCTGCAGGAGAGATAGGGGGAATCCATCTCCTTCATGCACATTGCTTTTAATAGCTGGTGCACAGAACAAGTGCAAAAAGTCTCCTGCTTTCACCTGATTTTTTCACCCTCCCATGCACACACAGACCTCCTCACTCATGGAAAATGCTTCATTCCTTTTAGTCAATCAGGCTAATGCAAAAATCATGTATGACAGTCTTTTAATATTTAATCTTAACAACAGGAGGATTGAAATACAACATTGAAGAAGCATTACTTCTTCCCTTCTGAAAGGTACAGGCGCTCAGAGAGCAAGAGAGAGGCAGCCACTCTGCAATGTCAGACAGAGAGAGTAAAAGCGACAGCGAGCGATGAAAAAGAGAGGAAGAAAAGACTGCTATTTTTGATGACAATTTTGTTGCCATGCACTCTCGGCTGCTGGGGCTGGAGGCAGCATTGAAGCCCAGATTACCTTGGAAAAGTACATAACCACATATAGCAGCTCTATTTTTTTTTCCTTTGGGCGCAGGCTTGTTCTTTGACATAAAGGATTGTGATGAGAAAGGCTTCTAGAGAAACATCGCTTCAAACCTGGTTGAGATACAGCTCAGTGGCTGAGACAAAAATCATGAATTCTGCTCATAAAACTGTATCGTGGGAACCACATGCCAACTGGAGATGAGGACAAAGAATTACAATTCCTGTTCTCTTGAAGTATTAATTTTGCTTTCACTGTTTCCCGTTTTATGTAACAAAAAAAAAAGAAGTCGTTGTAAAGTGACACACTAAAGATTTCTCAATATATTTAAAATTGAAAATGAAACTGAAACTTCAGATTTAACAAAAAAAACAACTTTTCTTCAAGCAAGTACAACACACATATAATGTAATAAAGTTAATACTCAGACAAAAAAAAAAAAAACAACTTTAAGAAATGTTTGCACTCACCACAGAGAAATCTTCAACTGAACAATTCTGCCCGCTAAAATTGCAGCTCATCAGCATCTCTTCTAACTGATGTCCTGTCCTGTTGAAGATGTCCTGCATGTCAGGAGCAGGATACATTAAATCAGTAGGCTTGTGTCCATCCCTGTTTTTTGGGGGAAGACCTGTTAAGTTAGCCAGGTGGTAGATGTCAGCATCGGTGAGAGCAGAGAATCGAAAGCGGTTAATGTTACAGATGGTCACAGCAGGGAAAACCATCTCAGGAGTTGCCTCCTCGTTGAGAGCTGTGACATGAGGGTGCTCCAGGTAAGACATGGCACACTTAGCTGCTTGGTACAGAAAGAGTGCTAGTGAAGTCAAAAAAGCAAGAGTCCAGAGAGTCTGCCGAATGCCGAGGCGACCAGAGACAAAGATGTGGTTAATCCCATGGAGGGAACATGAGTTTGCAAACCCGGCCAAGTCTTTGGCTGGAGATGTGCAGCTTTCCTCAATCAGGCTCTCCTTCTCCCCATCTTGCTTTCTTTTCTGCTCATCCTCCTCTGCAAATTTGATTTTGCAAACAAATTCGATAGGCATGGGGGCAGCCAGGTCTGCGCCTTGGTTTTGTTTTTGGTCTCAGCTATCAGCTTAGATCACTCCCCTCTTGCTTCCTTTGCTTTTGTCCTCTAAGCAGGAAACAACTCCAAAAAGAAAAGAAACAGATATGAGAGAGTTTGTTGCTCCGGCTGTCGCTGCTGCCTGTGCTGTGACTGATAGTGCTGCTGCTGCTTCTGCTGCCACGGCTCCTAGTGACTATAATGCTGCTGCTGTGCTGCTACTGGTCTGAACGCTTGTCTCACTACTTGATCAGCTTACACAGTCTTGCTTATCAGCAGTAATACAGCTGTCAAAAAAAAGAGAAAAAAAACACGTTTGCACACTGCCTCTGCCCAAGGATGCAGCATTTTAAGATGGACTAAAATAAGAACAGGGCACTAAATATTTCATGAGAAGGTAACATTGTGATTATTTCCTCTTCACTGACGCGAGTCACGACTTCTCTCGGTCATTCCGTGCTTCCCGCCAACAGACCCCTTCCTGCTTAATCTACTTGTTTGGCTGGTGTTTTCACTTCTGGACCTGAATATAGATGGTGTCACAGGTTATTCTGCCAAACATCTGGTGTTTGATGTGAATTACAGGAGGTCACCGCATTTTAATGCCACCCTGAATAACTTGTCAAGGGAATGCTTAATTGAAACAATAATGAGGAGTGAAAGAAGTCGAATTGAGCAGGAGGCAACTGCTGGCAATCTGTCTTGTCTTTGCAACAAAAAAGGAAAAGACTATTGATCAAGCAAATGTGTCTGTCAGAGATTAAGAGAGGCAGTACAACAGTATTTCCTGATCAGAAACTAAAGGTAACACCAGAGGAATCCTGCATGAATCTGAATTACTGAACATATCCTGATCTAGACTCTGATCCTGCTGAAGATGTTGAATTAAAATATTGATCTGCCTCTGTTCCTACCCTTTACAGTGTGTCTTAGTGCTGTTAATGGCCCTTTTCCAAGATGCCAAACAAAATTATGCAAATGAAAGGCAGAAAAGAGAGATCCCTAATGCATGTTATTCCCCTTTAAACAGAATTAGTCATGCAGGTCACATCACGAGGGACTGGGACCACTAGAGAAATGGCATATTTAAAAGTGATTTCAACCATTCTAAACAAAAAGAACAAAAATAATATTTGAAATGTGGTAAGTTAAGAGACAAAAGATTGGCTTTGCTTTTTAAAAGGGGATTTATGAAAGAGATAGTGTTAAAAAAGGTATTTGATGTTTTTTATGAACACAAAATGTTTATAATCAGAATGAAATCAATTTACAAAATTCAACCTAATCTTTTTGGATTTTTTTTTTTTTTTTAAAGACCTCTTTAGTAACAAATAATGTGAATACAAAAATCCCCCCCTCCCATTTTTTCTTTCTCTCTCGTCCTCTTTATGGTCCTTCAGACAATAGCTTTTATTTTTATTTCTTTTTTTCTTACTATTTTGGTCTGTTTTTTGTTTGTTTGTTTAAATCCACAAACAATAGAAGGGAAGCATCTGTAGTTCAGCTTTGCCTCTGGCGGGCTCTGTGGTCTCCTAACCACTGTATTTTATGTAGTCATTCCCAGATAATAGAGGGTTTATTTTACAGTCTCACAGAGGGAATGAAAGCTCTTAGTCCACACCAATGCTGAAAAAAATTAATATGAATTTAAAGAAAAAAAACTGTAGACAGATTTGGCAAAATAAATTTCTTCAAGGTGCAGATGGGATTGTATTGCTTTGTCAGAACTACCCTCTAAACATAAGCCTGTTTTGTGTTTGATTAATTTACAATAAAATTTTATTGAATATGGGTAAGGGAATAATGTGTCAATGTGTTTAAGAATATTTGCTAGGACTCTTTGTACTGTTAGACATAATAGTCACATAAGCAAGTGACCAAATCAAATACAAGGTCAAAATGAGAAAGAACATGTGTCAAAAAAAATAGCTAAGATCTGCTATTGATCTGCTTCAGAATTAAAAGAAACATAGAAAAGTGGAACACGTGGGCAGTATATGTCCTCCCTCAGTCCACCAAGTTGTCCAAACCCTTAATATTCTGTATTCAGTTGTGTGTTTCTGAATGTGTCATTTTGAACACTTAGGAAAAGGGGGCTTAGGTCATCATCATTAAGGTAAGAGGTGTAATCGTTTTAGAGGTCTTCTGCTGTTTTTCGGGGGGTTAGGGTTGAGGTCACAGACGCTTTCATATGTAGATGATGTCACCAGTTCAGCTAACATGCTTATAATAATAAGCAGAAACATTAGCTGAGCAAAAGTCGTGTGCAAAGATTTGTACCTCTTTGTTTCATCCTGTGGGTTTGTTAGTAAAGGCATATGAATGGAGTGGGTCTTTATTCTGGGCAAATGAAAGCTCAAATAACCTTTTTCTTCTATTTTTATGTTTAACAAAAATAAAAGATAAAAATGGAAAAAAAAATAATGTGGTCAGTGTGCAAATCTCTATAAAACCAAACGTTGTGGCCGTTTTCTAGTCTGTTGCATTCAGGTGTGTGTTAACATAATGCCAAGATGGAAAGACATAAGAAGTGGTCTTAGAGAAGCAATCGTTGGTGTACATCAGTCTCCGGAGAGTTATAAAACTATTATAAAACTAGTTTTAAGTTTAACAATCAACACAGAAAAAGTGAAAAGCATTCAATACAGTCTTCACAGGGGCGGACCTTTCAGCGAATTTATTCAAAGGTCAGATCACAGAATACCAACAAAAATATAAAGAAAACCCAAGGGCTTTATCTCAAACCCTACAGAACTGATTGAACATGTTAAATGTTCAATGACAGCATGGTTAGAAGAATGAACAAGTAAAGGTTGTTCAGAGGGATTGCCGGTTTAAATAATAAAAAGAACACAGAATATGTTTAAGAAGAAACTGGAAGCACGACCAAGGAACATATTGTGCAAAGATTAAAAGATTAATTTTGTCAGCGTAACCAGAATTTAGGGTGCTTCTAAGGCAATGTTTTGATGTTAAGATAAAATATTTGCAGTACATGAATAAATAACTGAACAGTCATCAATTTTATGACTATTTAGAATTCTGCCCACCAATTTAAATAGCATTTAAATCGAAACCATAACTCACAACAAAGCAACAGTTATCAGATCAGCCTGCAACTTGTTTTTTGTGCATTTTTTCAGATTTTTGGCATAGTATAATTAAAAATAAACTATCATACCACATTATTATGCCATTCAGTTGGATTTAGTGTAATCATTAAAGTCAAGGAAATGGATGGATAATAAAATGAAAGGGAGAGCCAAGTTTGGGTTTAGGAAGGCAAAAACGCTTATAGATCAGATTTAAAAACTTTCCTCTTTGTCAAAGATTACAGTTAGAGCTGGTGTCAAGGGTTACCATGAACCATCCCAACAGGTTTGCCTAGACTGCTGAGAGACCTCCCATTATTGAACAGGATAATAACCTACTTATTCCCTTAAGGGAAATGATATCAGTGTAGTATAAATTGAGAAAAACCTGAAATAAATTGAGAATATCAAAATATGAAAATGAGGATTAGTCACCAAGCTGTAAGTGTAGAAAATAGACACATTTCTAAAATCACTGGAGATCACCATGCATGCATTTGGGTGTTATATGTTATATGGGTGTTACTGCAATAATTGAACTTCCCTTTGGACATCAATATAGTATTTTCAAATTGAAGAAAGAAAAGCAGCGCTGGTAGGTAACACATGAACATCAAAACCAACATCTCAGGATCTGGGGTGCAGAGACACTCCTTCAGAATCATATGTCCAGGATTGCATATCTGTCCTCAAAAAGTATTTTAAACACTACCTCTTTCATTCTTGCTGCTCTACATTTAGTAAGTGAAGATGGATTCCAAAGTTCCTTCAACCGTGTCTTTATGAAAAACAGGATACTTCATTCTTAACAACCCCAGTTTGTCTTCATCAGTGGTCCTTTCATTGTAGGACAAGCTCCCATTGTAAAAGAAATGGTATAAATTTCCTTGATTTGCGGTTTTATTATGGGCATAACTCAATCAGCTGCACCATATGTAAATTACTTTCCAGTTTTCAAAGTTACTCATTGTAACAGATATCAGAAAGTGCCAGAATTATCAATAGAAATCCCATACGTGGCACAGAATCCAAACCAGCAAAGCTTTGTGGATTTGGATTAACGATCAATCCCCAGGCTTAGAAACAGCTTTAAACAAAACAAAACAGAGATGTCGGCTTAATCATAATTTAGTGACAGCTTACCTATAGTGAATTCCTAACATTTTACAGTGCTGTAATGTGATATCTCCCCATGATGAAGTCAAGGAAATATATGGACAGACTGTAATAAGAAATAACGTTAATATATGTATCGACTTTATGAAACTTACAAATGTCATTGAGTAAGCTGTTGGGAAGATTATGCTGTGTCAAAACATGGAACACTGTATTTCCTTCATGGGATTTTTTTATTGTATTAAAGCCATTATTACTTTATGAGTAAACAAAAAAAAAAGTTTCAGATCTGAGGAAGTATTAATAAAATAACACATAATGTAGGTAGTCTTTTCTCTGATATGGCAAGACTGGATTTCAAGCCTTTCCTCTGATATACAATTACTAGCATAATACATTCTACGACTGAATTCATTAGGTATGCACATTTATACAATCTGTATTTATATTTAGAAAACAAGCAACTAAGCTGTTAAACTTGCATACGTGTAGTTTAAATTAGACAGCTATTAATGCGGTGATTTTAAAAAAAGAAGAAAAAAAGAAAAAGGGACAAGGAGCTGCTGCTACCTCAGCAGGGATCTGCGGTCAACAGTAAACCTGGCTCTGTGGAACCAGCATGGGAAATGTCAAATTTGCATAAGTCACAAAGTATTGTATTTCTTGTTTTTCTACATGTTTCATATTTGAAGGAGTGACATTATTGAGGCTGCTCACACCAGACTGATATTTGTTCTTTTTACCTCATCAAACAGCAGAGATCTCTGCTCATTGAGCAAAATATTTTGACTGAATAATGACAATGATATAGAAATCTGCTGAAGGGTACTTGGATGAATTAAGTCATGAATGCCTGTTTTTTGTCTTTACAAAGCCTTTTATTAGATTGTTTATGTTTGTTTGTTTTTGTGTCCTTAACTGATTCAGTGTTTGATATGTAATGCTGTATACACGTAGCACTACGCATTCTGGGTGCTTTTCCACCAGTGGGGGATCCGGGTAGTTTTTCACAGTGAGATCATTAACGCATACCTCCATTATCAGAAATATTGCTGCAAAAAGGCTTTCAGGAACCTTTGTGGGGCTGAAAAAAATTGTTGTGGTAGGAAAGGTACTGCTAACCTTCTAGCAGGGCCTCTCCTAGAAAGGGGGGAGTTGGCTAATTGGGGATGCTGTGGGCAGGAGGTGACATCAATTAGCTTTCTAATGTCTGCTTTATGTATGACGGACCTCAGTCTCAATATTGATTAGACCAAGTTGGATGGAAACAGGTGAGATGAAGTCAGGTTCAGGATCAAGGAAAAATAAAATGATTGAAAAGCAATGCTCACTGAGCCTGGCAGGGATTTATCCAATAAACAAAACAAAGATACTCTGGATTCTTAGGAGCAGTCAGGACAAGAAAAGGTTTCTTTACACCTTCGGAAGTTGGTGCCGCTATGGACAGATGGATCTTGTTGTCATTCTCATCCACATTTTCAAAAACAGGCTAGTCAGGCCAGTCACAGGCCAAGCTAAGAACCTTAGTGGCGTCCATCTGCATCTTGCCTTCAGACAAAGTAAAACCATAGGAAATAGTAGAAACATGGAATTTACATTTCTTGTTTTTCACAAACATGTTATTGTGCAACAATCTTCAAGGCAGTGCTCTAGCATGTTGAGTATGTTTAGTCTTAAAGTATATCAGAATGTCGTCAACATAGACATAAACAAACTTGTTTAGCATATCTCCCAACACCTTATTGACCAGTTTCTGGAAGACCACAGGTTTATTAGATAACCTAAAAGGCATGACAAGGTACTCAAAATGTCTGGCAGGAGTGTTGAAAGCCATTTTTCTCTCTTTCCCCTCCTGGATTTGGAACAAATGTTATGCGTTCCAAAGGTATAGCTTGGTGAAAATACTAGCTCCTTGGATATGTTCAAATGTGGAGGAGATAAGTGTCAATGGATCTGTTTACACCACTGGTGTGAATGAGTCTCAACAACCCCATACATGACCTCAAACCACCATCCTTCTTTCCTACAAAGAAAAACTCACTGAAGATGAAGAGGCTCTAATAAAATTTGCAGCCAACACCTCATCCAAATAGCCTACTTTCGCATGATGTCTCTTTCAGGAACAGGCAATGGATACAATTGGCCACAAGGTGGAGAGGTGCCTGGAAAGAGGTCAATGGAGCAATCACAAGGTCTGTGAGATGGTAAGGATGTTGCCCTGGACTTTATGAAAACTTGTTTTAGGTCTATATAGACTTTTGGAACCTTAGATACATCAGGAAATTCCTTATTATTGGAGATGCTTTGTGGTTCTGAGGACCTAGAGTGGCAGCCCGCTAACAGGATATAAGTAAGTTTGTTTCACCGCACCCGATCTCAGATTTTGTCTGGGCAGGGCTCAGTAGCTCAATAGGGATTGCTACTTCCTTTTACTAGGCAAGTTGCAACACAATGTCCACTCTCCCCATAATACAAACAAAGGTTCTCCTGGAACCTCCGGCTTTACTCCTCTGGTGGGTGCAGCCAAACTGCATGGGTTCCTGTTAGGGATGATCTGTAGGGAGAGGCTGGATGCAGCCCCCCGGCCTGTATGGAAGAAAGAGGCAAAGCAGGGCCTCAGGTGGAGCATGGAACTTACCAGGGTGACTTACTGAAGGCCTGTCGATGGAACTGAGTTTTTGCTGTTCTTGCCTCTCCTTTAGACCATGGTTGATTGTGATGACCATGTCCACTAGCTTGTTAAAAGAGCTAGGCAACTTTCATACAGCTAATTCATCCTTTATCTTCTGATCAGCCAGCATAAAAAAATGTTGTATAATATGTATAATACTTAGGAGTTGCAGTCACAGGTTGCGGCCAGTGCTGCATACTCAATCAATCAAGCCTTTATTGTCATTGTGCCTTGAGAGTGTGATGAAATTACAACAGCTGCCACTGTATGGTGTAAAGTAAGGAGCAACGCAGGAAGTGTAGTGTCTGCTGGGCCTTTTTGACCAGTGCTGATGTTTTGGCAGTCCAGGTCAGGTACTTTGAGATGTAAGTTCCAAGGAATTTGAAAGAGGTCACTCTTTCCACCATTTCTCCATTGATGGTCTGAGGCATGTGGACCCTCTTTGTCTCCTGAAATCAATGACCATCTCCTTGGTCTAAGTGGTGTTCACCTCTAGATTATTTAGGTTACACCACTTTACAAGCTTCTGGGTTTCCTCAGACTGACTTGGCTTTTGTAGGTAGATTGATCTGATGCTGAGTGCTGCCTCTTTCTTTGGTTTCACAGGGTTGAATGTCAGAATAAGCTCCTCAGAAAACCTGGAAAATGATGAACAAATAGGACTCTCCCTGCACTCTGTGGTACCTCACTCACCCACTGGTCCTGACAGTAAGGATAATAAGGAATACTGCTTCAGATAGTCCTGGAAAACTAAAACACATCTTTGGAATACTGTGGGTTGGAGGGTGAAGTGAAACACAGGATTAAAAATGTAGTAGGATGGTCTGTCACAGTCGTCCAATTACCGTTTGAAAATAAAAAAAAATGAAAAACAGAAAATGACATCTAAAGACATCTTCTTTTTCTTCCTCTTCTATGTGGATAAATCACATTTTACGGGTCATTTAAGAAGACCTACAGCAAAGTCAGGAATGACAAAAGAAGCAACATTTTCTCAATTCCAAATCTCCATTCAAGCACACTGCACCTGAAGTCACTTATTCAGTTTCTTTCCTGTTTTTGGTTTTTCTAGTTTAAGAAGAAACATGGGATACAAGTCGTTTACCAATTCAATTCTAACACAAGTCCAAAATCCAGAAATCCAACACTGAGAATCCAGAACAGATCCAAGAACTAGTAATTGGATGTATGGAGTAAGAAATGGGCATGCCAGATGAGACCCCACTTTGATGCTTGCTTCAAAGCAAGTGACCAATGACAAATGATGCCTCGCATTACATGGGACGGTGATTGGTTAATTTTTGTCAGTTTTCAAAATAAAAGCACAAAGAAAGGTGCTTGTGGGTTGTTGTCGGTAATTTGGTTCATGCATATTGAGATTTGTGATGGTTGGTTTTTATATTCTGGGCCAGGTACTCTGGAACTACAAGAGTCCCTGTTGTGCCACAAAAAAAAATGTAATTTTTGCACATTGGTGACTTTTTTTTTTCTCGCATCTTCTTTGTTCTTACAGGCTTTTGCTTTTTCCTTGTCTCTTAGCTTTTAATCTCTCCCATCCAGTCACAAAGACAGAAGAGGAGGGACCAATGCTAGCAGAAAGAGCTGCAAGAGCTTCAGTCTGTTGACATGAAAAATAAATGAACCAATGGACTGCCACCCTACTGATTTTGGGCCTTATTCATGAAATCTTCATAAATCTGTGGGTACATTTGAACATAAATCACTTCCTACTCAGGATTTACAAATGCCATGTAAGAATGTGTGTACATTTATGAATTCTGATTTATTGTAGGCTTGGAGGACTCTCCAGTCATTCAAAAATAACAGTAAAATAAATACAAAGAAAGTAATTAATGATAATAAGTAAATAGTAAAATAATAATAAGGGTCCTTGCCAGGGGCCAACATATCAGGAGATGTAAACATGCAGGTGCATCCTCATCCTGCACCTGCATGTTCACTTGGAGCACATTTTATTTGCACATTTTTGAAAATTAAATTTAAAAAAAAGAGCTAGAAGGGAGAAAGAGATGTTTTTCAGACATGGCGATATAGATCATTTTAACCAAAGTGGAGAAAAGAAAAACACTTTATTTTGTTCGGCTAATAGGCTCTGGTCTTGACAGGGATGGTGAGGCATAGGCCTAAAAAGAGGTGACTAATGCATTTAATATCTAGTCATTTCAAACAAAACAAGGAGTTAAGTGAAAATGATTTGGAATAAACAAACTTTCTGTTACAGTGTTGCCTTTACAATTGGAGAGATGTCTTTACTAGGAATAATAACTGCAGGATATGGATGTCTCCACAGGAGTCAACAGTATAGTTATCTTATTTGTCTATATGTTATATTGTTATGCATTGAGGCCCAGTTTATGCACAAATTTGTTCTGATCATGTTTCATGAATGAATCCCATCGTATAAAAAGTATATATATTTTTTTAAAATCTGCCCTGGTTACATGTTTACAGGAGCGAGGCTCAAGCTGTATGCTTTTTCTGCAAGGGCAGACCTGGGTATGACTACCAAGAGTGATTCACGTAAGAGCCTTTTATGTCCAGACAAAGATAACTTAGATTTGTGTTTTGTAGCAACATTTAGCCGCATTTAGAGTGGACCACTGCTCCCACAGTTTTTGTTATTTTCTTATTGCTGCTCATATATTGCTACAGTGTTATTTGTCCACCACCAGTTTAAACTTGTGATAGTGCTGACATGTCGTGTTGATGTGCATTCCCACCACAGAAAAGCGAGTACAGTTGAGTTCCAATTCCAGTTTGTGCCTCTGTGTGGTAAATGACTGAGCTCGAGTTTGCTGGTGGTGAAAAAACATCCTTGCTTTGTTGAGTGTTGAGCTCTCCTTCATTCTTTTCTTTCGCCGCTCACACACACACACACACACACATACTCTCATAAAATACAGCATATGTAAGTATGTGTTTTTTTGTTTATATATAGTATATTTTGACTCCTAGCTTATTTCATATCATAACTTTTAATCAAAGCTTTTGATCTAAGATATTTATGTTAGTAAATTTTGATATATTTTAAAGAGAGAAGTCACTTGTGTTTATTTTGCATATAAATGCCTGGAAAGCTCCACAAACACATTCTATATTTAGAGCTTTCAAATGGGATGTCCCCCCTACAAGTTATTCTACAAGTATGTATTCGGTGTCTTGAGTATGACCTCAGATTTAATATAATGTCCTGGGACATTATATTATATTTTTTCAGCAGCATCACAGTTCCATTCAGCCAAGCATCTATCCACCTTTATTTCTGCCATACTGGATGATGATCAGAGTAAGCTTGGAGCTATAGGAGCAGATGGACATTCATCCTTCCTCCTGGCTGCTGCTGTTCTGACCTCCTTCTCTTGAAAGTGTGATATCGTTGGATACCCTTATTATGTCCAGGCCAGACTGTAGAGGTCCAAGACCCCTTTTGTGCAGGTGAGTGTTTAGGCAGTGGAGTGGACATGATTTACTCCCAATGTAAACCCTGCAGGAGAGATGTATTCCAACAGGGAAAGGGAATGGGAAATGAAGGAGAAAAGAGACAGCCCGCCCTACATTCTCTGTTTAATTAAGTGTTATTATCCTGCACCACAGGAGGTACCTGAGAAATAATTGGTGACAGGAACAGCTAAATGTTCCAATCTAGAGGTGAAGCCAAAAGCACTGCAAAAGGTCACATGCCATTATGCATAGAGCTGATCGTAATAATGCTGCAGTCTGGCAAAAGATCTGACAAGAATTCAGTGTTAATACACTTGTTAGATAAAAAATACACCACTTTGTTTAAATTAAAGTCTATCTTGTATGACATATATATATATATATATATATATATATATATATACATATATGTATATACATACATACATATTTCTGACCACCTTGTCAGAAAAGAGAGTCCCCTTAATTTTCTTGTCTTTTTATGCCCACTTCCCTTATAAGGATTGTCTCTTGTAGTGCTAATAGGAAGAAAAAAAGTCTGGTCCAAGGTTCTTTGTTGTTAAAGATGAAATGATTTCTCAAAGTTTAAGTTAAAGGAGTTAGGAACTTCTCTCACAAAGTCTTAAATGGTAGATCAAACATCAAAACACCATCCCAGAAATGATGTGTCTGTCTGGCTCCACTGGGGGTTGGCCAGGCTGCCCTCGCTCCTGGAGTGGAAGGTGAGAGTTGACACTGTTGGTATATATATATATATATATATATATATATACACACAGAGAAACACAACATTGTAG
>JBAMYA010000014.1:14862796-14876202 GCA_037176975.1 Arrhamphus sclerolepis | reverse complement strand
TAAAATGATCCCAACAGTCTTCCCAACATGTGATTTTGATCATAAAAAGTGATTTTGATCTTGCTATTAATCCAATCCTTCACTTCTGGCTTCTGGGACATTTTGTAAAGCTCTAAAATTATTCTGGCAGGGACAGTACAACTCATCCTGATGTTTGTCTCTAAGTTGGGATAATTATGGCTCCACTGGTAAGTCAGGCCCCAGCCATTCTTCAAACAGTCAAATAATAGAATTTTACACCTAAATGAATGAACACGACAATCTCACATGCAGATAGGTTTCCTCCTTGCCATTTCTAACGTAAATTGTTTCTAGCTATTTTTATGCCATGCAGCCTAGATGATGTAAAATATAATCTACGTAGTCATTTGTACGCAATTAATTTTTCCTTGTTTCCTTTATATTTTTTCACTCCAGCTGGAAAACGATTCTCAGTCATTTATCAACATAATTATTAATCCCTAAATTCATGTGCCAAATTGTTTTCAGATTATGTCAAGTGCCCGCAGGTTCACTAATCATTATTTTATAACAAATCGATGCAGTCTAGTGTTTACATGGTAGCTGTAGATAAGCATA
Organism: Arrhamphus sclerolepis; assembly: GCA_037176975.1. NCBI lineage: Eukaryota > Metazoa > Chordata > Actinopteri > Beloniformes > Hemiramphidae > Arrhamphus > Arrhamphus sclerolepis. The sequence continues at coordinate 14,875,623 of JBAMYA010000014.1, read as the reverse complement.
CATAGGATTCTCATGTGCATTAAATTTGTTACTGACTCAGTGCCTTATTTTTAGATATTTCTAATAATCTGCTTGAGCCCTAATATTTTTTTCTAGAAATGCAGCATAAAACATGAAAATTCCATGTTTTTATTGTTTCTGGAACACCATTGATTTGCCAATTCATATATCTGGGTTAATCCACATTGATGATGGTCTGCAATGTGATGTCCTACACAATCTGTGAATTTAGCTTCATACAAAACGAGTGCATTGTTACATGTGGGATGGAATGGTGAGGTCACTGTTCTATCTTAATTAAATCCAAGTCAAGAACTGTCTTTGGTTAGATTGCTGTTTGCTTGTTTTTTCAGTTCAAATAGGTTAAAGACCATTATTTACTGTATACTATATGGATTTTTTTTATCTTTAATTCAATTCAGAGTTTTACAATATATAATGTTGTCAGTGAAACATTATTTTCAGATGTCAGTTTGTTTACTCATCTGACAGCACACACACACAAAGAATTCAATGATCATGTTAGAATCAAGCAAATCCTTCCTATATTGTTAGATAGGTTAGATTTTTAATGATTCATCTCAGTAGACATTGTTTTCAATTTAATATTATATTTAGCTATATGGGAGTCAAGGTTTGTGATTGAGTAACGTGTCTTCAGGGAGTGTTGAGTGGGAATGTGGCTCCAAAGAGCTTAAAAGCTAGCTTTGAATCTAACAGAGAAATTCAAGTTTTGTTATTGAGCCAAAAGACTGATTGATTACAATATTTACAAGCCTATAATGACAGAGTTGGGAGAATCCTTGACTTTGCGTTAATATACTCTATGGATGTCTCAGAGTAAAAGAATATCAAGTGACTTGGTCCTGTGAGATCTGGAGTGGAGATGTCCAAGACCTCACCTTGGAATGGCTTCAAGCACTGGTCATGACTGAAGTGTTGGTTTTTATCAACAAAAGGAAATCAACAAATAAAGTATGCTATAAAATATCAGGCAATTAAACAAACAAATATAACTAAACTAAGTATTCCTTTGGCAGAGTTAGCACTAAAGTCATTATTTGTGCGACAGCTGATTTAGAACCACTTCAGATAAAAAGAACTATCTTTATGTGAAGCACATTAGATCAGATTTATTTTAATGGAGGTACAAGTATTTTGAATTTTTTTAATCCACATCTCAAGAAAATGTACATATTTGGAATCAGATTCTGCTAAAAATAAAAATTCAAAAGCCAAAATTCATTAAAATTGTGATTATTTTTCCAGTTACTTTGGATCACACATCTACTGTACGTGATAAAACAAATTAAAGTACTGACCATTGTTCTGAAAAACTTGTATATTTATTATATGGTAATTTGCAGAGATTTTAACTTATTGATAAAAACCCAACACTGCTAAAGCTTTTTTTTTTCTTTTTTACATTTGAACAAACAAATATATCATTTAAGCAAAAAATTACTTGAATGCATTTTTAATCCCCTTAATCAAACATCAAACTGTTTAAAATGAAGAACGCAAAAAAAAAAAGCATGGACAAATTGGTTTAGATTTCTTCTGGAAACACACAGGAAGAGTTGTGTTGTATTAACCATTTACAGTATCTGCCAATAAGGAGTCTCATGTTGCCACATTAAGAGTATTATTAATAGGGAGTGTTATTCATTTAAGCTATCTCATCTATTCTGTGTTGTCTCCCATTTCTGTCAATTTATAGTGCTTCAAGGCACCTGATGACCAGATAGCCCAGCTCAGCTTTTCTTGGGATTCACGTTCTGCAGTGCCAGCACTGTCTGTCAGGGACATTTAACAAAGAATTTTGCATTATTTATGAGACTACCTTTGAAATGTTTTCCTTAATTTTATTCAAAGTTTCCAAACAGAGTTTGTGGATTCTCCTTAAAACATCAACAAAACACTTGTCTAACTCAGCAATCCAGGAAAGAGAAGCAAGCTTTCTTAATAAATTTAGACGTGGCATTGTTGCTGATTGATCATGTTTACCTCCACCATCTCACAATTTCCATTACAGATAAACTAATTTAACCAGTTTACGACATTTAAAGCAATATGGTTTCCTTGGTAACTCTTTTGTCCAATCACAAAGCTCATTGTCTTTCCTCACCTCTGTATCATTGAGCCCAGAAATGGCAGATTACATTAGGAGAGTTGGATAGATCCATTCCAAACAGCCTTGGGTTACACTAAAACAAGCAAAATAAGGAAGGAACTAAATTACCTTTGTTTGCAGCACTCAAAGTCACTTTCATGCAGTATATCAGCAGGTAATCCTGTCGACTGAAGGATTGTTTAGTGAAGCAAAAATATCAGGTTCAAACATTCAGTTTCAGGTTATTCAAATTAATTTAAAGTGACAACATTGGACGTTCATTCATGTGTGAACATGTTCAATTCAAATTAGAAGACAGATTTAGGAATTACAGCTCTTTCAGTTTTAGTTGCGTATCTTATTGCTTATTGTACCTCATTCATGTGAAGGTTCTGCCAAATAGCTATCCCTCCCTTATTTTGTCATGAATAAAGTGTTACACCCTGGAAAGGGGAAAGTTAATAAAACAGTCTGACACAACGCTTCCTCTCTGGCAGCCTGAGAGAGAATGAGACATTTGGCCATAAGTTCCCCCTTCTGACCTCTACAGGCATTACTATCTGAGCCCGAGTAGCCACTTAGACTCAGTAAATAGATGACAGAATATCACTGGTAATATTTTTTAGAAGGCACTAATGAACAGTTATGTTTGAAAATGATTTTTTACTACTTAAAATGATCTTTTGAATTAAATCACTCAATCATAAATGGAGGAAAGTGTGTGGAGTTCGTCATATTTGATTATGGCAGATTATTCACACACAATGGAAAATGTGAGGAGACGTTCATATGAATTCAGTTCAGTTTCAATTCTACAAATGTATCAGTGCATGACATGAACAAACAAAACAAATCTACTTTAACTGATTCAAAGTATTTTGAAGCATTTTACATCCCCCTATAGGTTGTGAAGACTAAGTCGCTCCTGCAGCACTGTCTAGTGTCCTGTTTGCACTACTAGAATTACCTGTGAACATGCGGTAGTAAAATAAATTAGCTAGCATAAAGATTCAGCTGAAGTGAGATCCAACTGAACCTTCAGTGCCAACCACTGCAATACTGTGTTGTACCATCTGCAAAGTGAAGACCAACGTCCATAAAATAGGGGACAGAAGCAGGCTGTGAAGTGGTTGTCCCAAGAAGACAGCACCTCAAGAACACCATTTACTCATCCTTTTAGCATTAATAAACCATAGGCAGTCTCCTACAAATTTGCAGTCAAGGTTTGCAAGATGATATGCCCAACGGCCCAGACAATTCAGAACAATCTCAGCATTCATTGCACTTTGGATGGAGAAGCTCTCTTATCCAGAAATATGGCTAAGTTTATTGATAGTGATAAATTCTGACAATCCAGAGCAGGGACGGACTGACCATTGGGCAATGTGGGCAAATGCCACTGCGGCCAGCGGCTCACCTGCAGCTTGCTCGCACTCATCACCACTTCGCATCACAAACAAATAAATAGGCTAAATAAATAAATAAAGTGGCACGGAGTGGCTGCAACAATAGATGGCCGCGGCAACAAATGAGCTAAATAAATTATATAGCCTAGGCTATATGATTAAAAATAATAATAATAATAATAATAAATGAAGCAGAGCTGCAGGCAGCCACAAAAAAGAAGGAAAAAAGCAAACAAACAAACACAACGGCTTAACTCAATAACTCTTAACTAAATAATAATGACTTTTTTTTTCCTGTAAAGGACAAATAGCCTCAATTTATGTCATCTCTATTTATAAGGTATTTTGGATGGTTTTGGTCGTCAGTGGAATTTCTCGCGATCATTGATGAGATGAAAGGTAATGACAAGAAGTGAATGATGGGTAGTGAGAGCATGTCAACAACACGGAATGAAAGAAAATGGATCGAGGAGTGAGAAAACGGCAAGTAGAAACAACTGAAGTAGAAAAAAAGAGAAAAGAAGCATAAGGCTTTTTTGGCTGAAAGTGGGAAAAGCGCAAATATTGTGCAGTTATTCTCTAAAAAGCCTGAGCCTTGCGATGAGCCCGGTGGAGCCCGCTAGCATGAGTGACAGAGGGGACATGATGCCAGACGAGAGGAGGAGCAGGTCTGAAGAGGAAAAAAGAGTGGAAGAATTAGTGGAGGAAGAATCAGCAACACAGACCGTAGGCCAAGAAAGTGATGCTGCCATCACACCTGCACCTGAGAAGCAGCTGCTCCACTAACAGAGGTGATCCTGGATGAATATAATTATTTCAAATGCTCAAAATCCACCACACTTGAATTTTTTTTTACAAATTTCACCCAAATCAGCCCTCTGATGCACAAGAATCTGTCAAGTCATACAGACATAAGTAAGGCAGACATCCCAAATCTGCTGGATTCAAATATGTCAGCTCGCCGAGAACTGGTGCACAGAGGCGACAAGTCCTACAGCGAGTCATTGATGTAGTAAAACTGAAACTGAAACTGCCTCTTTTTGGTGCCAGTCCCCCACTGATATTAATACTACTTTATATTATACCATTAATCAGCAGTGTTCTGCTCACACTTTATTATTCAGCAGATAAGCTTCTTCTTTTCTTCTTCTTTTTCTATTTCACTTCTACAATTCACTTAAATACTCTACTTGTCTTTTTAAGCTAATTGTTTTCTAATTTAGCTAACTTTTTGCACTTTCTTCAGCATTATCTGCTGAATTAAAATAATTCTACTTTTATGTCTTTAGATGGGTTAAATGGTCTTCAGCTGTTAGTTTTGCTCTTTTACAATTCATTCAAATATTCATATTCAAATATTTTGTTTTTAAACTAGCATTCAACTAGCATCCAAAATTTTTCCACTGATTTCAACAAGTTTGGTATCAAATTGTTCTGCTTTTAAGCCTTTTTTAAAAATTCATATAATTTTTCATCTTATACTTTAGTCAGCTAATATTTGTCTTAAGAATTCTTCAACTGTTTGATTTCTCCTTTTTTAGCTTTCTTTTCAGCTCCAAAAACTTCAGATATTACTCTAATTTTAGCTTTTTTTTTCAACTTTCAACACTTCAGCTATTTCTCTCCTTTTCAGCCTTTTTTTCCACAAAGCTTCAGACTTTTCTTAAGATAATTTCTCAGATTTCTTCAGCGTTTTCTGGTGATTCATTCAGCAGGTAGGCATTCTCACTGCTGTTTTGCAGGAACAGCATTTTTCTGGTTCCATCGGTCTTCCATTCAAACTCCTCCATAAACTGCAATTGGTCCAGAACTCCAGTGTCCGCATCATAACCTGAATCCCCTCCACTCAATATACACCCCCCCCCCATCCCCCCATCCTTGAAGGACTCCATCAGCTCCCTATAAATCCTCACAATAAATACAAGATTCTCCTCAGAGGTGTTTTGTGTGGGGCCAGTCATTTACAGGAAAAGATTAAACAATTCCACACTACACTTCCACTGAATATATACAAAAGTAGTTATGATGCACACACACACACACACACACACACACACACACACACACACACACACACACACACACACACACACACACACACACACAGACTAAAGCCAGAAACCAAAAGAAATTACATGCATTCAGTTCTATGAAGCTATTTAACTCATGAACTGGTTGGTATGGTTCTCTTATCAAATCAACATACTTTCATTGTACATTTATTTAATGATTTAATAGTGTATTTATTTCATTTTGACTGTTTTGGTCCTCCATATAAGCTTTCCTTTGTGTAAACCTGGTAAAGAAAATGCACACCTGTACTTTCTGCGCCAAGACTTGACTGACTTGAAAAGATTTTTGAGGAAACACTGTGGCCAGAAATTAACCGTTTATTGATATTTATTTAATTAATTAAACAACTGAAATATCAAAAGTAACCTATAGGATCACCTGCAACAACTAAAACTAACAAAGCGTTTTACCAAGAGCAGAGCTGAAGGCCCCCTACAATCAAACATTGTATGGTAGCGGCTGGATGACCCTCTTCAGCGACGTCCCCTCCAGATGCTCAGGAACACTCAGGAGCCAGGGCTGGGTTTTTTTCTCATCCTCTGCCATCCCCAGACTCTTGCAGGTTCGGACCCGCAGGGAAGGAGGCCTCTTCCTCTTTGGAGCGGCAGCTTCGGAGCCAGAGCTGGAGTCCACCATGTCAGGCTGCCGGTGTCTCCAGGACCTGGATGTCTCCTGGAAGCTGCTGAAGCTTTTCTGCTTGATGGAAGACAGAAGCCTGGCTCTTCTGCTTCCAGACTCCTCATCCTCCTCTTCATCACCACCACCTCCAGTCTTCTTGCCTCTGCTGGTCTGTGGCTGGAAAGTCTTCTGCTGCCATATGATGAACTCTTTCATGCAGTCTTTCAAACAGGGTGCCAGGTCTCTGTTGACCATGGTGACCTGGCCTTGCACCTCCAGCGTGGCCCGCTTCAGCTTCTCGTAGTGGCCGTGGAGGTTGGCCATCTCATCCAGGCTGTCTGCGCACATCAGGTCGTGCACTGCCGTGGCCCTGCCCAGGAACTCTGCACACACCGGCTGCTGCTTTGGTCTGTACTGCTTCTGGAAGCTGAGAAAATGAGGCATGGCCGTATAGTGGATGGCTTTAGTTGCAGCAAGCTTCTTGTAGATATAAAGCACGTCATGGTGCCCTGCCTCAGCTGAATCCCCGAGGAACCTCTGAACGTAGCTCCAGTCCTTCAGGGCCAGCCGGATGTGCAGAGGTGGCGTTGCGAGCTGCGTGTGGTAGAAGGCAAACATCAGGTACAAACCTCCCACTCGGATCTGGTAGCTGTACGGAGGGAAGAAATACTTGACGGCCATGGCCAAAGCGACTTTGCAGAACCTCTTCTGCTCATTGGGATTGGGGATCCCCAAGAAGACGTCCGAGAAGCTCATGTCCCTCCAAATGGCCGAGAAGTCGTCGTACCTGACCGAGTCCATCTGCTGGAAGCGGCCCAGCAGGTTCTCCACATCCTCGGTCAGCGGGCCGTAGAAAAGCTCAGAGGTCACAGGCGGAGGATGAGGCATACCGTCCACAGAGGTTCAGCAGAGAAACCTTCAGCCGCTCACGAGGCGACCAACAGGTGTTTTTAATCACCGACGAATTATTGAACAACAGCGACACCCAGTGGTGAGAGAAGGAGTCGCTTGCTATGAGTGCAACTGTGTATTGATCAGCATCAGTGCAGTGATTTAATGAAGAATGGTCCAATCAAATAAACATAAAAATATTAATCAGGCTTCAATACATGTTTACAAGTGGCCTTTTGTATTTATTCATTAAAAGAGCAGTTTTTGCACCTTTGACTGTCTAGTTGAACCCAGATATACAAATGTTTTTACTTTCCTAATGTAATTTGATATATTGATCAACTTCTCAATTGTAATACTGGATTGTCATCTAATTGATGTAATATTATATAATGAAACTTGACTATTTTATTGAAAATAAAATTTTAATTATGAGGTTTTCATCAGTCTGTATCCATGTGTATATGGACCAGGTTTCTACGTGTAATAGTTTTTGCTATATTACAATAGTAGAAAAGTAAATGAGATCTTTTGCAGTTCTAAAGTATCTGACAGGAAACACAGGAGGCTGCTGTTGCTGTTCGGAGTTTTATTAAGACTTTGAACAAAACTGGAGACCCGTTTGGCCATCTAAAACATGCATATGACTGAACTAAAACACTGATTAAAAATAAATATCTTCATTCACTGCAGCTGACTGAAAATACGAGGACAGACTAGAGAAAAGTGATGTGGACAGCCACAGTTTGACTCCCTTAAAGGACAATTCCCCCAAAATCAGAACTTCTAGTTCCCTTGAAATACCTGCTTAAACCTCTCATACTGTCTATATTTAACTGTACTTTAAAAAATAACTAATATATCTAAATCTAGTACACAAGAGGACAGTTTGCAAGAATGAAAATGTAAAGTCCATTAATTTAATGACAGTAACTGACATTTTAAGGATAATTTCACTAAACTGTTTTGTACATCTATTTTGAGAGACAAAGTGGTAAAATACAGTGACAGAAAAACACATTGCAGCAGTCATTGCAAATGCACAGTTAAGTTATATTTCTAGTGCTTCTGTTCATTTTTCTGTAAATGCGCAGGTCAGAAATAAAAGCTGAAATGTTATTTTTGTACAGCAACATGAAGCTCAAATCAGAGGAATTGTCCCTTAAATATCCTCCTGCACTTTTACTTCACTTTGTAAAGAGAAACAAATTTAAAAGGTGCAGAGCAAAAGAGCAGGATTTGGTTTAACATGTTTGTATAAATGACCCGAACAGGAAAGAAAAAAAAAAAAAAAAAAAAAACTTAACTAAACTTGCAACAAAAAGCTCCAGATTTCTCAGAGGTCGACTGCACTTTTCACGCCGCTACCAGCCTCCTTTGCCGCCCTTCTTCTTCTTCTGTGGTGCTTTTTTGCGGCTGGCCCCGGAGGCTGAAGGTTTCTGTTGTCGTGGGGGGACCACGCTAGCGTTTGGGGCTGTGGACGATCCCGACGCGGACCCTGGTCTTGGGGAGGTCGGGGGACTACTGGCAGTCTTGCTGGCATCCCTGAGGACAGAGATCCACAGTTAGAAGTTGAAATGTGAAACTGTGAAGGACTGAGAAAGTTAAAAAAAAAAAGATTTCTGCAGCAGTTGGGAAGCACATTATTGGCTTTTTTTTTTTTTTTCTTCTTTTATCCCCACCACAAGAGTCGGTTACATAAATGACATTATAATACATAATTTAAACTCTAAAACTATCCCTTAGGGCAAAACATAAAGACTTACTGAATTCAAATTAAACTTAGTGATTTTCACATGCATGCCCCTGCAGAGCTCACTCACAGATCAGCTGAAGCTCCTGCCGTCGCCCCCTGTGTGCCCTTTCCTATCTGCTCCTTCTTCTTGCCCTTCTTCTTGCCTCTGTAGTACGAGCGCTCCCTCATGGGAAGCCACCTCTCTGGGTCAGGAGTCGCTTTGGGATCATAGTTCTTGGGTAGTTTTCCTTAAAAAATAAAATAAAAAATTTGTGGGAGTAAGCACCTTTTTAGAAGATATGGATGACAAGAATAAAAGCACGGACATACCTTTCTTTTTCTTCCTCTTCTTTTTGACCTCGGCTTGGCTGGAAAAGATGCACAAGCAACACAGATGTTGTTCATCTAAAACCAGAAAACGTTGGACAAGTACAACCTCACAGTGGCAGAGTCTAACAAGGATTTACCCCGGCTCTTTGGGAAGGTTCTCTCCTACGACTTTAGCGGCTTTTTTCCTCACGTATGTGGCGCCGTGGGAGTTTTCGAGCTCGTCCACGTCCACGTTGAAAGACATGGTGTCTGCAGATGGTAGGTGCTTGCTGAGGCTGGAGAAGAGTACTAAGGACACATACATGTGCAAGTCACTGACTTAAAAACGGAAGAGATGCCAGTTTCAGACTCGTAGCGTTTGATTCAAGGCGCTGAACGAGGTGAAAGGATACGATTTGGCTTTATCCGTGTCCACCAGAGAATATGCAGAGATGAGCTGTGCCAGTGTGTGGATGTCGTTGGTGTTTTGTCTGTTGGGAAAAGTGCAAATATACATGTCATTTTATAAATGACTGAAAAGTGTTCTAGGTGTTTAAAGAGTTTCACAAAAGAATGATTTTCTTTTTCCTCGTTTCTGTCGGCAGGACACAGAACTAAAAGCAGAAGCAGCAGCGGTGAGAAAAGATCAGAATTTTTTTTTTTAAACACTGAACACATGTCAGACCTGCTGATGGAGTGTTTCTGCAGAAACATGACTCACTTCCACAGCTGCTCCAGATCACTTATGGCTTCTTTTTTCCGTCCGTGCTTCAGTTTGAAATTGGCAGCCTCTCGCACAAGAGCCAAATGTTCAGCAGATCCAGGCTGAGGAGGAGAAACGCGTTCAGATGTCTGAAAAGCCATCATACTGAGGCGTTTCAAATTTTATTTACAGTAAATGAGACAGGAGAACATTAGAACCAGCAGCGACTACTGGCTGTGACCTCAGTGTTATAATCCACACAAACCTGTTCTGACTGATAATGCTCAATGGCTTGTTTGAAAACATCGATTGCACCGTCTATGTCTTCCTCATGAGAGTACATGGTTACCAGAGCTGAGACCTGCAGAACAACGATGCCGTTTAGAGGATAACACGGTTGCCATCCAAAAACAGTCTCAGTCACGTTTCATGCTCTCACCATCCCTGCTTTGTGCTTGAATTCTTCAATGGACCTCAGGACATCACACGCTTTTGTTACGTGACCTAAAGATCAAAAACAGCACATGTCAGTTCAAGAACCTGACTAGTAGAAAACCAGACTGATATTTGGACACCACTGTGTCCTCACAGAGTCTGCCTGGATGCATGACAGCGGGTCAGTACCTTGAACCAAAAACAGTTGTGCCATTGTCAGTTTGATGCCAGATGCACGCTCCGGATTTTGATCTGAAAATTGCTGAAAAACAAAATAAAAGCTGATCAACACAAATGCTGACAATAGTATTTGTTTGTACTTCCTGAATATTTAAATTCATTTGGCTCATACTCTTATTTAATTATTAAAAAAAAAAAGAAAGAAAGAAAATGTGTTTGATTCGGTACTGTTGTCAAAAAGTGGAATAACTGAGGCGAGGAGCTCTAAAGGTCATTTAGTAAACATTTATAGAAGACATTTACGACAAGAAAATTGCTAATATTTTGTCATAATGTGTGATTGTTTTTTTTCTTAAAAAAAAAGTTAATGATTTCCCATCTAAGAAGCTTAAATGGTACAAAATTTGCAATTTTACGACTTTAATTTTATGTCAAAAATGTTGTAAAAAAAGCTGGTATTTTCCAAAAGAATTATTTTAGTTAAAAGATCACAATTCTGTGACCTTTACAAGAAAATCAAAAAAGAAGAAAAAAAGAAGAAAGTCAACATGTTGTATTTGCAATTTTAGAATTATTTTCTTTATATGATTTTTGACAAAGGTTGCGATTTTTGTGATTATTTTTAAATAAACAATATGGAACATTGAGACAATTCTGCTTTTTAAAAACAATTTATTTTTAAATCAAAAAGTAGACTTCTGAACTGAAATGATTTTCAACTAAAAACTCATCAAATCACGTGACATCTACATTTTTAATACAGGATGAAAGTTATTTGAGTTAGCTGTAATAACCACAGTGCATCAGCCTAACCATCAGCAGTGCACGTGCGTGCACGTGCGTCTCGTTTACCTGCAGCAGCTCTATGGCTCTGCTGTGCTGCTTCTCTCTGTTCAGTTGAGCCACCTGGATGAGGACCGGCAGCGGGTGACCTGGATTCTGAGCCTGGAGACTGGACGACAGTTTCCTGCACTGGTCGGCCTGCGAACCAGCAGAAAACAAAGCTGGTCTCATGTCACCGTTGATCATGAAGAACATCAGGCGTGACTAAATCCTGTCCGTTACCTGGTTAGTGTACATGGCCAGCAGCGCTTTGTTGAAGTCGATGGCCTGCAGCTGCTTCTTTGCCAGCTTGTATTCAACACCTGTAGCATTTGTCAGTTTCACCTTTTTCTTTGAGTCAAACACATTTTGGTCCTGAGGAACAAACACAGATGTTCAGTGGCATCTTCAGTGTTGTGAAAAGCTTTGGCCAAAAAAAACCCAACTCCTCTGCTCTGTTATCAGTGCTTTTGCTACTAACTGGTTCCTTAAATACTGCACTGCCTTTGTCTCCAGACACTGGTGGGCCCAAACAAGGGATCTGGGTTGTGCTTCGTCGAAGTTTTTGAACTTGTCAACACTTTAAGCTGATAAGTAAATGCTTTCAAATACAATAAATAAATAAAAAAGATTGTGTCTTATTTAGAGGAAGAGCATCACAGTTGAGTCTCCAGGTTTCCACCCACCTTGTTTATTGTGATGATATTGTTGGCCGTCACAGCCAACAGGCCCACATCAGACGGCCTGAAATCAGATCAGGCGATCGGGTTAATGTCCGAGTAGCATATTAAACTGGTTCTATGTGTTATATGTGTATTCTTATGTATGTGTATGTATACAACTCTCTCTCTCTCTCTACATATACACATATATAGGGGTATGTACACTGGATGTAGATTTATTTAGTGTATGTATATTCATAAACAAATGATTTATTTATGTAGATTTATTTATAAGGGGTTCTATATATACTAGTGTGTGCATGTATACATATATAGGTAAATTCATATCAGTGTTAAAAGATTTCTTTTCCTTTTTTTGTACGTGTTGTATTTATGTTTCATACGATGGTTTTGACATCAATAAATGCAAAATTTCTTTTAGCAACGCCAGCACTTAAATAATACCTGTATATATATATTTTTATACTCATTGATTGATACAGCGACTGGTGAGCACATTAAATTTCATTGTACCTGTGACAATGATGATAAAGATCCATCTACACACCATTAAAAACATACATATTTTTCCTATGTGTGTTGATTATTACCATATTAATACTGTATAATATCATACTAGAGATTGTCTGCTTCTGCTGAAATAAAATACTGAGAACACTACATGCTTGATAAAGGTTTGTGTGGCCGTCTGTTTCACGTAACTGGTTGGAACCAGTGATTACACTCAGGGACAGTAGCTGTACACGGGTTGATGCTGAATGATGATTGGATGCTTGAATGTTGGATGATAATGAATTGTTACTGCATATAATCCCCATGAGCTGAGCTGTACCTCAGCACAACTTTTGTATGTAACCAT
>JBAMYA010000014.1:14851657-14862696 GCA_037176975.1 Arrhamphus sclerolepis | reverse complement strand
TTATATTATATTATATTATAACTAGGTAAACCCTTGGAGTTTATTGCTTCTTGAACACTTTCTTCTTTGATGTTGGGAACTGGTGACTGTTGTTTGGGTTTTTTTTTTTTTTTTTTTTTCTTTCATACATGCTGCTGAATATTCTTCCCGAACAATTCAACTTTGTGTTCCATCGGGTCCACAAAACGTATTTTCAGTAAAGCTGCAGATTGTGTATGTGCTCTTCTGCAAACTTCAGGTGTGCAGCGATGTTTGTTTTAAAGAGCGGAGTCTTCCTCCTCTCCATACTGTTCTGACATGGACATTCAGCAGACAACTTCTGTACAGACATGATTCAGTAATAGCTGTGGTTGTTTGGATAATTTTTCTCTCTTCATTTATTTTATTTATTTATTTTTAAACTCTTTTAGTATTCCTTTGGAGTATTGGCTGGGTTTGACTTCTAGAATCAGTAGCTTCAGTATTAAACTGTCTCACTTGTTATAGACAATTTATCTTGATGGACACCAGTACTCATGTAAATAAGCTATTTATTATTCATCTTCATACATATTCTTTTCTTTTCGTTGTAAATAAGTTGCCACATATTTCTTCTGCCTCCTTCGTTGCAACATGGTGAATGAGTTTGGTGTGTCAGTAAAAACACAGAACATCAGTGTTAGCATACAGCCACAGTTTACTGCATATGAATATAAGTTAGTGCTGATCTGGACAGCGACCTCAGAACTGCATCTCCTGCACAACTTGAGCTCTAAAACACCAGTATTTGCTGACCAACATTTCAGCATGATAAACAAAAGAAAAGCTGAGCTGTTTATTTTATTTTAACTCCCTCATACAAAAAAAATACTGCAAAAAAAACCCTCCAAAACAGAAGTGCTGGAAAGTGCTGCATAATTGTAGTTTGCAGAGTAAAAGCACTTTCAGTGGTATTGAGGGTGTAGCAGAGACCGAGAAGTTTTAACTCCATGAAATGTCAAAGTTCAAATGTATAAGGTTCTTTTCAGACATGAAAACTGATCATATTTCATCATAATTGTCCGTTTGAGTTGATCTGCCTTTAGTTCAAACGTATGAAGACACAAAGTACCCCACTTTCAGTATTTGGAGACTAGAATTAGAATTTAAGAACAAACTGGTGTCCAAATGTTTTCTGGTTTGTGCCTCTTTGCTGAACTTAGTTCTTCACCTCCTTCTCCTCTCTTTAGTTTTTAGTGTACAACACTCAGCTTCTTATTGGGAATCGGGAGCTGAGCATCAGTCCAGAGGAGTACATCTATGGAGCGCTTTCTCTCTACGTTGATATTGTTCACATCTTCCTCTTCATCCTTCAAATCAGTGGAGCAGTGACTGAATAGACCAATGCTTAGAGGTTTTCTCATTTAAAGAGAATAGTGTGTGCTTGTGTTAGCGTCATATATGTATATAACCACTTGTCAGTAAACCATCTAATTTGCCTTGCTGTATAAAGTTTTATTTATACATTAGTAACACAGGAGCCTTTCCACTGCTGCACGGTTTGGAGCAGGGCTGCTTATTTAAAGCTTTCATGAAGCCAAGCATGAATTAAGACACTTTAAATTTCTGCATAGTTGTATTTTATTATTTATGTTCATGCGATGTAATGTAAATGTCTGAATTATCACTTCTACAAATCTAGTCATTACCGCGTTAATTATAACTTATTTTTAAATTATTCTTTTGAGTAAAAACCCTCAAACTATCCCCCCCAAAAATATGAAGCCAAAACAATTCATAATCTTCTTTATTGTAAGTGTTAAATTGTTTTAATTACATGTAAAGACCCGTAGTTACAGGCATACTGCTGGACACCACAGTAATTAATCCAACATCTGTGCTAGTAGTAAGAGGGACTCTGATCTGCATTAAAAGTATTTTTTAACCTCTCCATGTTCAAAACCTCAAACCCTGACACTGATAGAACAACAACTAAGTGCATATAGCTCTTCAGAATAAGTGGCCAATTCCCTCTTTATTTGTTGTCCATTGTTGTTCAAAAATTCTGCACATCAATCAATAAAGTACAACTTATTGTTACCACTGCTTCATTCTCCCTGATGATTAACTTCTAGTGGCACATTAGAGTCGGAGGGTGCCGCTGTCTCCTGCTCTCTCTTGTTGATTGTGGGTTAGTTGTATGTTCAATCACCAGCATGTGAGTGCTAGTACAGAGGCCTTAGAAGGTTTAGAAGGTCCACATGTCAGTGGAGTTAAGGAGTCAGGCGCTTGGGATCGCGTGGGAACATGGAGGTCTGACGGACGTTGTGGAGACCCAGGTACAGCATGCACACCCTCTCCAGGCCTGCGAAGGATAACAGTTCAGTCAGTCACTTAAAATAAATAAATAAATCAAGACACCAGGAATATTTCTGATTACACTCCGCTGTTAACAGCCTGAGCCAAAAGAAAAAAAAAAAAAAAAAAAGGATTTCTTACCAATGCCTCCACCACCATGTGGGGGAGCTCCAAAGCGGAAGGAATCAATATAGGACTTAATCTTCTCCAGATCTAGATTATTATAGGATAGAACAATCAGTCAGTCAGTAAGAAAGAAAAAAAACTAGCATATGTCTTATTACTTTCACCAGCATTAACAATAAGCAGTCTGACAACACTGGTGCCACTGGTAACCCATAGAGGGAGACAAAGCATTCAACATTCACTCTGGCCTTACAGCCAGCACCTCCTCCACATTTGAGCATACCAATCTGATGATGGACGGCCCTCTCAGTCAGCAGCTGAGCATCATGGATTCTTTGTGCACCAGACAGGATCTCCTCCCCCCTCATGAACATGTCATAAGAATTGGAGTATTTCTGTAAAAGGAGAAGAAGCGTTATATTCATGTTTGTTAATGTTTGAATGAGACGAGCAAACGTGAAAAGTTGACCACTCTGGTCTATCATAACGTTTGAAAGTAAAGACAAACACTTAAGGCCAAATCTGGATTCTGCTACAGCTTCAGCATAAATACTGAACTAAAATCCACTACAGCAGCTCATTACTATTTGATTTGTTGGATGTTCTGTTTTTGTTTGTTCTTAAACACACTGCTGCTGTTGGCTTCATGTTTTTATGAGTAAGCAGGAAACTTACGGGGTTGTTTGGATCAGGCATTGTGTAAAAGGGTCTAACTGCCAGTGGGTACTTATCCAGCACATAAAAGTCAGTATCATACTGGAAAAAGAGAACAAAAATACACATTTCATAAACACTCAATAGCTGCCTCATCAAACATTTGTATATTTGCAGTGTGACGTATGTTGGAGGAAGACTTGAACACACCTTTTCCTTGACGAGACGACCCAGCAGCTTCTCATTAGGTGTACTGAGGAACAAAAACGAGCATTTACGTTCATATTACTAAATTTATCCTTTCATCTTCTACCATATTGAACCAACAGCAGATGTATTCACATAGCAACTGGGCTGTAAATAACTAAATGATGAGATACTGACATGATGTTTATAGTCTTATTTCAAACTCGTGCTACAGATGACATCTACTTTTAGCAAATTAAACCATTTAACAAGACAGGGCACTGATGTCGGGTGCATTCTGACCTGAGGTCATCTTCATCGCCCATCTCCACGCCGGCCTCATGCAGCATGGCCACGGCCTCCGTGTACTCCAGCCTCAGAGTGGGCTCCAGGAATTTGAAAGGCTCGCTTGGGAACTGCTTGTTCACTGTCTGAATTTCTGTCTGGAAGCTGCGCAGGAACACATCCATAATATAACCATCAGTTACTTAAAAAAATAAAATAAAATAAAAAAACAAATCTTACTCTATCCTTCCTTTACCCAGCTGGTGATCAGCCGGGTCCTACTCAAGGTTTCTTCCCAAGAATTGAATAAAAAAAACAGGAAATTTCATCTTTAAAACTGATTAAACATTGCAAAAAAAAGCTTGAAAAAAAACCTGCGAAAATGACTTGACAGAAGTCTCCACCACACAGATAACTGTGTGCAGACAAAGTGGTTGTTCACGTCAAAGGTCATAGCCCACATTTATTATTCAACTCTGAACTGTCTTCAGTGTTTCTTCAATGCATCGATAATAAATAAAATATTTTTCACTAATCCTAGTCTTTAAAGCAAACTTTTGATGAGTACTGAAAGTGATCAGCAGCACTTCTTTGGATTTAAAACAACAAAAACAACACAAGAGAAAGGATTCAGTTACGAAAGCACAAGTTGAAAAAGGTCATGTGTGACAGAAGTGCAGGAACATCAGTGAAAAATAGACTAAAAATAAACTTGTACGTCAAAGAGTGCAGTCTGGAAAGTTATGAGAGCAAAACTGACAAAAATCACCTCAGAAAGAGGAACAACAGTCACAAGCTGAAAACAAACAGTAGGAACATGTGCAACACATGACGTTTATAAGATAGCTGGGATGAACTGGTGTGTGTGTGTGTGTGTGTGTAAGAGCCAGTGATTCACCTTTGCTTCTCCAGCATATGTGGTATAGTTTGTGGTAAAAGTAATAATTCAAGAAGTGAAGCAGTAAAAGTTTGGGTTGTTGAGTTTGTTGTCGCTGGTTTTTATCTAATTCTCCTGCTAGCATAGCACAGTGTGAAAATAACTATACACAGATGTGTGAAAACAGAAGTGCTCTGCATGAAATAATAATTATCCAACTCTCATGTCATTTAGCTTCCTGACTACGGAGCTCATTTCTGCTCAGCTCACTGATTTACGCCACCAGGAGACAGTAAAGCCTCATCCTGACAACTTCTTAAAAGACGTCACTTAAACAGTTTGAGTTAAAATCATTAATCTGTATCAGTATGAGGGGAAAAAAAGATGCTGCAGGAAAAGCAGGTTTCATCCTTTTTGTTTGCCATTATGAGCTGTTCAGCCTCAGTCAAATGTTGTCTCTTAGATCACAGAAAAGAGAACAAAATGCACAATTTTAAATCACGTATGTTAGTCGTGACGGCACCTGAGAAGACATTTCATACCGTTATAAATACCTAACCATTAATTCAAGCTGCTGGGGAAAACGTAACCCAACTCTGGATGGAAAAACATGTTGCAATGTTGCATAAGTGCATCCACACGCCACATCAAACACGTGATGTAATCAAAGCTCCGGAAAAACAAAGTGCAACTTCAGTTTTAACTAAGCAGCGTTGATGAAAATATACCATGAAAATATGACTTTGTAAAAACTAAACTAATATCTAATATCATTATTACAAGGTGCTTTTATATGAAGTTGTAACAACTGGAACAAGATTAGAAAAACAGGCTTGTAAGTTCAAAATACCGCAAACATCTACAGCGTAGAAGTGAAAGTGTGTTTCTGTGATTTACGGTGCTGCTGCTGTGGATCCTGTGTGGGAGACGTGTCAAACCTATGTGAGAATGTGAAGGTGTGAGCTACAAAGGATAAATGGTGCTTTAGGTTTGTAACTGAAGAACTTTTTTATTTAGAGCCTGTTTATCAGAAAAGAGATATAAAAACATAATCCCATGTTGGACCTTTAACTCTAATATGCAGGAAACATTTTGAACTTCAGTTTTCAGATTTCTATTAGATGCATCTCGACTTCTGGTATCTTGCCTTAGAGTGGAGAAATGTGCTTAAATAGAGTCTCTGTTTAAGGTATTTTCCATAGTGTTCAGTGTATTTCATTCTTAATGCAACAAAATGTGATTGCAACTAATGGACTGCAAATACGTAAAGCCACGACAAAAACAGTTAGCTTATTAGTTCTGAACTTCTGCGTCTTACTTGTCTCTCAAGCCCTTAAAAATCTGCACCATGGTATCAGTGATGGAGTCGATCACTTCATGGTAGTGGTAGCTGAAAGCCATCTCTATATCCAGACCCACAAACTCTGTCAGGTGGCGGTGGGTGTTGGAGTCCTCGGCCCTGAACACTGAAACAATTCAGATTTAACAAGTGTCAAAACAAAGTAAATGAGAGCAGCTGACAGAGGAAATGTTTCAGCAGGTTATTTCTCCAATCTGCTCAGATCATGCGGCAGGAACTGATGCTGAGTGTCCTGATAAAAGGCACGTGTTTATATTTCTGCTTCTGGAGGCACATGTACAAAGTTTGAATCCTTTTTGCATCCAACCCTTCCAAACATTACAAGAAGGTGGAAATAAAGGTTACAATTCAACTAGAATGATGAAATTTCCTTTTATGTGCAAATGCACATGTTTACATCCTTTTGTATCCTTGTGACTATTATCTGTAACCAAGACAACTGTGTTAAGTAATGCTTTTTTGATGAAACCCGTAGAGCTAGCAGAGAAAAGAAAACTTAAGTCTAATCCGTGCATTTCCTACAAATTTTGTTCTTGGGTGAGAATCCTCAGAATTGCCTGGGACAGCTTCACGCTACCAAACGATGAAAGTGTTTGCTTAGATAATCAGATGGTGGCAGTATCTGCTTATCTCGAGAGCTAGGAGTTCTCTTAATTCAGCATACAGAGCCTTTTGTGATCCCATTGTATCTCTAACACACTGAGCTCTTCAGGAGCCTCAGCAAAGTAACAGCAACAGAGGATGGTCTATTAAACTTTAACAACCTCAAACAAATTTGGAACCACTTTAATGTGTCATCTCAGTTAATGGGGTCTATGTTTTTCAGTAAAGTCTTCCTGTATGTACCTTGCAAGTGTATGAGGCAGCAGACGGGAGGCACCCTTACCTGGACCCACACAGAAAACCTTATCAAAGTCAGCACAAATGCACATCTGCTTGTAGAGCTGAGGGGACTGGGCCAGGTAGGCGCTGGTTTTAAAGTAAGACACCGTGAAGACATTTGCCCCACCTTCACTGGCCGCTAGAAGAGAAGAAAGGAAACTTTTTAGGAACGATGGGAGACTTGTTGGGTATCCCCTATTCATCACATTTGGCTTGAAACATCATATATATAACGTTTCTAAGATGTTAAAATGATGACACCCTAGGTATAAATACGTATATTTATATGTACACACATAAAAATATAGGTGAGTCTCCCACGTTTTTGAAGACGAGTGAATACAGGCCTCAGAGTTATGTAACACGCGCGAGTCTTACATAACAGCTATCTGCAGCTCCTTTTCTGACAGACATCATAGGGTATTATCTGATGATCTTGTGACGTTAAAAGCAGGGTGGGGGGTCACATATGGCACAAACTGTACACCAGTTGTTCTATGGGTGTTGCCACCCAGGAAGATGTGGTTTTGCAGAAACGTATTTAGAGCTATTTTTTTTCTTTTTCTTTTTTTTTTTTTTTAGGGACCGCCAAAAGATAAGGGCGGCAGTTTTAAATCTGAGAAGTAACAACCATTGGCTCTTTCAAAACAAAAAAGGGGAAGTGATAGTGTCAGTTCCTTTTGAATCTGAGATGCACATGAACATGTTGTACACAATGAAGTGGAATACAGGACCTACGCATTACAAAGTGATAATGTTATGTTTCGGGAGTGGTAGCGGGTGACTAGAACAACATCTAGATGAGGGGAGAGATTTTACTCTGTTCTTTCATCACTTTGTATTCAGAACAGCATTTGAAAAGAAAAAAAAAAACTCAAGTAACTTCTCCATCACTACCATTTTCATCTTCATTGTAATTTTTTAACATTTTCATAAGCTGCATATATATAATAAGAGATCTTTTTCGGTGTAAATCCAGAAATCTTCCGTCAAACTGGAACTGTAGAAGGGCTCATGGAAGAGCAATACTCCCAGTAGATCTCCTCACTGCTCCAAAATGATTTCATTCCACATGATATCAAAATGTACATTTGCTTTAGCATAAAAGCATGTGACTGTGTTTTGGTTTGAAACTCGTTTGAGACCGTCAACTGAACTTCAAGCTCATGATATGAATTTGTAGACGGGAGCCGCCTGGAGAGGATGTAAGCCTCTTCAACTGTCACGCCATGACTCATGGGACATCTGGAGGTGGTAGTAGCAACCTCGAGTGTCTCTACTGACACATCTCATGAAAACATTTGTTTCTGCACGTGTTCATTTCTGGGGAGGAAAGCTGCGACAGCGAGTAAGTTTACCTGATATAATTTTAGGGGTCTGGATCTCCACAAAACCCTTTTTGGTGAGGGTGTCTCTGAAGAGCTGGCACACTCCGGACTGCAGGCGAAAGATGGCCTGGCTGGTCGTTGTCTTTGAGAGGAAAAACACACAAAAAAGGGGTGCTTACTATTCCTGGAGTGCTCACTGCATTCATTACACAACCACAAAATGATGTGTAAAAAAACAATTCTGACAGTTTATTGCTGATTTATTTTATAAATGCACTGCCTGTCTGCACAAAGAATGAAACATTTCATTTCTGGCAAGGGCAAGATGTGCTGCTAAGCCCAGCAAGTACTCCAGAAACATAAAAATATCATAAATACAACGCTGGAAGCAGGGAAGAAAATAAACTTCTCAATTACAATAAGGTCACAGTAACCTAAAAACGTATGTATAACCTCTCCAAAAGCACCAAAGGTTTAACTGTTAGGCAAACAGAACACACTGAGGTGTTAAAGAACACACCCTAAAATCCACTGAGTCATCTCAGAAGCCCAGACGATTTCTACAGTTTCAAACTTACTGGCTTCTAACTCCAATTACTTGATTCATGGTAAAGACAGAGCTTGGCTCCTCTTGCAACCCATCGTCTGTCCAAACCTGAAGAGGCTTTGTTTGTGTGGCAGAAAGGAAAGATAATCATCTTTAAGTATCAGAAAGCTTGTCACCCTGCAGACAGTGCTTCAGGGCTGCACGCTGGTGTACCTGATAGGTGAACCCTGACACTCGCTCATTATTATAAGTGAGGAGAGATTCTAAAACCTGATTAACGCGTGTTTTTCCAGCATGAAACACACTTTCACCAACACCTTTGCAAAGATGTGAACCACAACATCTATGATTGACCTGTGTCCTGTGCAACACGTTGTACAGCGCACCGCGTTAAATGTAGGAGGGAAAAAAAAAAAAAAAGGCAAATCAGTCTGAGAAAGACAACATTTAAAAACTTTGAAAGCACTTCCTGTTAACAGCACTTCTGCAGTGAATAGGGGTGCTGCATGGGGATGTAACAGTCGACGTCCTGAATCTGACAGTCCTTTTGATGGTGCACGCCCTTACACCACAAATTTGCACGTGACAGACTCCACCTTCAGCTCCACACAGTGGCGGTTGGAAAACTGGCTGTAGTCTGGTTTCAAAGCCACAACTTTATTTTTTAAACCAGGGCTCAGTCTTACAGTCAAACAATTACAACACTAAAATAATTGACACACATTTGAAGACTATGCTCCTAATTTGAAGCCTATTGGTCAGTAGGGGGCATTATTAGAAGACTTACATTGCACACAGTGCAGCTATACAGATTTAGTTTTTGTCTGACTTATTTCAAGATCTCAAATCGATGGAACTGTTTCGCCTTAGAAAAATTGAGAAAAATTCAAATAAAATAAAACAAAAACGGACATTAAAAGGGACCAGCTTGAGGTGGTTCATCCATTTTTCCTAAAAGAAATGGCAAAATTCACCAAGCGATAACGCTGGTAAATGTTCAAAGAATTTCGATGGAACATTTTGGTTTCAAAGCTTCATGACGATCAAATTTCATTTCATCCAAACTAGGTGCCACAAGGGAAGGGAGTCGGTCTGCAAGTGATGAATATTCTGAGATAAACCTCAATTGTTCACAATACCTAAAAAAAAACAACAACAAAAAAAAAACGGCGCATGTGTAGCACATAAATTAATTAAAAAAAAATTAGCTTTCACACCCAAATACAATATCATACGGCAGACCTAAGCTGGCTTTGACAACACTTCAGATGGAAGAAAAAAACACTTTTAAAAGCCCAGCTGTTTCGCAAAAACTGGATGAACACAAGAGAACTTTCCACGTTTAGTGTGAAGCACCTGATGTGTCAGTAAGCCATAAGGGGAGTTTCATAGGAACTAAATTATTATTAGAGGAGTTTATGGGTCCCTCTTGTAGCATTTGTCTACCGGCGTGGGAACAACTTTACAGCTTCTCCGGATTCTTAAGTGCAAAGCTGATGACAGAGCCTCATCTGTGAGCTCAAAGTGCACTGTGTCACAGAAACAGGTGTTGTGAGGCTTGTGAGCATCTGTGCTGTGGTGTCACTGCCTTCCTGCCAGCCATGCCACACGAATAACACAGTGTGTGCGTCTTACCCATGGTGCATTGCACTTCAAAAAACCAAAACAACATACACTCGTGTGTCACTTGTGAGATGAGATACATTTAACGCAGGTTTAGCATATAACTAACTCTAAAAGTATTTGAACAGTGACTTTGTCTTATTATACAGTTGAAACCAGAAGTTTACACAAAACCATTTTCTCTCACTATCTGACATTAAGTCAGACTAAACCGTTCCTGTTTTAGTCCAGTTGGAATTAACAAAATTATTTATATTTTCTAAATGCCAGAACAATGACAGAGATTTCTTTAAAGATAATTTTTATTAGTAGCACTAGAAGACCACCGTTTTTAAAGTTTTAAAATTGGCAGTTGACTGTTTTTGGAACAAAACCTTCTGTCCTCAGAAACTGAGGAGGATTTTCACATCCCAGCATGACAATGGCCAGCAGCATTCGTCAAAAGCAGCCAATAAATGTTGACTAATTATCTTCTTCACTAAATCTTTCTTCCACAATCTGAATGACAAGTTCTCATCCTTTATTTGGAATAAGAAAAAGAAACATTGTTCAGGGAACTGGCACAATATCAAATGCAATATTACTGGGCATGAATGAATGATGTCACTAATCCCAGTTGGACCATAATGGAGGCAACATCCTGTGCATCCTCTCTGGTGTCATTACTTTATGCTAAACCTGCATTTAGTCAAACCACTGGAGCCGTCACCTCAAATCCCATCATTGTTCACTCAATGGAAATCTGGAACTAACTCAGACCTCTGCAAACACTCGCATGCACATTAGCACACTAATATCTTTGAGCAGCGACAGGACAGAAAAAGTCTGCAAAAACATTCAACGCTTCCCACTTTC
>JBAMYA010000014.1:14832507-14844807 GCA_037176975.1 Arrhamphus sclerolepis | reverse complement strand
TTTTACCGTCAATTTAACATTGAAGATGTAGCAGAGAATTTCAGAGGCAGTTTGGCTTCCCTGCTGTCTGTGACAAATCGCCTCTGGTGTAGTAGCAGTCCACAGAACCCTCTTAGAGACACTGAGAAGTTCAGTCACCCAGGAGAGTCTCAGAGTAGAGTCGCTGCACCTCTACATCGAGAGGACCCAACTGAGGTGGTTAAAGTAACTTCTAAGAACGCTCCCCTGGTTCCTGGGGAGGTATTCCAGGCCCGGGACACACTAAAGAGTTTACATCTCTCAGCTGGGCTGGTAACTCCTCAGGACTCCCGTGGAGGAGCTGGCTGAGGAAAAAGGGAAGTCTAGGCCTCTCTGATTAGGCTGAAACACGCAACTCTGAGCGTGGAAAAGCAAATGTTAATGGATGAACTGATAGCATCATACTCAGCTCTACTGAGTAACGGTTGTACATATAAAACATTATGGCTAACTTCCTCCTGTGATGAAATTTCTGTCCTCAGCATGAGTGTGCCAGAATTTTCTTTTAATCTAGGGAGTCGTGTAGCTTGACAATCACCACATCCAAAACTCTGAAATTAGATGTGAGGCAGAAACAAATGGAATTATAGTCACCCGCTACGGTTGGTAAATATAAAAAGTATATAACATAATGAAACAACAGCTATGGTATGTCCAGAAAACCACTGGACAGCAGAATGACTTTGCTGTTTCTCAGTTTTGATTGTTGTCTTAGCAAATGTGTCATCACTTTCACTTTTTAGATTTGCAACACAATCTAACTGCTTTTCCACAACATTGCAAAACTAGATTGAGAAACCGCTTTGCATAAAGAGATCTAATGTTACGCAAATGTAAAGATTCGTGAGAGGAGCACACGCTCTTTTAATTTCCAGAGGTTTTTTTTTAACCTCTCTCTTCTTTTTCATGAAGTTGCTGTACTTTCTTTTTTTTAAATCAAGTTTGACGAACAGTTTTGAGGAAAAATATAGCTGGCAACAATGGATGAGCTTGAATATTGGAAATGCAGTGTTATCTGTTTCACTGAGACACAGATTTCAGACAAAACTGGCAGACAAAGTGGGAATTTCTCTACTCACTTTTTAATTTGTACTGTCTGGCTAACTACTTCTAAAGCCCTTTAGATACCAAGCAGCTGAGTAATCTGTAAACATATAACCAGGTTTGTTCATAAATAGCAGTTGTATCTTCACCAGTCTTCATTAATGCAATCTCTACATTGCTTAAGTTCAGTATTAACTGCCTTTTTGGTGTGGCCGATTTCAAC
Organism: Arrhamphus sclerolepis; assembly: GCA_037176975.1. Taxonomy (NCBI): domain Eukaryota; kingdom Metazoa; phylum Chordata; class Actinopteri; order Beloniformes; family Hemiramphidae; genus Arrhamphus; species Arrhamphus sclerolepis. The sequence continues at coordinate 14,843,522 of JBAMYA010000014.1, read as the reverse complement.
TGTGAGCATTACTCTTTGGTTAATTTAGCAAAATCTATGGAGAAGCCATTTAAATAACAGGTGATAATTAAAGTCTTATATGTTAAAGTCACTAAACACTGGGTGTACTGCGAAACAAATGCTTGTTTTGAAAGCAATGTCCTGCATAACTGAATTTGCATAAATAAATTTGAAGTCCCATCAGAGGTATTTCCCAAACTAAGCCTCTTGTGAACCTCTAAACCATTCAAAGGCACCATTAAAATAAGCCCACCCCTTTAGCATTCTTTAATACAGTGCATCTCCACGCAATGTTGAGTTAATTCATAGACTTCCAGTAATGAGCTACAATTTAGCTGGTGACATAACTAATTATGCTTGGCATTCAAGTATGGCTCTCTCCGCTGATCCAAGCTGCTGTATCTCCCAATTCAGCAGGAAGTGCTCTATTAAAACCCTGCTGTATTTGGCCCTTTTAAAAGCCTGCTTTTGCTGTCAACTGAAAAATGATTGATTTGCTACCCTCCCCTTACTCAGAATGTGTGAAAATGGATCAGCGGATGATTAGAGCCCAGGATTTTCCCACCATTGTTTTTGCTGGGTCCGACAGGAAAACAGTCTCGGTACTCACTTTGCAGCAAACTTGACCATCTGCTTGCTGGCACGATCTCCCACTGCGACCAGCGCTTGCACGTTGAACTGCTGCTGACGCAAAACCAAGAAGCACTGCTTCCCTGAAAGCAAAGCAACAACAATAGTGCAGCCTCAACAGGTTTGTCACAACAAAACTGACCGAAAAGTGTAAGTTTTGATCAGTTAAAAAATGAACCAGTCCTGCCTAGAGAGCATTGTTTAGAGAAAGCGTGATTCAGACCTACTAATCAAACATCCATGCACACTTATGCACAAAAGAGTATGTTTAAGAAAAAAGGAAAAAAAAAAACATCAAAACCCAGGCAGCAGATTGTGGGACCACCCACATACTATGATGTTTACTGCTTGTGAGAGGGTGTTGGGGATAATAGCAATGCTAAAAATCCCACCATCAGATGCAACAATCCCACACCAAATCAGGATGTTGTTCTATTCACATGGACATCCTACAGCGGCCGGAGAGAATAAAAACAAGAGGATAGGAAGTGACTTGGTGACTCTGGAAGTTATCTTGAGAGGAAATGGCAAAAGGGTCATCATTATAGAGTCCTCAATTTATCTGTAATGACAGTTTTACCATAGTAGAAGAAAGGTGTTTGTTTTTGTAAAGAGGTGCAATAATCAGGCAGGTTCAGGGGGCTCTCTGTATTCAAATATACAGACTTTTATGGCTCCAACTAACTGGAACTAAGCAATTACATGACCCGCTTAAAACAAAAACTGGGTTTTCCATCTGCATTGACAGTGAGAAAATGAAGAAAAACTTTTTGTGATCATTCCCACAACTTTAAGGAGGAAAATATGAATAAGACACTTGGACGTGGGTGTGATCTCACCTTTAGCTCGGCTGGTGTGGACTCTGGCACGCAACCAGATCAGCTGGTCAGTTTTCTCAGGGGTAAGGTCTTGGACCCGGACCAGTGCTCTGTCTTGCTCAAACAAACACAAACAATTTTATTACAATAGTTATTGAAATAATGTATAATAACTATTTTTCCACATTTTTTCACTGGAGAGGAAAAGATCTCACATTCTTCTTTGTCTTTCCTCTATACACCCAAATTCAGGAATGTGAATAAGCATGCATGTGCTTGTGGCGAAGCACTCACAATATAATTCTCAAATTACTACGCATGCTTAACAAATAAGAAACAGTAGGAGACCTGCTGAAAGCTGTCTAAAACTTGACTATTTTTATGGGCTTTATGACAAATTGACTCTAGTTTCACCTGTATCACTGAGGCATGCTTTCTACTTATTATCAGCAGGCAGGAGAGGCAGACACTGTGGCTACACCAGAGAAAACAGAGCCGCCCCTTTGGCTGAAAACCCTCCATCAACCCACATGAAAGACCTACCCTTTCTCCCTCCCCCCTCCCCCATGGCTGAACTTGGCATGCAGGTGAGGAAGGCCCCACTGTGTCTGCTGCCGTTGAACCTGAAAGAGTATCAAGACAGATGGGCGACACTGACAGGTCTGTCTGCTGCTAAAGTCATAGAGGAACTTTCAAACACTATAAGATAAAGCACTTATCACCACTATTAGTCATAAAACTTATCAAATCACTGCCTAGATCCAACAGAAAATAAATCTGAGCAGTCCTGTATACACATTCATACGTAAGTGCTGTATGAATGTGTGTGTGTGGACAGGTGAATGTGGTTTGTGGTGTAGAGTGGTCAGCTAGACCAGAAAAGCAGGGCACAACGATATCAGCTGGTGCTGATATCTGCATTCAATAACATTGCAACTGTCTGTTCATAAGCAGGAGGGAAGCCGTGACAAGAGCAGTCTTGAACAAAGGTCACATCCAGCAGAAAGTTCACTAACACGAACATCAACAGTTGTGTGATGTGGTTATGGTTGTGTTATGTTGAGGGATACCATGTTCAAAGACCCCAAAAGCTGACTGATGTGGACATGGCCTAATAAAGTGCAAAATGTTACTCATTATGTTCTCAAAGAATCTTTTATCATGGCATATGTGAACAAAATTTCAATCCTCACCTTCAAATCTTTTTTTTTTTTTTCCATGTAAGGAGTATGTGTTTAGATGGGGTGTAGCTGCTATACTAACCCAGTTTTTGTTGAGACTGGACCATAGCTGACACACCATACCGCTCCTTGGCAAAGTCCTTAAAGATAAGAGCATAGAACATCGTTTAACCATGTTCACATCAGTTCTTTCACAGATAGTTCTGCTGCTCTGATTTCACAAGCGTCTGACGTCTGTCAGTTACATCGGTCACAACAGACAGTACAGATAATAGGGCTTATCATGATCTTAAGAATAAGCTGCAGAACAGAAAACAGGATTGCCGAATCACGCATGCAGTTATTTGCATAAAAATTGTTGCAATGGTGTGAAATGGGGCAATCAAAGGAAGAGACAAAAGCAGGGAACTGGTCTGAAAGGATGAGTGCTGAGATCTGCTGGAGATACTCACATCTTCCTCTGTGCTTTGTTGTTCAGCAGCCTGAAATATAGAAACGTGAGAGGGGTATTAAGGGTGCTGCAGAAAGTCATCTTATTCCCCAACCATTATATTCAAAAGTTAAAAGAAAATGCTTTAAGAAAAAAAGAAAAAAAAAACTTGATTTCAAGTGGACAAATGTTCTGCTAAGATAGTCATTTAAAGTGTATTTTATTCTTGCGCTATCAGTGACTTGAAGAAAATTAATAAATCATAATTCCGTCCCAGAGCCGAGCGTGAGACGACTACAAGGCACAGTTCTTCGCCACATTGCAGACAATGAATGATGGCAGAAGGGGAAATTGGTAGGTAATAGAAACCATGTAAGTGGATAGATATTCTTTATCTCTGCACAGACTTCTAGGAAAGTGACTCCCAGTGTGATGAGATCAAGTCTTGGCAATGCTACAGTTCCATTTTCTATGCAAATTGATACTGGTGAACAGAAATGGCTAGTGGCAGTGGAGTGAATTGGAATCACCCATCCTTGATCAGACAATCTTGTGGCATGATGGATGATATAGCAGCTTATAATCAACACAAATACAGACCTACTACAGTCTTGAAGCACCCATAAAAGTGACAAAAGTTTGCAGAATAAGTGTAAAGCAGAAAAGAACACAATTAAAACTGACCCAATAAGCATTTAACTCAGCTATCAGCTTTTCCCTGAGGCAATGCTTCTCATGACTGTCATATCCTGCAGATGTTCAATTTAAAGAATGCCTAAAGATATTTTGTTGTTCTTTTCTTATTTAGGATAGAGAACATCACAAGCAGGTTATAGAAACTTTGCAAGCAAATGTTATACAAAAGAGGCCACAGTTGTGAGTAGGGGTGTGATAAAATATCAATATGGCGATATATCGCAATACCCACTTTCACGATATACTACATCGATTTCTGACTCTAAATATCAATTATTACTCTAAAAAAGGATGCTGTCGCCAGCGAAAGAAAATGACATGCATTCTTAGAATTACCATAACTCTTCAACCATTTGCCCTAGCAACATAATTCAAACGGACTCTGAAAGCTGAGAAGCGCAGCTTTGTGCTGATATACGCTACATTACGGTGGAAGCGGTGACCGCGCTGTGTTGAGTTGTTCAGCGGAGCGGCAAAGAGGAGAGAGAGCAAACAGTGAGTGTTCAGCGGTGTTTTAGTGGTCTTTAGAAGTATCTTCTTTGTTTATAGTACATTCATAGTTCTAAATAATCATTTTAATGTTTTTCCCTGGGAGTTTTGATAGTGGTGTTTTTATTTCCTTCCCATTTCCCCCCTGTTCTGAGTAAGCCGTTCACATGAGTTCATAAAGACAGAACTCAGTTTAGAATGAAAGAAATACAGTAAATAATTTGAACTGAAACAGTTTTCTGGGCCCAGTTATTATACTTGCAAGTCGCATTCATTATCAAATGTATATTCAAAATAGTTGCTTTATGAATAGCATAATTAGTTCTGTACATAGTGGAGGAAAAAACGTGGAGGCAAACCTTTGGACCTGTTCATCTACGTTGTTTATATGTTGCTGAAGATTCAAATAGTTTTTTTTTTGTTTTTTATCTTTTTGATGTTTCACACAGTTTAATGCATCTATAAAGTAAAAATTTACAGTTTCTTCATACATTTTGAAAGTTTCAGTTATCTTGAAATAAAAATGGGCAAAAGAATTCACAAAAAGCAACATTTCTTGTGACATTTATTGATGTGAAAAAAGAGGGAGAAAAAGGACCAGGTGGACTGATACTAAAAGACTTTGAACGGTTAATAAATTAAAAAAAAAAACAAACAAACAAAAAAAAAAACATGGTTTAAATAGGTTTTGTGAGTATCAGCCAGAACAAATACAACCTCCTCCTGTAGATGTTGCAGTATGGTTTAGTGCTGCCTTCATAGGTGGGGCATTTCCGATATCGTATCGTAACAGATGTATTGTATCGTGATACTATCGTATTGTGACACTTTATTATGAGGATTCTTGAAGTCGTTTTATTGTTCACATTACCATCATCTGAATGTGACTTTGTACCTCAGCTCCCTACCAACAAAACACAAGTGAAATGAGACAAAACCAAATACAAAACTCAGAGGGAGCAAACAAGCGGTGCAAGCTGTTGAGATGAAAAAAGTTGATTAGCATGCTAGTAATGAGGACTGCCTGTGCTTCATCTTCAGCTTAACTTTATTGTCACTCTGCTGTACGTACAGTACAGTTGTAGTGCAGTGAGACGTCTTCGTTAAAGTGCGCTCTTGTTTAGGCTACAAAAATTTGATTGGGCTTTGGTTCGCCGCCTTGACAGGACCGGGGGGTATTCTTATATTTACATATGAGATGTTCAAATGCTGTGAGATCATTGACCCTGGAGAGTCTCTGCTTCCCGAATTTTGTCAGGGAGCAGCGACTCTCCACCTCCTCCTTTACAGTTTAGTTTTCTGAGCAGACTGCCATTAACAGATCCAACCACATGTCCCCACTCCATTTTTATTCCTTCCAAGAGCATTGTTATTATTAACATTAGGATTAGCATTAGCACTGCAAGCTACGTAAACAGTAGTTACAGTCACATTGGCAAATTCTGTCGGCAGATAAAATAGCCGGCAGTTCACAATGAGGAACTCTGAGAGCCAACTGAGAGCAGTATTTAGCTACTAGGGTGCCATTAGCACACCAGACTTTATTGATGTAAATACGCAGGCCCCCGCCCTCTTACTGGAACAGCACCCCGGTGTGTCGAAGGCAATTCTCCAGATATTTGGTTCATTAGGTCTCTAACAGCAGGGTGCTTAGTGAACGGAGAGAAATAGATAACAGTTTTGGCACAACCCATCATGGTTATGGTTCATTCTTTCATTTATGCCACATACATGTGCACACTGAAAAAATTCTTGCTTACTGCAAATGTTTCACATGATATAAAATGATGATAATAATATAGATGTATTTCGATATTTCAGTAAATGTGAGCTTTACTGCACTGAATGGTCTTAATAACATCAACTGGATGTCTCAATCTATAAGAAAACAGCACTTTGTTTCAGTGGATGTAAACACAGTCAAAATGACAGAAATACTCAAACAATGGACAGTTTTGGACCCCCCCAAGCCCCTTCCCACCCATTGCTTTACAAAACCCTGCAGGGCCCACAATGCCCAGCAGAATGGCACGTCACCGTTTCGCTAGTTGTAAAGTGGGTGGCGGATGCGAAACATCTAAACAAGGAAAAAAGGAAAAAAAACAAAGAAAACAATGCTGACCAGCTTGGCCTGTTTCTCAGCCTTCTTTGCTGCTTTCTCTGCTTCCTTCTGCTGTTTCTTCATGGCTTTCTTTGACTGGGCATGCTGCTCCTCCTCTGTTGCACTGAAACAGGAAGAAACACACACCATAAACATAAAAGTCAGTTTCCACCACCTATCCTTCCACCAACTTACACGGAAGTCATGAAGCGCCTGGGAAATTTTACTCTGAGCCATCACCACCTTCTGTTTTAAAGACTGTGCTACTTTCAATCCGACTGTTCTTTCAAACAAAAGAGCTGTTGTCTGACTGAATGTATGAGTGCGAGTTTGACGAGCAGCGAAAACTGAGATGTTAAAGTACGATTAGCTTGATAAACGCTGCGGCCTAACAACTGAACAATACTAGCTTCAACAGAATTTGAGTAGAACACAGATCATCCAATTTTGATCATACTTTTAAAATAAAATTATCTTTCTTTGCTAAATAAAACAGAAATCTATTTTTACTTATACATTTATAATTTTATAATTATGGCTGAATTTCATTCCATGTTTTCTTTACTTTTAAACCTTATACCAGCACTTTTTTTTTTTTTTTTTAAATCTCTGTATCCTCTAAAGTGTCTATTCATTTCTATTTTTCTATCATCAGTGTTTCTCTATAGATTTAAGACAGCAATACGGCCACTCCTTTTGAGTGTAGATGTAGATGTGCGTGCACGTGGCGGTGTGTGCACCTGTTGTGCTGCTGATGTTGTGCATTCTGGCTCGTTTAGCCATATCTCTGGGCATGGATGTGCTGGCATATCACAGTTGGAGGGAGAATGTGTGAGTGTATAAATTATGTCAACATATTTGTTTGGGCTGATGGTAAAAGTGGGGTTGTTTTGATTATTTGTATTGTTCTTATTGTACTTATCCTGTCAGGCAATTTGAATTGGATACTTTGTATAAAAACTGCAATGCAAGATATAGTATAGTGGAAATAATGAGCATGTGTACATTGTTTTGAACTAACAAAGTCACATTTCTTGAACCTTAGAATAACTTTTCATTGAAAAATCAATTGAGTGAGTGCAGATAGTTCATTCCGAGGCACATCAGTGTAACAGTATCACAGACGAGGGAGAATGCTTGATGATTAAAGGGGAGTAAAGGATGAAGCAACAATAAAGCAGCAGATAATAGATTTAATATCATAATCAGCTTGAACTTGGTAAATTGTGCGTGAGTGAGGGTTGCAGGTGAATAAAGGAGCAGGGTTTGGCTTCCACAAACACCAGGTGTCTCAACTTGGAGGAAGCTCATGGGCACTTTAGAAGCTGCCCCTGTTTAGTCACAGGAAATAACAAGGACCAAAGGCTAACTATGAATAGAAATAAAGCCTAAACAAGGAACAAAATCACAACATATGACTTCCAAGGGAGCCCTTCAAACTACAATTGTGCTTCCTCTACTGGCAAATGTGACATTGACACCGCTGTTCTATGAGCCAAAGCTCCAAAGTTCTCAACAGGCTGGTTCCATTAGAGGGGGGGGGTCAAAAATCAGAAGTTTACATACACTGTATGAGATGACACATTTTGCCTCTGACTTTCTGTGGCTGTGAAACTCACTCAGACTAATGAAAACAAGCGTCATCACACCTAGAATGCGTCTTTAATATGTAACAGTGACCAGCAGTTACGCACAATATCAGGAAAATATGACCTTGCTGAAAATCTCAATATGACTTGTTACACAAACAAAAGTATATAGCGCTTCTTATTAATTTATTAAAAAAAGGATAGACTAGCCTATTTTTCAGACATGATCAGCAGGAATATTAATAACAACCAGCTGCTTTTTACCACTGTTAATAAACTAACCCTCCAGCTCAGTTAGCTCCTGATTTAATGACTCAGAATAGGTGGAATAAGTTTGCATCTTTCTTTGATATTAAAATCAAAAACATCAGAATCACCATGGAAACATCAACACCAAACACTGGAGCTCCCCCAGAACAGCAGCCACACAGCAACAGTTTGATCAGATTGACAACATAGTCCTATCAGAGCTGAAACCCTGGAGAAGATAGTTAAGAACCAAAATTCATCAACATGCTGTTTAGACACTTTACCAACCAACTTTTTATAAACAGTTTATGCATCTCTAGAAACAGACATGATGAAAATCATCAATACTTCACTCCTGTCAGGCACATTTCCCAGATCTTTGAAAACTGAAACTGTCAAGTTCCTTGTGAAGGAGAGAATCTTAAGAAATTCTTAAGAATTAAATAATTACAGGCCCATCTCTAATCTTCCCTTTATTGGGAAAATGATCGAGAATGTTGCATTTATCCAACTGAACAACTTCTTAAATGTAAACGATCTTTTAGACAGATTTCAGTCTTGCTTGAGAAAAAAAAAATCACAGCACTGAGACAGTTCTGATGAAGGTCTGAAATGATATTTATCTGAACACTGAAGCAGGTAAAACATCTGTTCTGGTGCTGCTGCACCTTAGTTGCAGCCTTTGATACTGTGGACCATCAAATCCTTCTGGATAGACTGGAGAACTGGGTGGGGTCATCAGGTCCAGTTCTCAGTTGGTTCAGATCTCATCTTGAAGGCAGGGGCTTTGTTGTTCCCATTGGTGAGAATACATCTGAGTTTATTCCACTGACCTGTGGAGTCCCTGGAGGGTCAATCCTTGGACCACTATTATTCAACCTCTACATCAGTGGTCTCAACTCCAGCCCTTAGAAGACAAAGCAGCACAGCTGGACTGAGAAGTTAATTAAAACCTCTAGAAAGAAGAGCTGTGCTGAACTGGTCCAACTCTAGTCCTCAAGAGCTACTGTCTTGTAGATCTTAGATGTTTCCCTGCCAAAACACGCCTGATTCACATGAATGGATTGTTTGCAGGCCTGGACGCAGACCTCAGAACTAGAGTTGGAGACCCCTGCTCCACATGCTTGTCCTTGCTCAGATCATATGTAACAGCAGTGTTGCTGATCACAACTATGCAGATGACACTCAGATCTACTGGATCATTCACCAAATGACTCTGGTCCATCAGACTCACTCTGTACCTGCTTGGAGCAAGCAAATAGCTGGATGCAATCAAGCTTCCTTCAGTTAAATCATTATAAGAAATAATTCAATTTAGTAACAAAACAGAGTAAGAGTTGCCACCCAGCTTGATCCAGGCGGCTCAAGACAAAATCCCAGGTTAAGAATCTCAGAGTTTTAATTGACTCAGACCTGAACTTCAGCAGCCACATCAAAGCTGTAACTAAGACAGCTTTTTACCACTTCAAACAAATCTCCAGAGTCAGAGATCTCATGTCCAAAGCTGATTTAGAGAAGCTCATTCATGCCTTTATCTCCAGCAGACTTGACTACTGTAATGCTCTTTTATCTGGTTTTCCCAAAAAGACAATTAGACAGCTTCAGCTCATCCAGAACACTGCTGCCAGTTTCCTAACAAGAACCAGTAAAACTCAACACATTACTGTTGAGATCCTTACATTGGCTATCAGCTACCTACAGAATAGACTTAGTACTGTTGTTAGTCTACAAATCACTTAATATGGGGTCAGAATACATGACTGATCTTCTTGTAGAATATAAACCAAGTAGAGCACTGAGATCTTTAGACAGCAGCCAGCTGGTAGAACCTCCAGTTAGGATCAAACAGTGTGAAAATGCATTTAGCTACATAGATAGAATAAACTTCCTCTTGATATCAAATGTTCTCCAACTCTAGACACATTTAAAGTTAAACTTTAAACTCTGCCTTCCCAGCCTTTGTATAATCAAATTTTACTGCACTGTTTTTACTGTTCTTTGTTTTTAATCCTTTCTCTGTCCAATTTTACATTTAATATGTTTTTGTTTTTTATAATAATTTATTTCACCTTAATGCATTGTTAAGCACTTTGAATTGCCTTTGTGTATGAAATTTGCTATACAAATAAACTTGCCTTAAAGAAGAAAACTTTAGCCTGCTGCAACTACCTTGTGTGGGACCATGGATGAACACCATGACAACCTCAATTAAATTAAGCCGACTGACAGTCCCTTCAGGATTTTGCAATCTAAATAATTAATGCAAAATCAACCAAAGTCTGCAAAATATGCAGTGGGTCGCACTTTTTCTAAATTGCCACAATATCTATGGAATTTTTGAGAAGCATGTGTTTGAGCGCCAATTTTCCATCACGTAGAGCAAAAACGGTACCAAAGCAGTACCAAAACGGCAGAAAAGAGAACTACAAGTCACATAGTTCTGGAAGTGAAACTTCAAGTGCTCGCTCCATTGGTTAGCAGATGAGTTTTATCAATTTGTGAAAGTATAAAAGATAACTGCTGTCATCTGACAACTAAAATAATGACAAAAGATTCTGAAAAACAATTTCCAAATGTTATGAATGAAAGCAGATGTTATTCGTTCTATTCATCAAACATTGTGGTGGATCAAAAAAAATGCTGGATAGACATTTTTCTCCAACAAAATATTATAAATCTGTGTTTGCAGGATGTGATTGCAACATTCATATAGTTGTAAACAGTATGACAAAATACTAAGTAAACCAAAGTATTCAGAATATTGTTACATTGAGTAGCTGAACTTAATACGTTACAAACTACATTTTGGGTCATGCATTCTGTAATCTGTAG
>JBAMYA010000014.1:14801974-14826595 GCA_037176975.1 Arrhamphus sclerolepis | reverse complement strand
TATATGTATATACATACACACACGCGCGCGCACACACACGCATAGGCATGTATGTATTCCTGCAGTTTCTTTGATTTTGCCAGAAATAGTCATCCAGCCGTCTTCCTTGTAAAAATATGAAGACTCACCTCCATGTTCACACTTCGTTGTCATGTAAGTTATCATGTAAGCTGGAGATCTGCGGACTCGCTTCAGGGCATGAACTGCTGCTCAGTTAAGTGTGTCCGGGGTGACCATGTGTTTAAGTACCGCTGGAGCTCCTCCCTGCGAGAGGAGGAGCCGCGACTTAAGAAAAAAAAAAAAGGTTCACTCTGAGCCAAACAAAAAGCCTGTGGCTGGGCCAGAACTGTATAAAAGCTCTTGTTCACAAAAAAAGAAAGAAGAAACTTCTTTCATACCGGCTAAACTCAGTCTAATCTAGTTTCTTCATGCATTTTTCGGAACTTGTCATAATTTAAAAATACAGTCTCTTTAAAGGTTTGTCCAGATTGCCCACAGAGAAATTTGACTTTATTATTTATTTTATTTTATTTTATTTTATTTTATTTTATTTTATTTTATTATTTCTTTGCATCTCATGCAACCCAACAAACGTGGCACATTGTGTTTATTTTATTTGTTAAATTCATTTATTTATTTTTAACCATGTTATGGTAAAAGAGCCAGATAAATGAAATTACTACATTGCAACAATAGACTTACAATCCACACCTGTAATCGGAGTATGAAAGAGGCAGGATCCTAAAGATGTCCCTCCAGGAAAGATATTTGTAAATCAGAGCAATTATAGGATTACAGAGACTTTTCAGGCAACATATCATCAACTAAGCAGCCTCACATTTTGCACTTCTCTCCTTTATCTGTGAGGGTTGAAGAAGCCTCTGTCTCTCCTCAACATTGCCTTTCCTTCCACAGGTCACTTTCTAACAGTCTGCAGGTAGTTTTTTATCAGTAGTGCCCTGAAAGTATTCTCACTTTTATTCACATTCTGTCACTCATGTCTGGGCTTCCAACTGCTAAATGAGCCCGTGTGGATCTGAAATGCACCAGACAACCAAATAGCATTGGATTTCTATCATATTTCTGTGTGTGGTGAACATTCATTCTCTCAGAGCTTCACCGCCACTCTCTAATTTCACTTAAAACAGGGACAACAGAGCCAAGCAGCACAAAACTCCCGCCCTCCTCTCAGACAGGCTGACAGTTGTTTGAAACTCAATAGCCTCCATGTGGCATGTAAATGCAACTTCACGTCTTTGATATATGAGAGCAGCGGCATAGTCAGTGAGCTGATCCACATCACTGATTCCACAAATATATTCTTTCCATTAGAAGTTATTTAAGAGACAATTAATGATCACTTTCCACATCAGACAGAACACCACTGAACATGCACATCAAGTGGTTATTCCTCAAAATGTGCGGGATGGATGATGGTGTGATTGAAGCTTAGCAAAAACAAACAAAAAACAACTTTTTATCTTTGGAAAGGTACATAAGCAGTGCATAGTACTGTAAAGAATGAACTGCTCATCATCATTTGGGGATTTCAGGTAAAGAACAGCGAACACTGAACTGAATAAATGCAGCCAATAACAAAGAGGAGCTCAACGATCGTTGCTTTATTATGACTTTCATGGATTCAAGACTTCATAATATGATTATTAGGAACAAATTAGCTTTCATCAACATCTTAATCACACACCACTTGTTATAAAAGAAACTGATAAGTATGTCCCGAGGCTATCAAATTATTTGAATGAATCTTGTGTGTTATACTCATCTATTTGCAGTGGGACTCCTGAGGAGAGGAAAGTTGAGGAATTAGAAGCCACTGTATGGGTAAGATGCTCTTATCAACATCATTCAGATGTAGACAGTTGCTTTGTTATCTGTCTGTGAGCTTTTCATCCCACACAACACTTCATTTCTTTTATATTCTACAAATTATTGCCCACTGTAGAAGCTAAATCATTTCTTTTGAGGCAGTTTTTAGACATGACACCTCTGAAGCATTTGCATGTTTTTATGTCAACTACAATTTTTTTTTTTTTTTTTCTTTTCAAAACCCACAAAGGCTGTCTTAAATGAGTGAAATGTTTTGGGGAATTTTAGGTCATAAAGTTGTAATGAGAAGTGCAAATGAGAGCAATACGTCTAGTTTTAATTTCATCATAAAAACTGAATATTCATAGTTCTTGGAAGAAGACCTGCTGTCATGAAGTGACACGTTGGATCTGCAAGCTGTAAGCTTTCCCCCTTTTCTTTTCATATATATTTGTGTTTTCCTTTGTAGGCTGCAAGAAAAAAAATACATAATTAACGCCTTTTATTCTTTCACAATTACTTTTTCATCATTTGTGGACTTTTTGTTTACATAGAGCTTAGGGGTAGGCGTATTTCAACAGAGCAGATTTCGCTCCCCCTAAAAAAAAGGGCTTTTTTTGGCTTCACGTAGATAACTGCAGCTTCCCTTGTGAGCACAAGGATTCAGACTGCTATCAGCAAGGAATACAAAAGATCTACGAGCTACTTTGAATACAAATCACAAGAAGTGTGAACGGCAATGAAGGGCCTCCTGAGTGAAGAATGGCTTTTGAAATAAAGAGAATGCCATGAGATAAAGAGAAGAATGAGCAGTGCTGTTCAGTCAACACGAGCTCCTCCAGTTCCAACTCATCCCAGCAACTCCTCAGCAAGTTGGCACAGAATGATTTTTCATAATGATAGCCCCATCATCCAGCGTTCTGCCTTTGTTAGTGGGGCAGACTTTGGGTGTTGCCCATAAATGCACAAAAGGATTTTGCTAACTTAAATACCTTTAATCACATGTCTGGGGTGCAGAAAAAAAAGTACATGCAAAGACTTTATGCGTTTGCAAATATGTCATAAAGTGAGGAAAATAAAACCTTTTAATCCTGATTCGCTGCATCTAAAACATCCTGATCGTATTAATAACGCAATCTGAGGAATATGAACAATAGGCTTAGGGTATAAATTGCGCATGGCCTCTGCAATGTTGGTGCAAGGACTGAAGTGCTGTTTTTGATGATTTTAGATGATTTGAATGCATTCCTGCAGGTTTATGCATACTTTGTTCATTATTCGCGTTGGTATGCATACCTTCTTTATCTATTTATCAGCCAGAGTTGTGTCAGGGTGCCTTTGTTTTTTAAATGTACAGTTGGTATGTCTGTTCAAGGCAGAAGGTTGGTGTGTGTGTGTGTGTGTGTTGGGGAGAGGGGAGTGGGAGGTAAGGTTGCTCAAGGTCAAGATGAGAGATACTGTGCATCCTTTAGTGGGTTTGTTTGGGTTTTGTCTTGTGTGAAGACAAGACACATCAAACAGAAAAATTATACTTTTATTGAACAAGTTGTGAAAGTTTTTGTTTTTAAATCACAAAAGACATATTATACACAAGAGTTTTTTCTTCTGTAGAACTAGAAGGTCGAACTTGTCACCGCCAGAGGAAAGTACTTCATTCTCACTAAGTATTATTAATTATTGTACACCCACCTAGAAAAAAAAAAAAAGAAATGTTTGTCACAGTGTCCGGCCTGCTGGCTTTCTATGTTTGTGTTAGAAGAAAGAACTTGAATTTGAACAATAGGGCCTTTTTAAAGACAAAGCTTGCTTCTTATCTTTGGACTTCACTCTCTTAAACTTCCTACTCTGCTGTGGAGCTGCATGTGTTACTGGTTCTTTTGAAAAAAAATCATTTTTGACCTCTCTCAAATTCAGAATCCTGGTTAAATAGGTGCTATATAAATAGACTGAATTGAACTGAACTGTGTCACACAGCATAAATCACATTAATATAGCATCCTATTTGTTAAAATGCACCATTAAAGTGCACTTTTGTGAGCAGTCATTACGTGCCATTGTACTCTGATCAATGTCTTTAATCTTACTTTGCACCTAAATGACAGCAGAATCGAATAAAAAGAAGAAATGAATAGATTTGGGGTAACCTCGTTAGTGGTGGGTAACCTCGTCCAGAGGCTCGTAGAGGGTGTCACACTGACAAGGTAACTACTCAAGCCACTCGTCTGGTATCATTTGACAGCAGCTAAGAGCAGACAAAGCTTTATCCTCTGGACATTTCACACTGATTAACCTGATTCCTTCTGCTGCCTGCCCCGACATGGAGCCCTTGAAGAATTAGACAAAACGAGATGAACCAATAAAAACTGACACAACCAGCCCTCAAGCGCTTAGTGGAGAAAATATTTCCAGGTGGCACTGGTCCAAGCAAGTCGCACAGACGATTGAGAAATGCAGCTAGTAGTTGCACAGGAAGGGTGTTTTCTATGAGTCCATGATAAATGCAACCAGGGTTGCTTTTCCTTTTTCACCAACGTCTCCACTGTGGTTTTAATATGGTGCAACAGTTGGATGACAACTGTCATAAGTATAGCGCTACTACAAAATGATGCAAATTCACCTGCTTCAGATGCTTTGAATGTGTTTATTTGCACGGTAGCAGATGCTCAATTAAGAACATGTTCTTTTCAGATTTCTTCAGTGAAGCAATATAATTGAATCAGTTTCAAGACCTTAGAGACGTTAATTACTTGAACTGTTTTTATTGTTTGTATTTTCTCCTTACAGTGGGAGGTCCGTATCCTGCATTTGTATAAGACAAAAGATCTCAGTGAGAGTTCTCAGGCTCTCGGCAGGTTCAGGTTTTCCTTTCGGCCTGTGCGCACTGAAGAGACTCAAATGTGAACAGGCTTAGCTCTGATCACCTCAGATAACAGGAACAATGGGCCAGGTGACAAAAGATAAACTTTCCAGAATTCAAGGAGCAGAAACGAGGGAAAAGGGAACAAACTAGCTTCCTTTAACTACTACATCAAATATTTGACCAGGCTTCTGACATGTTAGCTGCAGCTCTTCTGAGGGATGCATAGCACAACATTATCAATTCATTGTGTGTCCTCTTATTCTGGTTCATGATTGCTTAAATTTTTAACTGGATTTCTATATCAGTTTAATCCCATTTTGTTGTGGTCACGCTGAACTGGTAATGTACACCCACCATCTGTAGAGCAGCTCCCTCAACCCGCCATGACTATAAATCTAAATTGATGCCTCCGCCAACAATGTTTGATCCAATTATTGCACCAGAAAAGGTCAATAAATAAATAAGTTCTACCCTTCAGCACTTGTCACATGTGAATTTCCAGCTATTTTCTCTTCTAGAGAACACATTTGATCAATCTGATGAAAACAGAATGGTTTTGTTTTCAGCTGAAAAAGAAAAACAGAAAGAAATTCCCTCAATTGTGTCTGAAAAAATACAGAAATATGGTATAAACATAAGCATAAAAAGGGAGAACAGAGCTGCGTAAAGATATAAAGACATTAAAATGTATGCACAGCCTCTCCATCTGCACTCATTTTGTTGTAACCAGCAGTAAAGCAGCTTGATTGTTGCTTCCTTGATTGACTAAATACACAAAATTCCTGCAAACACATGTGTTGAGTACAAGTTTGTTAAATGATTCATTCCTATTTGTTGTAAATAAAGTAAACACTCAATATAGTTTGTTGAAACAACATCCATCCATCTATTATTTATGCCAGCTCAGGTCACTGAGGTCTGCTGGAGCCTGTCCAAGCTCTCTTCAGGGGAAAGTTAGGGTACATCCTGGATGCAGAACGGGAGAGAAAGAAAGAAAGAAAGAACAAAAAATCAAGAATTTCTAGACAACTTCTTTCAATAATGTTATTTTAATTTAATATATTTGGGTTGTGTCAACAAGGTTTATTCATTTATTTATTAAAAAGGGTAGGTCTTAATTCAGCTTTCGTTTTAAGTTCCTGTGAACCCAACGTTGTTGAAGAAATCCATTTATAACATGATTTAATCAATTTAGATGATAAATATTCATTTGCAAATGATTTGGATTAAGTGATCCTATTTTAAAGGCAAACAAATGCAACTGTCTATTAAGTTTAAACAACACAATTTACTAATGCTGAAATAAGGCCAAATGTCTGAAAAGTTTATTCAACAAGTTATTAATTTTAATGTATAAAGGTTATTTCAGTGTGCAGATGTTATTTTATCAAAGTTTTAAAATTCTTCCGCTCCAACCAGCAGACTGCTTGTACACACTGAATTTTTTATTTTCTTCTTTTTTTTTTTTTTTAAAGCAGTGGCTTTTTTATCACCTGACTGTAACAGCACAGAAAGAAAACAACAACAGCTATTAACTATTAACCTGTCTGTCTGAGATTATTTTTTCTTTTAAGCGCACCATTTTTAACTTCTCTGTGGGAGTAAGTGTAACATTTCCTTTGGCCGTTTGCATTTACTGCTGATTTATACGTCCACACAAGAAGACAGGATTCATTTCTTATTCAGGCAGGGTGATGGAGAATTGATGAGCTGGATTCACACATAAAAGCATCCTTGTTGTGTGATATTAGACTCTGGTCTGGAGCAAACCTCCAGCACCGTCCTGGAACAAAGCACTGCTGGAGGAACATGCATAAGCCCTGGCCAGAAGGAGTCTTCACCGCCCCTGTGGTGCCTCCCTGTCTGAAAGATGACACGTCTACACCAAGTGCCTGCAGCTAACAGAAAACAAATAATGACCTTCTCATTGCCTCTGACGGTGGTCTAATGTCTGTTCTGGTTGTGTTAGTCCTCAGTGCAGCCCTTGACACCACTGACCACAATATTTTATGACACAGACTTTGTTGGGATCAAAGGTTCTGCTTTAGATTGGTTTAGGTCGTATTTATCAGACAGAGTTCAGTTTGTCCATGTAAATGGTGTGTCCTCGACACATGCTAGAGTATGCTACGGTGTTCCACAGGGTTCTGGACTTGGACCAATTTATTGGTCCATGGTTCTTTCAGGCAACATCATCAGAAATCGCAAGATTAACTTTCACTGTTATGCTGATGACACCCAGCTCTACTTGTCCTTGAGGTTCCATCACACTCTTCCATTTCTGAGGCTACAGGCTTGCCTCAAAGATATAAAAGTACAAATGATGCGTAATTTCCTACTCCTCAATTCCAGCAAAACTGAAATCCTAATTTTTGGCACTGAACAACTCAGAAACTCAGTACTCAGTCATTATATTTCTCTTGATGGAATCAGTTTTACATCCAGCACCAGTGTAAGAAACCTCAGTCACTTTTGATCCGAATTTGTCATTTAAACCTCATATTAAACACGTCTCTAGATTGTCTTTCTTCCATCTGGGTAATATTTCAAAAATCAGGAACATCTTCTCCCACTCCAGCGCAGAAAAACTAGTTCATGGATTTGTTACATCGAGGCTGGACCACTGCGATGCCGTTTTAGCTGGATGTCCAGTTCAATAAAGATACTTCAGTTGATCCAAAATACTGCTGAGTCCTCACATGAGAGAGCACATCTCCCTCGTCTTAGCTTCACTACACTGGTTATCTGTTCATTTTAGAATCCAATTCTAAATTCTCCTCATGACATATAAAGCCCTACATGGCCTGGTGCCACCTCATATCAGCCATATCAGACCACTTTGATACCAGTCTGCCAGTTTACTCACAGTTCCCAGAGAGTCCAAATCCAGAGCTGGGGGCAGAGCCTTTGGCTTTGAAGCTCCTTTCCTGTGGAACCAGCTCCCAGTCTGGATACGAAACGCTGACTCAGTCATGACTTTAGGTCTAAACTTATGACCTTCCTTTTTGAAAGAGCCTAAGGCTGATTTATTCATTTATTTTTCTGGTTTTACTTCACTTGTTCATTTATATTATATTTTTATGTGTACTTATTTATCATTGCTTTCAACTTGTGCTTATTTTATTTGCCATCTGTTGCTTTTATCTGTCGTTTTTATTCTGGAAAACACTTTGAGTTGCAATTGCGTTTGAAAGGAGCAACATACATGAAAATGAATTGAACTGAATAGTTGTTTTATTTTCTTCTTCGCATCATACCCTGGAAGATTCAATGGGGGGTAAAACATAAAACTTTGTTTTTCTGCTCCCTCTCTCTCATTTTATGAGTCACAGTTCATATGTTAGTCATAGTCTGTTGATCCAGACTGGTGCCTCTTGTGAAAGTGAAGCAATTTACATCATGAGCCAACTTTTTTTTTCTAATTTCACCTGGAGTAAACAGGCACATTCATTCTTTGGCTGATTTTCTTAGAAGCCTACTATTTTTTTCAGCTATTAGTAGCCAGAAGTAGAAAAAAAGGACAATCTTGGTGTAAGATGTGTATTTGTGCCATTTGTTTTGTAAAAAACAAACAAATCAAAATAAAATAAAACTGAGATTTATTGCTAAACGAGCTACCCATAAGTCCTCTTTGAGCCCTGTGTTAGTGCCGTCCACAAATCAGCTCCTCAGGTGAATTCTAGCTCACCTGAGACTGGCAGTCCTTTGTACTCAGCTGCCTTTGGGTTTATGCTCACTAGACAATCGCATTCCTTACTTTTTTAAAGGCTGCAAAGAGTGAGGATTCCCTTCACTGATACAGAATGCATTTTCTACCCCCACTGCTCCAAGTCTGCGAGGATTATTGTGCTTTTGTGTAAACAAAGATGTGAGGTAAATAATACATCTGGATTATCTAGTCCCAGACCAGCACCCGGTGCTCTGATTTTATTTATATAGCAGGTCTGTAGTTTGGATTTTTTTATGGCAGGATACAGGGCAGGGACTGGTCACCCTGTCAGCATACCATTAGTGCTCCTTTCCCACAGGAGATCAAGATATGACAGGTGCTGTTTGCTTTTAGGCTTGTTTCTGCTGGAAATTGCTGCTTGTTTGTTCTCCATTAAACGTCTTGAAATTATAAAGTGGTTTCCTTTTGGTGTTCATTTTGGTATAAACACACTCTCCTCTAACGGACAATATAACAGGAAATATCCATCCAATGAATTATGCACAGCAGGTCAACAGTGTGAGCTTGAAGAGCAGGATGTGATGAAGGGTTGCCTCTCAGAGGACAGACAGATGTTTTCAGGCCTCAGGTGGTAGCTGGCTCCTGAGTACTCCAAATGTTTAGACTGATTATTATCTGTCAAGCAGCAAAACACTTAGATATTTGTTTTGAGCTGTGCCGGCCAGAGAGGACAGCCCCTAGGCAGCCGACAGAATGTGTCATTATCAGGAGTGTCAACAAAGCTTTTGGGTTATCTTAGATAACATCGGTATGACAGTATGTGTGTGCTGCAGCTAGTGCCATGCTTCACACTTTTTACTTTTGTCTACGGAAGTCATGTGCATGTTGAAGTGTTTATTACATGTATTTAACTGTAATCTTTGTGTCCATGTTCTTCCAGATGCTCAGCCATTAGATTTTCTTTTTTTTTTCTTTTTAAAGTTGTCTCCATTTTTCTTTTTTTTTTTTTTTGCAACTGAACAGTCTTTTGTTGTGGGGTTTGTGCTTCAGCAACCATTTATCAAGGACATGAATCTCATGAACATTGTGACTTTTATTTTTCATGATAAACTTTTCATTTTGATTTCTGTACTTTCTACTCATATTTTACACAAATAGCAGGTGTGACATTAGTTTCAGGGGAATTCCTGGACCAGTTTACACTCATCGCTCTTGTAAACAAGAGCTTTTGCACTGAGTTTACAGGATGAATCATTAGTTTAACATCTGTGGACAACAATCACATTTCAGGAACTGAAAACATCAAGTCAAAACAAGATCTAATTCAGATATTATCATAATTTATTAAGTAGTGTGGAAAGAGACTAAGACAACCTCCACATGGACCACTCCAACATTTAAGAATTTCTGACTTCACATTTGATTTTGAGACTACTCACTGGTTCTGCATCCTGATTTTTTCCCCCCATTGATGTGATTCATGTCCCATTTTTTCAGGGCTGATGTAAATCCAGAGTTCTGATTCTCAGCTTGTGCTGCTTAATTGAGCTCATGTTTATGTTATCAGCAAGATCGTCTTCTCATACAATTTTGATTTGGTAAAGATCTGATTTGACAGCTCGTAATTACACTTACACTCATAACTACAAGTATCTTGAATGTAACTTTGAAGCCGAGGAGCCGATTGAGGCACGATACAGTTAAGAATGGAAACGACATACCACCACTGACTACTGTGCGTTCATTGATTGTTGCTGATTTTGGGTTTTGATGCGCTGCCAGTACACTACGTGTATTAGTACCTTTTCAGTTTTAGAACGTGAAGCTGTGTGTGTGTGTCTGAGATCAGGGGTCCGTTTCACAAAGCAGGTTATGTAGAAACTCAGAGTATGTTGAACCGGAACTCAGGAAAACTGAGTTTTTCATTTCACAAAGCGAGGTTACTCAACTCTGAGCCAGAGGGTTCAGCTGAACCGGTTTCAGAAACTGAGGTAACCGGTAACTGGAGTCTGTTACCATGGCAACTGACTCTCTGAACTAAACTTGGTCGGGAGCAGTTTTACTTCAACATATCAGAGTTACTTCCTGTCTCCTCCATGAAGCTGAAACAGGTTCAGTTTAATCAGAAAATCGATCATATAACGATCATTTTGGAGACGTGAACAATGAAATGTTGTGTTGATGATCTGAATAGATAAACAGTTTAATGCGGTCAAACCTGTCATGATTTGTACTTGTGACACCCTGATGATTTTTTTAATAGCGTTATTTTTATTATTTCTTACAGTCCCACCCCCCACCCCCCCCAAAATAAAATAAAATAAAACAACTGTGATCTTATCTTTCTGTTCATCATAAATATCACCCAGTGAACATAGTCTTTTATATTATTAGAAAGTGAATGAAGCAGAACTGAGAGAAAAGTGTTCTGAGTCATAAGTGCCCCTTTTTTTTGTCTTTAAACAAACTAAAATAAAATGTGTTTTTGGCTATAGTCAAAAACACATTTTTTCCTTCTTTTTCCATTCACCACAAAGTCATCGATTAATCAGTATGATTTAAAAGCTGATTAACTGTTTGAAAATACTTTATTAGCATCCTGCTCCCACTTCTGTGAGTAAAGAAATGTCCCTTTAGGATTGACCAGACTCTGGATGTACTGATCATCTCTTCATCTAAGCTCCTTGAAGGATTTTTATTTTTTACATTCCTCTAAAATGTTTTTAAAGTGAATCCAACCAAGCCAGTTACATTTGAGTTATCTGTCTGAAATGCATTTTATACTTCATCTTCAACTGGTTCAAGTTTTTTCATGTCAGCAGGATTTTACCTGCCTCTAAATGTTTAAATTACACATTTACTTGTAATTTCTCCTCATCAACTGTCTTTCCTTCATCGCTGCAGTCTTCTTTCTGCAGAAAGTCATGTGACTGCAATAAAATCTCTAATTCATTAAAGAAGAGTAGGAGGATCTCTTCCGCTTACTGGCGTTGCCATGGTGAATCATGGTATCAGAGCTCCATGATGATGGATTTTTATAGTAACTCAGAATCAACATAGTCAGAGTTAACTAAACCACCTCTGAACGCCTTGAGGCAACTTTGTTGTAAATAGATGCTGTATAAGTAAAACTGAACTGAACTGAAAACACGTCTGGACTCTAAATTAGAACTGATGATTAGATTTCTGTTGTCCACATGTCCCTAAAAAAAGTGAAATAACCAATAATATATGCCAAAGATAATGAACTAAATGTCATGTGCCACTTCCACCAGGTAGCTTGAAGGCAGCATGGACCAATACAGTATGCATAAGAACTGACATGTGGCTTTTTGTCAATATACATGCTGAGTGTTGTCACCATTGATCTGCATTGGGAGTGTGGTGAAAATCTATTTTCTCCTCTTTGATCTTTTCACTTACAGCTGGGGAGGTCTTTGTTGTCCTTCCATGTGTCCATCCATTAACTTCTGTTCAGAACTGGATTGCAGGGGCAGCAGCCTAAGCAGACCAGGCTCTCAGTCAGTGGCCACCTCCCCCTGCATGCCGAGGAGCCATCCTAACCATCCTAACCAGACAACCAAACCATCTCAGCCAGTAAACAGAGAGCCTTACCTTTTGTACCAGCTCTACCAGTCTGCTTTCGATCTCTCGTGAACTCTTCCACTGTAGCATCATTTGGAGTTTATTTAATGTCTCCAGTGTCATAGTTGAGACCACTCCTATTGTAAAATGTTTGTATCCTGGCTTAATCAACCCTCTTGCTTCAATATGGTTTCAGAAATTTGTTCCGATTGAAAATTTCATGCAAGATACATGTACATATGAATGTGAAACATTAAAGCAGACTTTTGAAATTCTAAGTGTTTTGGAAATGGACAATGATGCTTTTTCTGTGTTTGGAGTTTGGATTTCAGATTCATTTGTGTAGGTGGAGAAGACTTGTGAGTCATCCCATCTGCCCCCAGATTTCCTCCTAAGTGAACAGAAGGATCTCAGGTACAGGTGGATCACTCTCCCTGCATGTGAACCAGCTGGGAAAACTGCCAGTGTTATATAAAGAATGTATATATGAATGACTGTCACGGAAACAAGAGGAAAAAGAAATGTTCATGGGTTCTGAAGAAGACAGCTGAAAGATGGTGTGGCAACATAGCTGGCAGCAGTATTGGCTTTTTGTTCCACTCTGTGAATCAACAATTCATTTCCAGCCATTTCATACAAAAGGTGATTGTTAGCAGCAGGTCCAGCCTTGTCCACTTACAGTTTCCTGAGTGAACCCTCTGGACAGCCATTGCTCAATCACAGTTCACCTCTCTGGCAGAGGGCATGGACGGCAGCTTTCACATTCACTTTAAATCAAATCAATATGTGATCCATCATGGGCGTCTCGCCTGTAGGGCAGCTTTGGATTAGTAAGAACTACTCTCTGTGGTATCTACAAGCTGCTTATACCTTAGACTGATGTGTTTTCATGTGTATGTGTGTTGTGTCTGTGTGTCCTGGCTAATGGCGTTAAAGGGGCCTCTCATGTCTCTTGGGAGTTTTCCATCTGGTTTTATATGTTGTCTGACATAATTGGCTGGCTTTGACATTTATATTAACAGATGCTGAGAGAAGATGCTGTGGAGGATGTTTTTAATCTGCTATACAAAACTTTAGGCATTTATGCTATAAGTCTCTCTTGTGTGGACTGTAAATTGCGTTAAAGATGGCCTAATTTCCAAAACCCATGAAGATTAAAAAGAAATAATTATCCAATATATTAATTGATACATTGATTTATTTACTTTTCATTTCCACCATTTACTGTTTGGTGGTATAAAGTTATAGCTATATAAGCTTTTTTTTTTTTTTCTACCCTGTCTAGCTTCTTTCTTATTGATCAGTTCACACAAGCACTGCTGCTCCGTATATATAAATACAGTCTGCGTTCAGTATAGCAGCACGTTATTTATCATTCACACATGTATGGACAGATCTGGGGTGATGCAGGCTTCTCTTAACTATCGTCCACTATCCACTGAACCACGTAAGTGTTGTTTGAAATTCTTTAATGCATTTTCTTCTGTAAAATATATCCAGATCTTTGACATGTTTGCGTTGTCTTGCATAAACAGCTTTTACGCAGCTCTATGTTCACATCTATCTGTGGAGTTTTTGTAATCTTTGGATTGGGTACAGCGAGGGCTGTGACGAAAATCTGATTCGGCTTTCAGCAGGTAGTGTGATGCTTCTTTCAAAACCTCGATGCTTTTTAAACAAATTAATTCATACTGGTGAGATCTTTCCAGTGTAACTGGGTGCTATGTACTTAAGCCCAAGTCAATGGTTGATACATTGCAGATTGTGGCATGCTTAGGAATACTGTTAGTTAAATAAAATTAGAAACCAAAACAAAACAGGCCATTCATAATCAATACACAGTCTTTAAAAAATAAAAATGCACCTTTATTGTGACAGTTTGTAAAATGGACAAAGACATGTTGGCAACCACCTTATTAAATTCTATATAGTACCCACGTGCTGCTTTTTATTCACTTTGAAACTTCACAAGACAAAACTATTACAGAATTGTAAAAAAAAAAAGATAAATAATAATTAAATAACTATAAAATAGTAAAAAAACGTGATTTTTGGCACTTCAGTGTGACTAGAATACCTTATAAGATCTGCTTTCTCATTTTACTTGTTGCTTCTTTTGCAATAAAATTGTGTGGACATGGCACTTCAGTCACATGTAAGTCAGAGGCATTTGGTCAGAATAAACAAAGTGAGGAGTTCCTGTTTCATCTCCTAACCATGTTTCATTGTCCTCTCTGGGGAACAATCACAGGGCAAGATGACCAGTGACAGCTGAGGTCAACTTAACAAAGAACTTTATGCCCTATCTGTACACAATTATATAATATTTGATTTTTGCCACGGTAAAACAGCTAAATCTCTGAAAGTATTTTCAGTGTTTAGTTTTAATAAACGTTCCCTTCCCAGGTTTGCACACAAATAACATTGTGAAAACGAAAATTTCACAGGAGAAGTGACTCTCACAGGTACAGCTGCTTTTGTTTGGTTCCACCCATGCAGTTTTAGGAGTGAATACCTCCCGTTACCTCACAATAAACTTCAGCCCTCCATGTAGCCACTTAGTCAAGGGAGATAAGGATGGAAGTGTTGAAATGTTTTTTTTTTTTTTTTTTTTGTATTTTGATTTGACCAACACTTACCCGTGTCCTGAGAGCAGCTGAAAGATATTTCCACAATAACAGTACATCACATGATTTTGTGAGAACAGTGTGCTTAGGAGTTGCTAGTGAAGAGCTCCTGAGATTAATTACCTCAATCTGCAGCTCCCCTTGGCTTTGCAAAGCTTTAATGAGTTTCAGCTCATTGTTCAGCCGCCTGGACCACAACTGTGCACTCACTGCTCTCACAGTGTTGCAAATCTTAATTACTCAGCTTTAGAGGCGCTGGTGGATATTTTAAATCTTTGCAGAGAGTCAAGCTAACAGCTTCTCCCTGCTCATAGATGCTAATATTGGCCATTTGCCCTTTGGCTCCAGGTTTATAATTAAGGAGGAGACATGAGAGAAGTATTGATTATCTCTTTTGTTTTTTACCTGAAACCAAATGAGTGTATTTCCGAAAAATGTCAAATCTCTCCATTAATAAATCTGTGGTTGATTTTAAGTTTTGTTATTATTAACACACACAGGATGCTTGATTTTGTGTTGTTATGGACTCTTTTACATTATCTTCTGATTTTAATCACACTTTACTATTTCAGTACTTAATAAAAAACTAAGCTTAGGACATAAACATAATGGGAGGCAGTGATGGGATGACTTGCAGTGGTAAACATGAGGCAGCCTTTGAACTGGTCACTCTCTCCTCTCTGTTGTTTGGGCTTTTTGTTAGTCTTTCTCACCTAAAACTGTCTGCACACCTCGTGACCTGATAACGATGACTCATGCAGGACCCACCACATTGTACTTTTTCCCTTCTTGGCATCACGCACAGCAACTTTTTCTTTTCAGTTCTTCTTTTCTCATCCCCTATTATTCATTAGATTTACAGTGTCTGAGTGCCTGAAGCTGACTGCTATCATAATGGGTTGAGAGAGATTGTGTCTTCAGTCATCAAGTTTCGAAATTGTCTTCGGGGGTTTTTCTATTTCTCCTACAAAGATAATGACAGTGTGCTGCTTTGTCAGACAGAGGCAGTCAGATGTCATAAATCAGGTTTTTAATATGATCTTTTTTTTTTGTTTTTTACATTTGTTCATATAATAGTTAATTCCAAAAGCTGCCTCTCTCGTCAGACCTGCCATGTGTTTTCAAGTGGCATTATTCCATCTAAAGGTACCTGAAACTTCTGTCACTGTTCTAATGTTCCTTATCAGATGATCAAAAATTTCTTGAACCTAAAGTAAACATCTACAAAGTCTCACAAACAGACGCCTGCAGGTTGGCTCCACTTCCAAAATATATAAAACATCAACCAGGTACAAATTTTTGGCACTGTGGAGGCCCATATTCCACTGTCTTGATAGTAAAAAAGATACTGTAGTCATTGATGTGCATCTGCTTATGTACTAAACAATTCAGCTTTCATTGTGGAGAGTGGGTGGAGGGTATTAATGTAAAAAAGAGAAACACAAACAACATGCTTACATCAGTGGTGTGGGGGAACAAAATGAACTTTTAGTGAACCTGTTTGTCTTGCTTTGGTTGTTTGCTTGCTCACACGTACACACATAAAACCACCGCATGCTGCCCTCACTTCCCCTCTCTCATGACTGACAGCCGTTCCTGATAAATGCTACAGACCTCCAAAGTGAAATCAATAACCTCCCACACCTCCACCCCCGCTCAGCCATGGATCATGAGACTGCAGTGGTCATACTATGGCCAAGTTGTGCTTCCCTCATCTCAGATTGCGTGAGAGGTTTGAAAAGATGAACTATCAACTCCTCCAGTTGCTCTTGTTTTTGTCTGCATGTGTTGTCGTGCTGGCGTCAGACTGTGTCAAAACACCAACTTGTCGACACAGCAACGGAGAATTTTGTCAGGCACTCTTGTGCAATGAAGGTGTCTTGGTATTTTATCCAGTGCACATCTGACTATTGTGATTCATTACCAAATGAAACTACAGGTGATTATTCATCAGCACCAAACTGATTGAAGCAGCACTTTGGAAGCAAACAGATCAGTCTCCTTGGATGAACTGCAGTTTGCCATCACATTTGATGGCAAGAGGCAGTGAATTACTTTTTAACAGCAACAAAAGTCTGAGTCATTAGTGGACTCCACTAGTGTGGTCATTGTGATGCTGCGGCTGAGGACATATGGCAGCTCCTCCTGCAGAGATGGGGGAGGGTGTGTGTGTGCCAGTGTTTATGTCTTCATATACATGTGCTTCTGGGCATTTCATGTCCGTCTATGCTATGCTAGTGTTTAGATGCATGTCAGAATGAATGAAATTGCATTCATTTAAACAAACAAACAAACACACACAAAAAAAATCAATACAAACCTCCTTTGTCTGAGACATTGCCTTAATGATCTGATCTGGCATAATCTGTCAGACTAATAATAACTTGTTGCAAAATCTTTAAAATTTGGGAAAGTACACAAGGGGAAAAAAGCAGAAACTTGTCATTCTACTCATTAAAAGAAAGAAAGCGTCATCTGCAGGTTATAAGAATAAAGACGCGGGCAGAGAGAGCTAAGTGGCAGGGCATTTTACTATGAATGTGAATACCCTATGGGCTCTAAGCTGTGCTTTGTGACTGCTGACAATACAGATCCGACAGCACATCTGGCATCGTAGCGGGGCCTCTGTGTTTATCTTCCCCACCGGGAAATGCTCTCTGCACCATTAGCTGCTCACTAGGCAGGAAAAGACCAGCTACAATGCCATCCTGCTGTCAGCCATCGATGATGCATCACTTAACACCTTCAGCCAACGTCCTTTCCAGTGTGAATCAAAGAGTCCGTATATCTGCAGTTGGATTTTCATTTTCTGAGCTGGCCTAATCAGGAAAATAGCAAAATTGCTGCAACTACTGTACTAACACACGAAGCAGCAGAAAACCCGCAAGTGGAGTTGATGTTTTCAGATTTACTTGTTGTCAATGTACGTAGTCATTCAGTATGGAAGAGTATGGGGGCCACTGAAGAAAAAAAAAAATAGAATTTTGACTTTTTTTCTCAGAATTCTGAGAATAAATTCTGAGAATTCTCATTTAGACGAGCAAATATTTTACACAGTGTGAGCCAACATATACGGTATAAGGTTAAAACATAGAGAGCCAGTCAGCTGCTCACAAACAAACAAACAAACAACAAACAAACAAACAACCCAAAAAAGCATGACTTTCTTTTGTGATCTTTGTCTATGCTGCTGTAGTAGGCCTGAAACGACAAATTGTGCTTGTTACCCAAGGAGACATAATATTATTGTTTGATCTGATCTGATGTACCACAATTACAAAACAAGAAAAGAAGAAGAAGAACAAAGAAGTGAATGTACTATTAGGCTATCCGTGGTGGTACAGAGAACATTACACGGGCAGCAGGTGGTTGGTGGTTTGATCCCCAGTACTTCCTGTCTGAATGTCAAAGTACCAGTGCGTGACAAAATAAATAAAAAATAAAATAAAATGATTGTTTAAATGAGGCTTGTAGAAAAACAAACTGTGAGTAAAGTTGGGTAATAAAGATGCAGTCTGTTCATTTTGCTGATCTAAATATAAATCTATTCCCATCAATGCCAGGCATGCGATTAATCTTAGAGACCTCCGAAGCATCACATTTTGGACCGTCAGGTTAATTGGGAGCCCTAATCCAGAGTTAAGCCAGTTTGTTTCTGTGTCAAATTCTGTGTTAAAGACCCTTCACACAAACAAATAAACCTGACCCCAGCGTAAAAGAGGGTAAGTAGAGCTGTATGACCTCTTCTCTAACTCTGTTTGTTCAGTGAATTCCTACTAATTAGAACCACAACAAGCGCAGAGCCACCAGGGCCTGATAGTAACCCAGTAAAGTGACCCACAAGTAATGGCTGAAAGAGGGAAACACTGTACAATGGGTCTGTTTGGCCCTATAAGTCTTTCAAACAATAATTGCAACAAAGCCTTTCCAAATCATTACTTGGCTTTCAGCTGAACTTTGCTGGATGATTAGGATGACTGGGTTGTTTGAAGCAGTTGTAATTTTGAAGTGATGCATATAGCACCTTAAGGCTGCTGCAGAAATAAAATACGGAGCAATTTGAAAAGGTGATATTAACAAAACTCAGCAGATACAGCCCTATTCAAAATTATTATTGTGTCTTAAGGGTGATATTGCACATTATTACTAAAATGGCTGGGAAAGCGGAAAATTATATCAGGACACATCATATGTTTCGCTTGTAGCAACGTCTTCTGCTGTGGTGTGGTTTTACCTCCCTGGCTCACAGATTTTATGGCATGAAACCCAACATTGTGCTGTCACTACACTCACCAAAGTGGCTAAATTTATTGGCCAATAAATTTTCCAGTATACTCCCAGCCCAGAAGCTTCTCGGCTTGAACTTGTGACATTAGCAACATGAATGAATGCTACAGTGACTCCTGTGCATCTATAATGCTTTTTACCAGTTAACAGTGACAGATCAGGGTCAACAAGGCTCTCCTGCAATACGATTATTTGCCTTTTGAAGTTAAGAGTCTAATTTTTCATCAACTATGACGATTCTCCCACACATATGTAACACGCGTGTCTTCAAGTGTGCATTTAGCTCAGAGCAGAGTTGACTGTTATTGTTTGTGCATTCATCCATGTTATTCCTCTTTTTCTATGAATAGAGTACAAACAGTGCTGAAGAAGTAGAGGGGGTGGGAGGCCCTGGGTGGCGGTTTATTGCTGAACCTTCTGTTGTAAAAGGGAATCGTGTCTGGACAGTTAGAGGCCTCCTTGACTTTCCATTGTTGTAATGATTACAATTAGAACATAGTTTTTTTCTTTTTATTCATAAGGAAAAAAGGACGGCTGAGACCAGAAAAAGCCAAATCCACCAGATGGAGCTCAGCACTTCCTCATTTGGCTCATTCTCAGTTTTCATATAATCTTTTATTTATTCTAAGGCAATGATCACTCTCACCTTGCAACCGCTCTTCTTATGTTCGTTGATGGCTATGATCATGCATGTCCTTTTTTTGTGTGTGTCTGTGTGTAAGGGTCTGCTTTAATGACTTATTGATGGATGACTGCCTTTCATCTGAGTGGGGCTTTCTTGCCCACTTCAGTGTCCGGCGTTCCCATGTCTACGGTTTCTCTCTGGACTTTCTCCTTTTTGATCATCCCCCATCTATTCAAGTTGAATAAGCCCACATACCACCTCCCTGTCGCAGTGCTGCTTTGAATTCTCCATGAGGATAAATGTGCTGAAAAGAAAGGGGCTCGAGGAGAGCTGACAAGCTTGTGTTACCGGAGAGAGATTTACATTGGATCATAAAAGCCAGGGTGAAAGGAGAGGAGATTTGGCCCTTATTAAAGGGTCAATGTTTAGGGATAAAGAGGTAAACTGACCCAGCCAGAATGAAGGTTGGACAGCCCACACACACCACCTGCACCATCTCTCTTTCAAACCCTGCCCTCTGGTCAGTGACTTTTTGGCTTTGGACAAAACAGCCTCACCCAATGATCCACTGTCTCTCGCTCATTTCACTGTCTACTGTTTCCTTTAGATGAGTATTCAGACTCTGTGTGATTTTATCATCGTCTACTGCCCCATAAATCAGCAAGAGAAATGGTTTTTGCAACCCAACTCATGCTGGTTAGCTTGTGCCTTTAAGCGATCTCAGGGCTGAGTAGTTCTCTGACACCCAGTATCCCCACATGGGCCACAATGAGAGAATCCGAGGGTATCTTCCTGCCAGAAGAAACAACAGAAACCATGTAATATTGTGAGGAAGAGCCCACGGGTTACCATGTGAGGGGAATAGTAGAAGGAATTTAGCTCTGAGATGTTTAAAAGGTGCACTGAGATGGAAATCTGTCTCCACTGAGAGGACAGTTTACGTCCAACATGAGATAGTGACTGACATTTCCTGTCCTCTAAGGACTTTCTTGGTTGTAGTGTGCAGAATTTGTTGTCTACTGAACGAGCAGGCCATTGTTGTCTCACCTGCTTATGATTAAGCAGTGAAATGACATCAATATGAAGTGTGAGAGGAGGATTGCGTGTGATGCAGTCTGGTGAACTAACCACTTCCTCAGTCGGAGGGAGAACATATTGTACTGTGCATAACAGCAGAGTTGTTTTTAATGAAGGGAGTTATTTCTGGATCTTTCTGTTACTTGTGTTGTTTTCACTCCTGAATTTAAAAACACTCTCAATGCACAATAAATTTAAAGTATAAAACTCTAGACAAATCAAAACGTTTGATTGTACTTTGAACTGATGAGTAATTTAACTCTACACTCTAGAGAAAATCAGAATAAACATTCTTTAGCACCAGAAACCTCTTTAAGAACATTTTGGGATGTATCTAATCCACTGTAGAAGATGTTTACATCTTAAATGACTGGTGTGTAATTGATTTTTTTTTTTTTGTTTTTTTTCCAGTTTCACCAACATCATCCTTTTGGGTTCAAATATAGAAATATTATCACTTGCTTTCTTTTTTGTGCTCTAAAAATTAAGGAACAATCAGACCAAGAACTAATGAAACGTGACTCCTAAAGAGGCGGCACAGCTGGGTGCAAGGGCCATCTAGTGGAAACATCTGTCATTACACAGATGGATTGGTCCACAGATTACACTCTCAGAGTCAATAATTTCCACTTTATGAACACAGTTCCAGCTGAACTGCTTGTCAAATTTAGTCATTCAATACATTTGATCACTTCATTTGGAAACACGAGCTGACTGCCAAAGCAGTCCTTTGGTGTAGCTGTCATTGTTGTTCACTGGGATGATTTAATGTCCATCCAAACAGAAAGAAGATAATTGTTTTGATAAGCGTTTTTTTGAAAATGTTTTATGTAAATGCAAACACATATTTTAGTATTGGGACTGTGTCTTTCTGACTGATTTGTGCAATATCTAGTGGTAGAAAACAAGGAAAACATCTGGGGACAAATATGACTACAAACATTTAGCATATAAACAGAGGTTGGTCTAAAGTTAAAAAATAAGCGCAGACTTTTTTTCACTGTGTACTTTGCAAAACTGTGGCTGTTTAAGGACCACAAACATGTCCACTAGTGAAAGTCCTCCTGGATTCATTCACTACAAAGGATGCAGCCAACGTCAGTTTTAAAACTGTCTTGGCAGATTATATGAGGTTTGAGACTTTTGTAAAAGTAATTAATCAAATGCTGAAAATAGAGGCGATAAAACACACATGAATTTAAAAAAAAATGGAGCAGTTCAAATGGAGATAATTTGAAAAAAGGAGTGATAAATTGTCATTTGATGTGACAGATTTAAGTGTGATTTGGTTAAAAAAAGCACTGATGTGTTATTAAAGAAAGCAAACAGTAATTCTAAACAGAACATTGTCATTTATAAACTTAAGACAGAAGCCTGAAGTCTAAAAGTAATAAAAGATAATTGAAAAATCCATTGATAAAAATGTTTGGTTAATTTGATGAACTTTGCTGATTTCTGGAAATTTTGTTAGGATTGAAATAGTCTAATAAAATATATGTTTTTGTTGCTTTGCACATCACAGACTATATTTCATTCACTACTGTCCTTTAGGGTAAAGACAAATCTCAAAAACCTTGATGGAAACATTTCTATATTTATCAAGCTAAGATATTTGATCTTTTATTTTTATTTGGTCGAAATTATTCTTTAATTTAAAACATATAGCACATGGGACATGATGTAAAACACCAATAAAAACAAAATGCAATGATTTAAAAATCTCACAAACACATATTTTATTCTCAGTAAAACATAAAGAAGATGTTGAAACTGAGACACTTTACCATTTCATGGAAAATATTAGCTAATTTTGACTTTGATGGCAGGGACACAGCTCAAACAATGTTGGAACAGGAGCGACAAAAGTCTGGAAAAGTAACAAATCAAAAACAAATGAAGGAACATTTAACAACTAATTTGGTTATTTGGCAACAGGTCAGTAACATTATTGGATATAAAAGGACCCTTTCAGAGAGCTTCTCAGATGTTAAGACGAACAAAGGTTCATCAATCTGTGACAAACTGTCTAAAAATAACAATTTCATTTAAAAAATGTTCCGAAACAAAAAATTGCAAGACTTTGAAGACCGTCTACCGTCTGCACCGTCTACAGGCCAGAAAATCATTAAAAGATTCAGAGAATCGGAGGAGTGTTCACCAGAATTATGTTAGTTTTGAATTTTTATTTTGTTTTTCAGTTTGTTTGATTATTTCAGTTTGATTTTAATTAGTTTAACAAATGTTTCTGCAGTTTTAGTTTTACTTTTAGTTTCGAAAATTGGTTAGTTTTTGTTTCTTTTCAGTCTTAGTTTTAGTTCTTACAGATATTAACAGAATAAAACAATCTGGGATGAAAGAATGTTACCTTTCATTGTTAGTTTCAGTTTTAGTCTTAGCTTTTGTTACTGTAACTGTAATAACTCTGGTGTGCACACGGGGACAAGGCTGAAAAACTGGATGAGTGTAATTTTCAGGCCCTCAGGAAGCCCTGCATTTAAACAGGCACGAATCTGCTGGACCCGAACACTTCCAGAAACAACATGCTGTGCAATCCACAAATGCAAGTTAAAGCTCCGTTGTGCAAAGAAGAAGCCATGTGTGACCACGGTGCAGAAACATGCACCATCTTCTCTGGGCCACATCTCTTCTAGAATGGAAAACTTCTTCTGCGGTTAGATGAATCAAAATCTGAAATTCTTCTTGGAAACCATGAATGTTGTGTCCTGTGGACGAAAGAGGAGAGGAACCATCCAGCAGCTTAAAAGCCTTCATCTCTGATGGTATGAGGCTGCATTAGTGCCTATGTCATGGGCAGCTTGCACATCTGGAAAGACACCATCAGTGCAGAAGAGTACACAGAGGTTTTAGAGAAACATAATTATATGCTCATGTCTGGACAGCATCTCTTTCAGGGACTGCATGAAGACGATGCTAAACCTCATACTGCATCTATCACACCAGCGTAACTTTGTAGAACTGGCCTGCCTGCAGTCCAGATCTTTCACCCAACAAAAACTCTGGTGGTGAAGGTCCAGGACTGTTGAGGAGCTAGAATCCTGCATCACACAAGAATGAGACATTGTTCCTCTCCTAAAACTCCAGCAACTGGTCTCCTCACCTCCCAGGCGTTTGCAGACAGTCGTTATAAGAAGATGAGATTGTAGACGTCTCTCTGCCATCAGTCAGAAGTTCTCATCTCTGACCATTTTTGTTGTTTGGGTCTTTGCATTGGTGTCGAAGAAACTACCATGGCTTGGTTAAACAGGACATAAAAAGAGCTGAGAAATCTGTATTTTCATCTCCACTTTCACAAAGTGACAAGACTGACAAATTAGATACACAAACATGGACACGAGCTGTAAGGCCACTCTGAGAAGATTTTCTTTTAATCAAAGAACCATGCAATTATTATAAAGCATATTCTTGATAGGAGTGTATTAGAGATGACAAAAAAAAAGGTATATCATGGTATCTCCCAAAAATACAAATTTCTGGTTTTAAAAGCAGAGCTTTAGAATGATTTCAACCAACTCTGAGTAACAAGACTCAAAGTTAGGCTCTGCCACTATAAAAATACATCATCAGTAGTGCTCCAACACACTAATTCATCCTTAGCAATGTCAACTAAATGCAAAAAAAGTTCATCCACCTTTTCTTGAGCTCTGACTGTAATAGTTTAGTGAATTTAAGCACATAGTTCAGAGGAATAGTAACACAAGTGCAGCAGTGAAAGAACGAGAGTTGGTGCAAGAGAAATTTCACAAGGAGTGAACGTGGAATTTAAATGTTTAGTGACTGTTACAATATTGCATGAGTGACAAGTGGTGGTATACAGGTGTAAAATACCTGAAATTCACCTTCATGTGGACGCAATCCTGCTGATGAAAAAAGACAAACAAACTTTGGAAGCAGTAAAAAAGGAAGGAAAAGTCATTCAAAGATCTTTGATGGGAGTATTGATATGTATATTTGATATGAATTACTTCATGGGCTTGAGTTCCCCCTCTTTCTCTGGTCACAATCTGAAGTAGAAAACATATATTCAAGCTCGATGATTCCACTA
>JBAMYA010000014.1:14784317-14796297 GCA_037176975.1 Arrhamphus sclerolepis | reverse complement strand
TCTATCTATCTATCTATCTATCTATCTATCTATCTATCTATCTATCTATCTATCTATCTATCTATCTATCTTTATCTGCTCTATCTCTTGCCTTTGTAAGAGGTTATATTACCTTGATATCAAGTGTAAGCATTCAACAAGCTTAAGTCATGTTCAGGATATTTGTCATCTGGTGTCTTTTGAGACTTTACCCTTTAAAGAATGTGTTACCAAACACAGTCAGACTCAATGCGTCGCCCTAAAGGGCACAGCACTAACACACCACCCTGCTAAGTGAAACAAATGCTGCTGTTTAAACAATTCCTTGACGAGGTTAACAGATGCAACGCACAGGAAGAGCAGTTCCATCAACATGCCTTCTTGTTTATTTGATTTTTGGAAACTGTTGTAGTGTATACAGTATATATATAGTAAATATATAATAAATATTCTGAAGTCGTAAGTGTGCACAATCTGTGCCAACAGTCATCTAATTATACTTCATTAATTTGCCTTTTAGATTTTCAGAGAGTTTACAAGTGGAATATTATACAAATGTTGACGAGCACTAAATAGATGCATTGTATATGGACTATCAAATAACTTGCTAACTGTGCATGTGCAGAATATAATCATGCTTTCTGTAAGATGTTTTCTTTTCAATTAACTATAAATTGCACAGAGAATAAGAGAATCTTTCGAATTTCATCCACTTCTCATCTCATGTTAAATGCTTGCACATTAGTACAGAACATCAACTTATTGAAAATAAAGAAAGCAAGATATGCACCCACCACTAGGTGGAGATGATGCAAAATTGCACTAAAATTGCCTCAAACAGCTCATTGCAGCATAATCGTCATGCAAGGTTTGTCTTCCCATTGCCTCTTTAGGAGGGTTTTGATGCAGATTTCTAAGCTTTATAAGTAGGTTTATAGTAGGTTAAGTAAGTTTAGCAGACAGGTTTACAAACATAGTCTTCACAAAAGAATGAATGTGGAACTAATAACTTTTTATTCATCATTTAAAATGTGTTATGAAAAATAACCTGATTAGGGGACATTCTGAAAAGAAAACAGAAAATCACACGTTTCTTTGTTAAA
Organism: Arrhamphus sclerolepis; assembly: GCA_037176975.1. Taxonomy (NCBI): domain Eukaryota; kingdom Metazoa; phylum Chordata; class Actinopteri; order Beloniformes; family Hemiramphidae; genus Arrhamphus; species Arrhamphus sclerolepis. The sequence goes on along the minus strand of JBAMYA010000014.1, from coordinate 14,795,215 downwards.
GTCTTTGTCATAGTCAAAAGTATAAATGAAAATATATAATATATGTAGCTTCCAGACACCCACCTGGTTAATATGAGTATCATGACATAATAATGATGCCATGCCAGCTCTGACGTTGCCCAGAAAACCAAGGTTCGCATCAGGTGTTGGGGTACTAGGACACGCAGGCTACTGGAACGAGACATGTACGGAAAAGATAGGAAAACTTTGGACTATTGAATGCTGCTACGCAACCAACCTTGATGAGAGAGGTTACATGCAGAGAATGTGGGAACTTTGGATACTTCGATACCCAGCATCTGCACTGACTAAGAAGCAACTGGTTGGTCAGTGTTCGGATGTCCGCGAGAGGAATGTGCGATCACGATCGCTCCAGATCCCGGGAGCAACATCAGAGATCTCAGTCCAGAAGAGCACAGTCCTAGGGACAGCTAAGATCCTGCAGAACCCTCAGACTCCCAGGCCTCTGGTAGAGGACCTGAGCTTGGGAGGTGGAACCATCCAGGAGGATGAGGAAGAGTTTTACATATTTCTGCACAAATTTGAAGGGTACAGTGACATCACAGACCCAGAATAAGTTGTCCTGTTGTTACATTGGCCCAGTTTCAAATTATGCTGCAATAGCAGAGAAATATGTAGTATGAAGTATGAACACCAATTGTAAAAGAAGCACACCCAGTGGAAGTCAGACCTGAATGAAGTGTGATTCCACCTCCTAAAAGCAGCTGCTTGAACAGTAGTGGAAAGACATGGCAAACAAAGGGATTTTTTGTACTGTATCCCTGTAGTATTTTGACCCAAACATGTCATCGATACTTCATGAAGAAAAACTGGATCAGCCGTTGTCAAAATGGTGAGAACATGTCTCTTAACATTATTCTTTGTTGGTTGTTCCGACAAAAATCTAAATCATCTAAAGGTCTATCATCAAAGGTTATCTTAAATCTGAAGAAATGCTTAGATTTTCATTCAGTGTTTGGCCCTGTTGAGCACTGAGGCTCCTTATGTGGGAGTTGTTTTCTTAAGGTTAACGATGACCTGCCACTCACCACTATTAGTCAGACCACCGAAAGAGCTTTTCCTTCCTGTCTGTATTCCTGATTTTGATTTCCAGCTTCTCAGGTAATTACAGTCCATTTGACTGCATTCAAGGGGAAATGCACTGCCCTACTTCTCATGCTCTCAAGCTCTGTTCACATGCCATACCTATAATAACTCTATTTCATCTCTTTTATTCTTCTCTATTCACTTTTTCTGCATCCAAGTTTGGTTCTATTCTCTGTGCTGAATAAAAACCGACAGAAAAGAGACACTTCTACAGCAAATAATCTCACTGAATCACAAAAGAGACACACAAAATATGAGCGCTTGCATCTTCTCAGACAGTGTTATGAGTTTGTGCTTCAACGCCATGGAGTATTAAAATGGCACATTTGAGGATTAAGGAGTTGATATGCAGAGAAGAGAACTCAGCTTGGGCAGAGTGGGCTAAACACTTGTCATAAAGCTGATTCTTTCTCCCAAAAGATGTTTTTTTTTTGTTGTTTTTATTTAATCACTAAAGGTTTATGTGCTGATTTTTTTCTCAGCAGCTGTGGTTTATCCCAAGATGTCTTTTTCAGCACTTGTCTCCCCAGCCTTTTACCTTTGTGAGTTTCTGCAATGTTCACCTAAGTGCTCTTGATGCATGGGAAATCAATGATGCTTTTAGGAATCTATATGAGTTTATCTCCAGGCCATGATATATATTAGCATGGCCCCCACTGCTCCTGCACCTTTATTGTAATGATCTGTCATTTTTAGAAACTGCGGCCATTTGTTAAAGGTGCATCAGATTAATCAATGTTGTTTACAAATTCAGCAGGTAGGCTGCAGAAACCTCCCTGATAAATCATGCAGTCTGCTTGCTCTCCAAGATCTCCAGATATGTATCCACTCACGATGGCATCCCTGTTGGGTGGGGGAGTAGGAGCTGGCTGTCTGGTTTTTCTGTGATCTCAGGCTGTGGCATTTAATTAATCTGGACAGCTTCCAACAGCCCCAGAGACCCTCTGTGGTTCATCTCTCGTCCCATGAGAGTCGGGGTGAGTGCTGGCTTAAACCGTCACTTCTCAACACACTTCTTCGTGCGGACAGTTTTACTATTTAACTTTGCCACTGTCAGCCTGGCTCACAACCACATTTTCAGTTTGCATTTATTGGCAACCACTTCAATGGAAAGCAACAAGAGCAATCAGAGGAAATAAAACTTTTCCTTTTTTCTTTTCCTTTGTGGTTGAACCTTCCACTGCAGACACAAACATTGACAATACCAAACTTTAATTCAATTCAGTTGTATTTATTTCACATCTATTTATAACAAAGTTGTCTCCAGGTGCTTCTGAGAAACGTAGATCATGACCCCCCAAGCAGATGGCAAAACCTAAGAGCGGCAAGAAAAAAACTCCCCCTTGGGAAGAAACCTGGACCAGGACCTGGATCAGTTTTGGGGGGGACCCTCCTGCTGATAGCCAGCTGGATAAAGGAAGACATGAGGAGGGAGACAGGACAGAGAGGATGAAGGACAGAGAGAGGAAAGGAACAAAAAATATATAAGTATGTGGTGGTTGGAGGGTTGGACTGCAGGGCAGCCACGCTGGTGGGCATCCCTCAGTGACATCCAGTCGACAGGTGCATCCAAACACCACAATGGTCAGAAGATGGAAGGTTTGGGAGGCGAAGGTAAAGGAGAAGAACTACGGAAGATAGACAACTTTCATTCTATTAAATGATTCTGGACAAGACTGACAGACTGATGAGATCCAGGATTACAGAACCTATCATGGGAAAGATTCATAGGAATAGGAATAAGGAGTAAACATGTAGATGGCTTGGGTGAGAAACAACTGAGGTTAATTCACAAATACTTTAACAAAAGGAGAGAAGCAGTGTAAGTAAGAACCAGTAGGTCCAGCTGATTCCAAGGTCTCTGTGCTGTCTAATGTAATCCCAATAGTTGGTTGGAGAAGATGAATTTGGTGTCTCATATTAACTAATGTGTTAATAAAGAAGTTCATCAGTTAAATGAGATGAATTCATGACTCTATGGAACTGTGACTCTGAATCAGCCTGGCTACAGTGCTGAAATGAATGAAATGATGAATAATAAGTTTTTCTAGCTTTCCAAAGAGCTCTTTTATACATTACCAAACTATCTTTCCAAGCTAGATGGGATTCTTTTAAGTTTATAGATCGCCACTTTCTTTCCATCGTTCTACATTTCTGTTTCAGACTCCACATTTCTGCATTATACCAGGGAACAAACTTTCTGGGATTAACTAGCTTCCTTTTCAGAGGAGCAACAGAATCCAGAGTTAAACACAGGAACTCTGTAGGGCCATGTTCAAGAACATCAGTGCATGAAGGATCCAGACCCTCAGAGGCGTCCATAGCAACATGAGGAGGAGACAAGTGTCCAAGAAGGAATTTTCTCCTTGAATTTAATGACAGAACTGTCAGAAAGGTCTCTGCTGGACCAGATCTTTTTAATGCTTATGACATTGTTGTGACAAGTAAACTGTAACAAGATCAAAGAATGGTCAGATAGAAAAGGGTTTTGGAGGAAGACACTTCTGTTCCAACTTATGGAACTGAAGTCCAGCATATGACTGCAGTGGTGAGTGGGTCCCTCCACATGTTGACTGAATCCAGCTGAGTCAACTAGCTGTTAAACTAGAGCTTAGCTGTCACTCTCCACATCCACATGGATGAAATGGTTGAAATCACCAACTCTGCCTGGAGAACAAGATCTGAAATGAAGTCTGAGAATTCAGAAAGAAACAACAGTCAGGAGAACTTCAGCCCATGAACTGATTAACATGTACTTTTCTGCTAAACACACTTTAATATGATCTTTCCTTTGTCCCACAAATATAAATCCAATTACAAGACTGGGAGGGAGAGACATCAGCTGTATGAGAATCCCAGAATCTCTATCTGGCATCAGTGGTAGCAGCACATCTTATCACAGAACTCAAATTTTGACAATTGACTTTATAGAGGTCAAAAGATTGGAATGTCACCTATATATCTCAAATATGAACTGTGAAAGCCTGAAGGAAAAACTATAAGCAGAATGCCATTAAGTACCTCAGGTTCATGTTGCTTGGCAACAAAGAGTCTCAAGAAGATTTGAATGCAGCTCAGACTTTACTAAATGAAAAGCTGCTTGAGGTAAATATCTGCCTTTGCTGCATCTTCTCTGTGATGTTCCCTAATTATAAGGTAGCCAGGCTGTAGAGTTTGGAATATACAGGCGGTATCACATCAGACAACCTAGCTAATTTCTCCATCTCATTTCAAATGCTTTTGATGAAATAACTTTCCTGAATTTTACAGATTTTAGGTAATTACCTTTTTGTTCCAGAGGCTTGATTAGTGTTTTTGAAATACGTTTGTCGGATGTAAAGCTCCACTTTCAGTTACAAAATAAGTATTTTGCCACAATTGCTTTGCAGTTTTTTTCAAGTGAAATAAAGAAAGTTTCTTAATATACAGAGATGTACAACGTACAGGCAGTTACATTCTCCTGTCAGTGCTTCTATCCATCGTCACATACTGTAACAACGACTGTGTTTAGATCAAGTCTGCAGAATATGCCAGAGGGTGTGGATTGTTTTTATAATCTTTTTGTGTGTGTGTGTGTGTGTGCGTGTCCATGTGAATGAATAAACACAAAAGAAACCCAAATCTGCCTCCAATAAGAATCCATCCTTTATTTACAAGCGACAAAAAAAATATACAAATGATCATTTTAGGTGATGAAATCCAGTGAAAACCATCTTCACATACAGACACATGCAAGCTGTTCCACCCCCTCACTTTTCCCCATATTCTCAAGTGACAAATCACCTACAGCTGCATGCAGAATGAACCACCCTCCCCCGGCTGAGCTGCCCCAATCTTTATTGCACACAGAGAATCATTCTCAAGCACTCAGTCTGAGAACAGGATGCTGCATGTTTTACCTCCTGTGTTGTAATCACACCAGCCACCACAGGCTATGTGAAACTCCACAATTTCTGTCCATGATGCATTTAGACAGGAATTAATACTGAATATGCATGCTGCCCTCCAACACCAAAGGCAGAAACATATCCTCTTGGGTGCGAAAGCTGCTTGAATTCAGAGATTGTGATGGAAAAGACTTGGCACCCACAGATCCCCTCTCTTTGATTATGCTTCACTGTTCTGTGAAGGAAGAGAGTGCATGTGAATAGCTTCTGCACTGCCAGGGCTTCTTTTGACTCAACCAAATTGGGAGCAATACAAAGAAAGTAGTGTGCTGAATAACATTATTGCAACTCTTTGATTGTGCCTTTGTAATTCATTTCTATATGACATAATTATCCGTCTAACTTCTTGCTCTGTGGGTGAAGGAAATGGGAATGCTTGTTCAGCAGAAGACGGGCAAGCTAGCACGTATGTCTGATAGTATCTAATGCCTGGTAATGGTCTCTATCTGCCTCTCCTTTATTAATCCTACTATGTCCAATTTGTCCAAGAGACCTTATCTACATTTCCATTAAACTACAGAGTGTCAATTTGAATCTGGTTTTGCCGTGGCTGCTAATTGCATGCACAGGCCAGGCTGGGTCCATTGTCTATTTCTGATACCCAGGTCTTACTGCTGTGACCTATAAGTCCTTCATGGGATGAAATCCACTGTGTTCCAGTATGCAGAGGGAAAATCAGGGAGAAAGTGTGAGCTATCATAGCTCCTGATTCTGGTAATCCCCTCTTACATTGTTTGTGTCTCTAGTACTAGCAGAGAACGTTCCTCTCAACATGTCATTTTACTCATTGAATTAAAATCTTATTGTGCCAGATAAATTACAATTACAGCCTGATAGAACAGGGTTTTCAATGTCAATATCTTCTGCTCAACTTAATGCAATATCCCATGAGATCTGGATGTAAATCTTTTCATATCCTTACAGATCATTGAATCAATGTCTTCCAAAAAGTGATTAAACTACACACATTTGTCTCCTCTATATGTGCAATCCTTTAGTATGTGATAGAATAAATAAATAACGGAATTAAGATGAAGGATTTAATGCTAATTTATACAAGTATACTATAAAACAGACTGAACTGATTTTTTGATACCCAATAAATGATCATAAATCATTTCATCATAGCTCAGGCTGATTTTTATCTTCAGTACAATTGTTTTCAATCAGCCATTCAGCCCATTTATTGGGGGGAAATTTGTCACCGTGTAGCTTGGTATCATTGTGTACAATACACTGAACGTTGATGAAAGTTAGCAAAGGAGACAGAAAGTCAACCTCCCAGGATGCAGCTGCAGGCGATGGATTGTGTGGACGGTAGACAAAGAACCAAGAAAACATGCAAATACACTCAAGCTGAACCACAAGGTCAAGATACGTCATTGTCGGATCATCTATAAATATTAGAACAAGAATGAGCACGGAGGACTCAGAAGGGACTACACTGTAGAAAGACGAAAAAGTCAAACTGCAGTTTGCTAAAATTCATGCAGAAGAATGTCCTTTGGAATGATGAGATAAAACGGGGACTTTTTCAGGTATCTTTACAAAGTGGGAGCTGAAGCTTTCAAATAAAAAACATCATACTTGATACAACATCATACATCATTTTTATAAAATGTGGAGGGGCCTCCGTTAATTATCAGCGAATGTGAGATCTTGAATCCATGTAAGAATTAATCAAATTGCAAGACTATCAAGGGATCCTAAAGCGGAACATCCTGCCGGGTGTCTGGATGCTCGGCCTCCGTGGCAGATCACAGGTCCTTCAGTAGGATAATGGTCAAAAACACACAGATAAAAGAACCCAAGAACGGGGGATTGTAAGGACAAGAAATGAAAAGGACTATTACTGACAGTCCCTGAGTCTTGATTTTAATGCCGTTGAACATTTATGGAAATAAATGTGTGAAGAAGACAGCCTTCAAACCTGAGACAGAGAGAGCGACTCAGAGGAGGGCCAGAGCACAACATCGACAGATGCATAAGTCTCACTCAGAGTTATAGCATATTGATAATAAATACTGATACATGATAGATTAAGTTTCCAACTAATTCCTTCAAGCAGGAAATTTGTGGAAGCAACAACAATATCACAGTTGCTCAATGTAATGGTTGTGGCAACCAGATTATATTTCTTTGTAAGAATTCATTTTTTTCTTCTTTTTCCTGAACATGGCACAGACCAACGGGTGAAAGTGAATGCTAAAATTGCTCCATTTTCATTTCTTTTCTTATTTTTTTTAGAAAGGACAATCACGTGTCAATTAAGCCCTGTGTTTATGTATCATCACAATTTTTAAATATATCATTTAGTTTTGTTTTGGGGGGTTTTGTTTTTTTTAATCAAACAGCCTGTTAAATAACCAAAAGCTTGCATGTGCACGATCACTTGTGTAGCTCACAACAGTGGTGTTCCCCAGCTGCCCACTAGATGGCGCAGTGTTACATATTTATATTATGCAGGAGGAGCAGCAGAGGAGCAACTCAGTTCAGTGACAGGAGCCTATATCCACATGAGACCCTGCAATCCAATTTTAAAGCTTTTGTGAAGAGCTAACTTAGTTCCTCCAATTTTATTTGTGGATGAAGGATCATTCTTGTCACCATATGGACTCATTTGACAGCTGATGAGTCATTATTTTATGTTGGTGTAGATTGAGATGCTCGGCTTTTATGCCCCTTTTGTTAAAGATGTAGAGGGGGGAAAGGATTGTCACAGCTGTCGTTCACCAGGCTGATGAGCTCACCATGGTAGTCATACAGGTATAAAAATATTTCTGCACAGTCTTCATGCTGTAGACCACTGAGGGTAAATTTACGCAACATCCAAAAGGAAAAAAAAAGAAAAAAAGAAAACGGTGTCAGGTGCTTGCAGAATTATGAAGCTGGTTCTCATGTATAAAATTACCAGGACAGAAAAGTTTGCATTTTACTAGCAGTATAGCTGGGTTTCTAAGAAAGCACACACACATGCACAGGCATGCGCACACACACACACACACACACACACACACAATTAAACAAGCAGGTGTTGATTCGCATCCTGATTAGATTGGCTGAAAGTACTTTTCCAGTTGATGTCATCCATCACTACCTTCCCACTCTGCTCTTGTTTATCTTCTCATTTGCTCATTTCTTTGTCTGCAAATGTGCTTGGCAATATTTCTCTGTTATATGTAGCATTTTTCTCAGCTTGGTGCTGGAATCTGGGGGGCCACAATTGAGTCTGAAGGCTTTTTTTTTTTTTTTTCACACCAACTCAGCAAGCTCATGCTCTATATCTTGCTATTAGGAGATAATGAACCCAACCCCCCTCAGCTCTGCCGAATCATCTGCCTGTGTTGAGCTGTCAGTCCTACATGAGCCTCTGTTAGATCTTGTAGCTAAGCTCTGGCTTCAGTCTTCAAAAAGAGAGAAAAAAAAGTGTCTTCGCCATATCACCCATAATAAAAATGCATTATATGTGATACATTCTGAAAACCTTATTTCTTGTCTAGTACCATTACAAGTTAGTTAAACAAAGTGTAAATATTTCAAATGTAAGATGTGCAGTGTTTTTCTTTTGGTTCCAGAGTTTGTGGGGGTCACGGCTGGTGAATGAAGCTGATGTTTCAAGAAAGTTTGAGAATCTGAGTAGCTTCGAATGCTTGAAACTGTCTGCCTGTAAAGTCAGCGAGGGACCAATTTAGTCACAGTTTGCACTTAACCCTAACACCAGTCAGCTTCAAGAATAGCCACCAGCAAATCTTCCACTGAGACGTTGTGTTGTCAAGCTATACAATGTTACAAGCATGCCAGCGGTCAGAGAATGTTCTCCTGGAACAGAGTGTTCTCACTTTATTTTTAAAAGATTTCCATCAACAGATTCTCTGTTTTCTGAGAGAAAACAAACATACACCTGTCACAGAAAGTGAGAAACGGACCGCAAGAAATTCTTTAATTTTATTTGTTTTGTATAAACTGGGGATGACATTAACTTTGAAAATGTATTTACTTTTATTGTGTGAATTTTGTCAGTTCTTTCCTGTGTCTTTCAGTTAAAGACAATTTTTGGATGGAGGAAACATTTTGTGTTGCAAATATGGATCCAGATTGTTTGAATTGTGGTTATTTTATCAAAGCAGATGGAAAAAACTGAGGTTGTTGCATGAAAATGGACACTTAGAGTTGAATTTAGAGTTGTAAATATGAAAATGCAATTCATCTTGGAAATTACATCAAAGCAGATGCAGTTGATAGTATCAAGGCTTCATCAGTGACACATGGAAAACTGCTGTAATGGGGCAGAATGGATGCAAGGAATATTTCACTGACTTAACTTGGATGTCCCTTGAAAGACTTTGTTGACTGCGCTGAAGGTGCAGCACAAACAGAGGCCAGCTTGCACGAAAGCTCTGTGATAGACCTGACACGGGTTTGAGTTTCCATCAATAATTCACACACTGACAGGTAGAATGAATTCAAAGTGTGGTTTTGTCTGAGCAATAGGTAAAGCTGCCCACTCATTTGATTGCCGATAATGAATCATGTTTCCAGAAATGGAAGAAGCTACAGAGTGAAAAAGATTCCTTTGGACTGCACAGTGGAAGCTAAATTTCAGCATAAGTCTTTTTTGTTGTTTGTTTTGCTTTTGTAAATTTGTTTCATTAATGGTTTCTCCTCTGGCATTTAACTCATTTTGTCTAAAGGCTAAAGTGCAGCTCTCTCTACCATTTATCTGAGAATCAGTCAATGAAAATTTGTTTGTAAAATGTGCCATTGTTATGGTTGCCTCAGGCGTCTTTAAAGCTATCCATCTAATTTGTCTAACAGTAAATGGGTCAATCAAAGTAACAACCTGAAAAAGAAAATATTTCTCATGGTCTGAGAAAGCTTGTGTTGCTGTAACTTGCTAACATGCATTCCAATATGACAGTTTAAGCATTTACCAAAGTTGCAGTCTCCTTTGGACAGTTAACATATTGATTCTCAGTGTTGACTAAGAGCAAAGAGCTTTCTTTTATAGATGGCAAATGATAGCAGCCATAAAAATGTGTTACTGTAACAAAAGGAAAAGGAAAACCTCAGCCTCACACCTCAAGTTTAATTCCCTAAACTGATGCGACAGGTGGTTACAAAGTTACATACAGAATAGAGCACTTAATCTTAATTACATGTATAAACTTAGGTATTTGTATACTTATGAGAATAAACCAGAACTTAGTATGCTGTACCTGATTCCCAAAGAATAAGCTAAATGTAGAATAAGTTTTCTCTGACATGTTTATCCAATTATTCCCTACTAATGATAACTTTTAAAAAATCAGCATGTCAAGTCAGTCAACATGTTTCTTTGATATGACCTCTTTACTATTGTTTTAACAAATATGAACCTTTCCTTAATCTGGGCTTGTATGAAGCATTTATTTGTCTTCATATGCCTACAAATGTATACATGTTTTCACAAAATCATTAAAAAAAAAACAAATCCCTGATTTGAAAAATGCAACTCATGGAGAAAATAATTAGAATATCAACAAATATGCAACGTCCCCCTCACGCAGAATTCACACTATTCTGGCAGCTAACTGGTTTGTTTTTGTCTTCATCATTTGGGTATTTTAGAAAACAAGCACATCTGCATTAGGGGAATCACATTTTAAAGGTTGTGGTAAAGGGCAACAGCCACATGGGTGGGAAGGGCCCTTGCTGGTATTGGCAGCATCTGTAAGTGATGTCTCCAGATCCTCATGCATTATTCAGGTATCGACAAGGAAGAGTCTCCCTAGCTAGACTTCCCTCGGAGAATTCACAGTTTAGGTCAAAGAGCATACTTACAGGCAAAACATCCTATATCTATCT
>JBAMYA010000014.1:14760604-14773088 GCA_037176975.1 Arrhamphus sclerolepis | reverse complement strand
CTCCGCAGGGTGGCGGGGCGCTCCCTTAGAGATAGGGGGAGGAGCTCTGTCACCCGGGAGGAGCTCGGAGTTGAGCCACTGCTCCTCCACATCGAGGAGCCAGCTGAGGTGGCTTGGGCATCTATATCGGATGCCCCCTAGACGCCTCCCTCTGGAGGTGTTCCAGGCATGTCCCCCCCTGGAGGAGACCCAGAGGAAGACCCAGGACACACTGGGGCGACTATGTCGCTCAGCTGGCGTGGGAACGCCTTGGGATCCTCCTTAAGGAGCTAGAGGAGGTGTCTGGGGAGAGGGAAGTCTGGGCGTCACTGCTCAGGCTGCTGCCCCCGCCACCTGGTTCCGGATAAGCGGAGGAAGATGGATGGATGTATCTAGTTTTAAAGAAAAATAAGGAAAATTAAAATAAAATTAATAAAGAAATAATTGGGAAGCTGCAAGTGTCGCAGAGAGAGTGACCTGGCTGAAATGTGAGGGTCAGTATCAGGCATGAAGCAGCAGGCAGACACAAGCGCAGAATTCTTCAGAAAAAGGATTTAATACACAAACAAAACTGTGCATAGGGCAAAGAGTAAGTGGTGTAGGGAGCAGAGTGTTTTATCATTCAAAGCTTTGTAAGAAGTAATATTTTGAATTCAACTCTAGATTTAACCGGGAGCCAGTGTGATGATCTGTTTGTAGTCTGTCTGTATGAAAACAGAGTAGAAAAGTAGTGGAGTCCAGAATATGTACCTGCAACCTTCACTTGGTCAAACAATCTACATCAACACTTGAAGGAGACAGAGAATCAAAATTTGTCCATTTACCTTGTCTTTGTTTATGTTTAATAATAGTAAATGTCTGCCCGGCCCACATTCAAAGACATACGAAAAGTCCTTGACATTCTGAACGTGTCAGTTTCATTGAAATTCCTCTTTTACAAATGCTTGCCAGAAATTGGACCAATCTGAACAACGGATACAAATGACGTGAAATGTATCTCACTTCTGTAAAAAAATGTATTTATAAAGCACTTCTCACAGAGAAAACTCACAAAGTACTTCACAAGGAAAAGGAAAAGAATTCTGTGCACTGGTTGGGTTGGGCTGGATTTTTTGGGCCCGATCTAAACGATCTAAACTCTGCATTGGCCATAGCTGTAGAAAGTTGCTCTGTCTGATTGGCTGCCTTTGCAGCCAATCAGCATCAAGTGCTTGCATTTCGTATTGGGGTTGCCAGTTAAGCCCAAAAGGAGCCAAATAAGTGCAAAACTACAGGTTTAAAATCCCCCATCTAGCATAACTTTCTGACAGGTTTTTAGGAAACTTCTGAGGCATTACAGACAAAAGCAAAATTTTGTTTTCTATATATCACATCACAGAACAATGATAAATACCCTGTTCAACCATTCTATGTCACCTTTGAAGCTCTTCCATTGTAATCTTGGTTGATCTTATTTTCTTCATGACAGCTGAGAGAAGAAATAGTTTAAACTTCCTCCATCTTGCTCTCAGTTTTACTGGTTCTTTATTTCCTCAGTGTCTCCTCTTCTGGCTTTAGGATCTAAATGCAGGTATTATTTGGGCTTTGGAAAGCTCAGTGAGCTGCTCCCAAATGCAAACTATTTTCCTGTTGTCATGGTTTCTCATCATAACAGATGTTGAAAAGTTCCAGCATTACAAGCTGAAATCCTTTAAGTAGCAAAGCATCCAAAACTGTGTTGAAAAATATACAAAAACATAAACAAAACACAACTGTGTTTTAGCAAGACAAAAATAGATTAGTGGTAAATGAAAGCGGTTTTTGGCCTGCATGATTCAGGAGAGCAGAAAACATTTCAGATACAGCAGAGGACATCCCTTCATCCTTGTCAGACACGCTATACAAAATAAATATTGGGGGGGCGTATGAGTTGTTGTTTTTGTTTTGCTTTTTTTCACTTTTCTACACACATACATAATCTTATCCGTCATTACATCACAAATGGGGTTTTATGCTGCACCAAATACTTTGTTGCTTTCTCTTTTTTTCCTTAATGAGTTTTCTTTGTGATGTCAGGAACGCCGACCGTACTAGAGAATGCAGAAGTTGTGAGAAAAGGGGCCTTGACTCTCAAGCAGATTTTTTTCTTCTTAGATTGAATTATTTAATTATGTTTTTATGTAGTTCTTCCTGGCCTTTAGGGCTGACAAAGAAGAATTCCAAAGGATATCATTTCTAAACTAATATTAACAATCTAAAATATATTAAAAGATATTAAAAGAAATTTAACTTTAGAATCCCAATGTGAAGTGAATTGAATTGAACTGAGCTGAACAGAACTGAACTGAACTGAACTGAATCCATTGAAGCTGGATGGTGAGGTGTTGGCATCCAGAACTACGTTCCTGCAGCCTTGACTTAGTGAAACATGGTTCTTTATCCACCTCCTCCTTCTCTTCAGCAGCACTCTAAACTCTTCTATTGTATGCGTGAGTCATCTCACATTCTTTTTGACAATTAGGAGAGGAAAAAAGCAAAAAATCAAAAAATAAACAAATAAATGTTCCTCATTATTCTCCATTTTGCCCCTTCACTTCTTCCTCAACATCACTTCTGTATTTATCTGGATTTGAAGTCTCGTTCCACGTGTTAAATTGTGCTTCGGTAAGAAAATACATTTCCTGTTGTCATGGTTACCGTGCTCTGCAAAATAAATCCTTTCAACAACTAAGCAATAAACTGGCATGGAAAAAAAAAGAAGTTTCAGCAATCAGTGAAGAAGCATTCAGTAGAAAATCTGATGCAGCCATGGCTGTGTAACAGGCTACCACAGGTGTGGCAACCTCACAAACATTTTCTTTTTTGTCTATGTGCCCAGTTGTTGTTAAATTTGTCTTCTTCCATTTTTTTCCAATTATGTGGCTTTGCATTTGTTTTGTTTTCCTGTTGTTTTGACATTTTTTATTTTATTTTTTTGTTTGTTTGTTTTCAGCACTAAAATACAGCATAAAAGTCTCTGGCAACAGTCACCCAAAGACCTGTATTATATTTTGACACTTTCTCACTTATCTTCTTATGAGTGCATTTGGGAGGTTGCCATTACAGGAGAATTCATCCAGTTCTACAGAAGTCATAGTTTTTTTTTAAACTTCTTTTTTTTTCTTTATAACTCATCCATATGCCAGCTGATAGTACCAGTAATCATTAGAGACTATTCTGAAGATGTACTTTCACACTGACACTGAAAGAAATTTACAGAAGAGCGCTTTACTCTAAATATCTGTGTCCCATTTTCTTTTTGTGTACAATAAAATGGCACAACGGCTCTAGAGCCTGTTCACACTCTCGACTCTGAATTTGAATTGGTCTTTCATTTGTGTGTGTGTTTGTGCGTAGGTACATGTGTGCATGTGTGTTGTCTTTTTAATGTGAGCTCATGCTTGAAAGTATGTTTGCAACATAATGCAGTTTTAGAAAAAGGTTAAGGTTACATGTTTCTCCATTTGCTATGACACTAGCATACACAGAGAGGTTTGTAAATGTCCAAAGAGTTGGATAAACGTCCACGTCACTCCAGACTGGGGGTGGAACTATACATGGAGATTATAAGATATAAACAAGACCAACATCTGCCTCAAGAAGAACTGAAATGGACAATGCAGTATTGCAATACATAAAATGCGTCAATAAATATCTATATTTTACTTCTCGTACTATTGAATAGTTTAAACTGCAGCAATGAATCTTATTTTAGGAGGTTCCAGGGGTTTGGACATCTGGAAATGCAGCGTGATCCTCAAAATCAGCAATGACGGGTTGATCCTCAAAAACATAGTTTCCACCTGAAGTATCATGAGGATCTTTCTGGGAACTGGAACCTCCCTGATAATAAAACATAATTTATTATAGTTTAATATCAGGGACACAAAGTAAGAATGAATGTAAATGCAGACAAAACAAAAATTAAAACACTTGATAATTGATAATGTCAGTATTTCATCTTGTTTGATTCTGGTCACAGATTGGAGTGTTCAGAGTCTTACTTGTATGTATGAAAACCACAAAAAATAAGGACAACATTTTTAGAATTACATTTCATGTGATCTTAAGAATGCATGAATGGAGAATGCATAAAGCTGTTTCTGATGTTAAAATACCGCAGCGCTGGTGTTCTACCACAAACAAGTGGACAGTGACACGTTGGAGAGGTGGGACTTGAATGCTCCCAGACCAGACCAGAGCAGACCAGACCAGACCAGACCAGACCAGGTTGTGGTCTTCTCATTATTCTGCTGTGCTTTGATGAAAGGCCAATGTGACTGTTACACAAAACAGGACTTTCCACCAGCGAAACACACTGAACATGTAGTTTTCTTCTTTGGTATCTACTAAAATTAGCAAACTACAAGTGTCCGGTACCTCGTCATTTCACAAACTGTATAACAAAGCAACATATTACACACTAAGCCAATATTATCTCAGTAGGCGTGATGCAGAATATGACCTACTAGAAAACGTCATTAGCATCAAAATGAAGAGGGAAAATAAATTGATGCCCCCTAAATTGGTGTCACAGTGTCAGTGGAAGAGCGTATAAGAGATGATATTAAAGTTATGGCTTTTACAGGGCACCAGTGATGATGTTAGACCAGAAAGATTGATATTTCTGCAAATTCTCCAATACAGTAATTCAGAATAATGGAAATTGCCCAAAAAAAAGACCTTTTAAATTTATCCCAACCACAAAACCTCATTATCACCTGCTATACCTTGTGCTGAAGTGTTGAAGCAGAGCCACCTCCCAAGTGATGTTACATCAAGTACCAGTGAAATAAATGCACTCAGAACTCATAAGTTCTCTCATGTCATCTACATTTGTGTATAATAAAAGAAACTAAATTTAATAGTAACTTCATAAATGCACATTTCAACAAAAGAATAATAATAAATGTTAAGTCAAATGAAATATTGAACCAAGACTATCCTGATGGTGGTAGTCTTTTTTTCATAATGCCATTAGAACTATCTTCTCCACAAAAGATCACTGAAGATTAAGATTAAGAATTAGAAAGAATAGAAAAATGGTATTAAACATACAGCATGGCCTTTACAGTCAGTTCACTTCAGTCGTTTTTTTTTTTTGTCAGTCTTTTAGAGCAGGTTTGGGACCACCGTTAAGGAAAAGAAATGTCTTAAAGGAATGGGGTTCTGGTGCAGTGAAGCCAACTGCTGGTGTGTGTCGTTTGTATCGTTCGTGTGTACACGTGGGTCTTAGCTTGAGATGCAATAATACCACAGAAGTTACTTGTTGTGAAATCTGAAAAGGATCTGACCTCTTTCTTTTTTCACTTTAAGCCTTTATATATTTGTACTCATTAATAGTCAAGATTCAGCTCATCCAGTCAGAAATACAGCGTGATAAAAGAATTTAATGTTAAAAAAGGGAACTCTTTTTGACGTCAATAGGCAAATGTTTACCAGTATTTACTGGTGTTTTGCAAGTACTTTGATCAGAGAGGTATCCTGAGTATCGTCAGTATTCTTCCAGTATCCTTTTCAGCAAATGTTTTTATACAGTATGTAACCACTTTATAGCTAGTATTATGTAGCTGTTACTATATCAGCATGTAGTATGTTTATGTATGTATGTTTTACTGTCTCCAGGTTATTTGTTTTTATAGGAATGCTTAGATTTAAGAAAACAAACAAACCCATCAGAATAGGTGGAATGAGAAGCTGATGACAACATAACAGCCCAGTAAGTGAAAGGGGATTTCTGTTGGACAACACGAAGAGCATTCATTATTTATAATGAAGTTGTTTTTGCCATCCAGACACTACTTTTAGCAACCTTGTTTTGACAGAAGGCGCACAGGTTCTTTGCATATTCACACTCACCACTTACCCGATGCCTGGCCAAAGCACAGCTCTCACAACTAACTACAGCACTTTATGTGTCTGAGCAGTATGAATCATTTCATTTAGCAAATATGCCCAAGATTTACAGCAGATGATGAAGCACCTAATCTTCCTTGACCCTCCTTAATGAAGCACTGGGCAGAATGCAGTAGCAGTAGTAGTAGTAGTAGTAGTGCATCAAGTTTAAGCAGAGTTATACATTTATGTCATTGCAGGCAAAATCTAAACTAATGATCATATCATTGTTTTTCTCTCCCCTTCCCAACTTCTGGCTTGTCATGCACTGCTAATATGGACATCCACGCAGGCTCAGGTCAGTGCCATTCATTGTGTACATATACTCTGATTCAGCAAATAAGGATAAAAATGCATGCTAAATATGTCCAAGTCACATATTCCCCTGTCTTCTCTGCTCTTTTCATTACGAGCAATAACAATAGTAGGAAGGAGACAGCTCCACAGGGGCTGGGGGGAAAAAAGTAAAACATATTTGAATGGCATTCCACCTTTTGTTTTCCCCTTGTTTTATTTCACATTTCTTAAAATCATTAGTTTTCATTAAGTGAAGTTTTCAAGACTGTGCTCAAACAAATTAGGTTAAGAGTTATATTTTTGCACTGCATACGTAGGAGAAAAGTGAATCCAGGAATATTCAAAATGAAAACACACACATACAGAGAGAGAGAGAATTTTGAACCAAAGACTGGATCTGGGCTTTAGCATGTAGATGCTTCTACCAGCTACCAGTATTATTCTGCTCAGTCTAACCTGCCAACCTTATTTTATATGCAATTGTACTTGATATTCAATAGGTTCTGCGTTTTACCACTGTAATCAGTTTAGTAAGTGATAATCGACTCAATTCAATTCAAAAAATACTTTATTAGTCCCTGAAGGGAAATTAACTGTTACAGTAGTAGGTACGGTGGTAGCATAAACTGTTACTTGCGTGTTCAGTAAATCAATGCATGTGCTGTAGTAGGAAAAAGGTATCACGAGTCTGTTTCTTTCTGGTGCTCCTGAACTGTGTTTCTGCAGTAGAAGACGAGAAAGCGGCAGCAGGGCAGTTGCCAGTTTACCCAGCAGGGGCATCTGCAGGGACAGATGGGAGATGATGACAGTGTGTAATAGGCATCTGTGTGGCCCACAGGGGAGGGAATACTCAACCCTCATTTCCACTCTCTAGTCTGAGCACACACACACACACACACACACACACTTACTAACACATATTACAGCTTGTCATTGCTTTTTCCACAATCTGTCCTCAAGAGCATACCTTTTACTGAAGCAGACAGTCTCATAGATTGAGAGTAAACATGTGTTTTACAGGAGAATTGTGCTGGCCGCTCCCTTGGTTATATAGGCTTGCCATAATCATAGGTTGACTGGGGAAGAGAATAGACTCAAAATGCAGCCAGTAACATTGTCAGCTGAATTGACCGCTGCCACGGTCGTTCTCATTTTTACATACCCATGCTGTTTTGTTTTTTTTCCATTTCATGCACAGGTTTACTTTGGCATGGATATAGTAGTTACACCTTTTTGCATCTGTAGTAGGTCAACACACCTCCTTTTCTATAAAAGGTTCACTTTCTACTGTTGATTTTTTTTTCTTTTAATTTCTGTTCATCAAAACTTTCTGATATCCATACTTTCAGTTTTGTTGGACTTTGAATGTCAAAAATGAAAAGGGGTATTATTCTGACATTAAGCTCCAGCAGTTTTCAAAGCACCCCAGCAAAGAAACAAATGCTTGGTGTTAAAAAAAATAATGTAAGAAAAGGAGGATCCAAGCACATGTAGTAATTAATTAATGTTTCCCATAAATACATGAATCAAATATTATTTCTTTTCTTTTAGATTTACCAAGAGAAAACAAAGACTGTGGCCAAAATAGATACTATTAGTAATCTATGTAGAATGAAGTGATCCATAACATCATATTAACCAGTCTTTGCTCTATAAGTCAAATGATTTGCATGCATGCTAAATTTTTGTCTCACACGCGGTGCCTCATATTTGTGCCTTTCCTTTTGTCTGTGTGTGTGTTTGCTTATGCATGCATAGGTATATGAAGCTGTGCCATGCAGCAGGGAGAGCAGCCAGTACGAGTGGAGGATTGAGCCCTGGTCCATTTGTACCATCAATACTGTGGACAACTTGCCAGCTTGCGGAGAGGGAGTCCAAAGCCGCAAGATCAGGTCAGTAAGCGGGTTAGTCTTGGCAGACGACTTGTCTGGCATCAAAACACACAGCAGGAGGAGCTGGACTGGCAATGTCCCTGAAGCTGGCATAATCAATAACCACTCACACTTGCAGTGCTCGGGGAAAGCAAATCACAAATCAGTCACACCAAACTAATGCTTCACGTTGGATGTGGATAGATTATATGTAGCTTGTGTCTTTAAGTGGCACTTAGAATAGCTACGGGGAGAGCAGTGAAGTGCTGACTGGTCTGGATTAAGCTCTTTTGTGAGGAGTAGACACTAAACTGAGTAGCTTTGTTAATGTGTCTGCATAAACCGAACTGAGAGAGAGGAGAAGGTTACAACACAATATGACACACAGAAACGAGTAGTACAAAGCAGCACTGTCCTTAGAACGAGCAGCTAAAGAGTCATCCTCAAATAACTTAGAGACAAGGTCTTTGAGAACTATAATGAGCTATTTTGGAAGAGACGAGAACATTCTATGTTAATAAAATATAACGTAATGATTCATTCATTAATATCTGTGATAAGAAACAGCAAGCACTTTCTTCCTTAGTTGTTCATGAGTAACTGTCTCTCAAAAGACGATGAGAGACAGTGTTATGAATTACTAATGAGCAAGAAGACATGCTAAACCCGAACACTCAGCCATTTTTAATCCTTTTCTTACTGCTGCTGAATAACATCATGTAACCTTCACTTTACTGACATTCACAAAACTGCATGAGGTTGGTTTTGGAAATACAAAACTTGTTGTTGTTGTTGTTGTTTTAACTGTCATTTCTCCAGAGAATAAACCTTTTGAGTCCAATTTTCATTTTAGTTCAGTTTATGTTCAGAAGTCGCTAAACGTCAAAGCAAATTGTCAGGACTCTTTAAAGTAAAAAAAAAAAATTAAACGTCTTAGGGGAAAAAGATAATCTATTATTCGTGAGAAAATCTTCAGTGATGACAGCTCTGGAGACGTGTCACACAGGTGCCTCTGCTGCTCTGCTAGGTGTGTGAAGAAGGGAACAATGACTGGGGAAGACAGCAGCGTGGACAACAGCCTGTGTGATCTGGAAGAAATGCCACCCAGAGCCCAGGTCTGCTATTTGGCCTGCCCCAATGACTGCGTCATGGCAGCCTGGGGAGCTTGGAGCAACTGCCCTCTGGTAGGAACAAAAAAAAAAAAAGAAAAAAATACAATTTCTTTGTTGGTTGACAGATTGTGCACTTGAACACTAGGCTGTTTTGTTATTGTTAAAAGTGTAAATGTTTTAAAGGAGAGGATATACATGTTTTTTTTTTTACCTATTTAATCATAAAGCTATGTAAAAGAAAGTACACTATAATTTTTGGCGTTTTACCCATAATCTTTAGGTTAAAAAGATTGCAATGTTCTTTTTCTAAATATATTCAATAATATTGGTCAGAAAGCCCTTCTAACCCTCTTTTTTACTGCTATAACCACTCTCATTGCTCTCACTGCATCATTGCTGATGTCTTTTCTCATAGCATTGTGTTAACACACTCCTGAATTTATTTGAACGACAAACTGCAAATATTTCTGCATTTAATGGAGATGCTCACACTTTTAATCATCAAATCAAGCATATTTTCTGACTCTGTCTCTGCCCCCATATTCATTTATCTGCAGGGAGTGAAAGTTCGCCTCGTTTTCAATTCAATAAGGAGCAGATTATTTATTTTGTCACTATAGATAAACCCTTAGAAATTGAAGGAACGTATGTTTGTTTTGTAGTTTGTGGACAAAACATGTATATTTTAATATTTCTGACATGCATTTAAGCTTTAAAGTAATGTTAATAAAGCTTATTATTGATTTTAAAAAGTATATATTTTAATCTGAGTCATTTGAATTTACAGCCATCATAGCTGCCATGCTTTAACCAGTGAACTACTATTAAAATTACAGTATTTGTATTTGGGTTTTTTTAATTGTTGTTTTTTTATCAGATATTTGGCTCATAATTTAATAGAATTTTATAGTATTTTATATGAAAATATATACTTTCCTTTTATATGTCTGTAAACTTTTTAGTTGCTTGTTACAACAACAAAAAAAACTCCCTGCAAACAAAATTGTCTAATGTGTTTCCATTCAGCCTTGGACTTGACAACACTTAGCATATATTCTATTGTGTTTTTAGCCAAAGGGTAGTGGTCATGCGTCCAAGAAGCAACTGTATCGGTTTTCTGTTAGATATATCAGTTCACTGAATGAGAACACTGGAATCAAAGAAAGAGCAGGATGCAGTATGCTGGAACAAGAGCCAGAGAGGTCTCTTAATTAGTCTGTTGTGGAATTTTCCCCACAACATTTTCTGTCATTCCTTTCATGGTTTCACTCTTATGATGCAGATGGTGGTATACACATTTCCATGTTTGTTTCATCCACTGTTCTTCAACCCTGGTCCTCAAGGCACACTGTCCTGCATGGTTTAGATGTTTCCCTGCTCAAACACACCTGCCTATAACTAGTGGGTCATTGACAGACTTGTGTAGACCTTGAAGACAAGTTGATGGCCATCCAATGAAATGTAACTGAGCAGGGAAACATCTCAAACATGCAGGACAGTGTGCCTTGAGGACCAGGGTTGGAGAACACTGGTTTAATCAACCAGATTTGAGCTGGCTAAGCAGTCAGTAATAGTCCAGTTGATGGGATCAGTTTAAGCTCAGTGTGAGATAGTCATAATGATAGATTGATTGGTTTCAGTTTCAGATAATGAACAATACTGCCATATAATCTCTAGTGTGTGCGGGACCTTTAGATTGCTGGGCCTCACAATGAGCTGTATGTAGCATACAAATGTATGTGTGTCACGTGACAGGCAATGTGAAAACAGTAGTGGTACAGTGACGTCAGCTGAGTAATGAGTACCACAGAAAGGTTTGTTATTAGCACCTGACAGACGCTGAAGAATGTGCTTTACTGCATTATGCAGAAGGTCAAAGGCAGCTTGATGCAAAGTTCTTTATCTGTTCCACCTTTAGTCAAAAGTTGGTGAATGTTTTCATAATTGGTCTTTGTGTGGTAATCACACTTGTTTATCTCCCTTCAAAGGCCTCAAATAAAAAATATTCAAAGATATATTCATCATATATGTTTAGACAAACATCTAAAGCAACACTCCAGCACGCTGTCATACTCTCATTTAATGATGAAGGGGTACAAGAACATTTAACTGACCTGCCTTTGTTGTAAATGTAAATTAAAGTTCTGGCTTTATGATATATTAATTTGCTATATGTATATATACACATATATATTCTATCCCTTAGAACTCTTAAAGCTTTCTCTGTACAGTGATTATGCAGTGCAAAGCTAGTTAATCACAATATTTTAGATATAAATAAATGTACAAGTAAGACACAGTTTTGATACCAGCCTTTTCACTGAAATTCATATTATTTTTTTTTGTACTGTGGTTGGACAGCACTGTGACCCTGGGACAACAAGAAACAGAAGCAGACATATTCTTCGCCCCCCAGCCTCAGAGGGTATGCAGTGTCCAGAGCTGGTCCAGTCTGAGCATTGTGTTCTCAACATTACCTGCTTCACTTACCAGTTCAAAGTCTCAGGTAGGACAACGTAAACATGCTGTGTTAGCAGATGGTGCTAGTGTCTTCTCTTGGGAATGTAGCAACACTGGTCTGCACTCTATGGAACTTCATTTGATACTGTTTTGATGCTTACAGTTCAAATAACAACTGTTTGATAGACTAATTACTCCTACTATATGCTGCTTACTATGTGTGGAATACCATTTTGAAAGAACAAAATAGTGCAGGTTGAAGAAATAAAATACTATCTCATAATCATTACTTAGAGTCACAAAACTTCGATTTATCATCAAACTTAAAACTGAGTGAATGGAAAAACAAGACAATGGTGTGTATGAAAACAGTGGTCAAGAGGAGCCAGCTGAAAATAGTTCAGGTTCAAATGCCTCCTGGACGCCTCCCTATGAAGGAGTTTGTCCAAAGGGCTACTAAAGTTTGCCAATCTGCACTCCCCATAACATAACACCACTGTAACACCATCAACAGCCTGTACTGCTTCTACATGACTAGATGGATCCATGGTTTCATGTTGTTAACAGCAAATTCTGCAACATCTGAATGTTGCAGTCAATGACCGTATATAATCATGGTTGCAGCTGAATTTCTCGTCTCAGTCTCGTCAAAACAGACAATTCAGCCACCACTGGTTAAATTTGTTCGAATAAATCCTAGGTTGTAGCAAAGTAAGACCTTTATCCTCAATGATTTCATTACATCCTGAAAGCTGGACTTTCTTTTCATAACCAAAACATAGATAGATAGATAGATAGATAGATAGATAGATAGATAGATAGATAGATAGATAGATAGATAGATAGATAGAT
>JBAMYA010000014.1:14734260-14749052 GCA_037176975.1 Arrhamphus sclerolepis | reverse complement strand
TCTTTTCTTTTCTTTTCTTTTCTTTTCTTTTCTTTTCTTTTCTTTTCTTTTCTTTTCTTTTCTTTTCTTTTCTTATCACTAAGCAATCTTATTTCTTTGGATGTTCTGTGTTATTTCAAGTTTTTTTTTGTTTTATTCAGCTGAGAACCTGCAAACTCGCTGTGGGGGAGGAGGGCATCAGCTTGTGTCTCACATTAATGTGCTGTTGGAAAATTTGACATTTCACTTTCAATTTTAAAATGCAGCAGTGGTAGAGTTCTTCCATGTTTAGAGATATTCACACTACTTTTGGATGTACAGATGCAAGAGAGAAACAATACCTGAAGGAATGTGACTCATATAAGTATGTATGTAGAACCTGAACATGTGCCAGCATAAGGTCCCCCTAAGAGCCCAGTTCTGCTCAAGGTTTCTTAAGAGGGAGTCTTTTTCTTGCCACTGTTAGACTTTCCATGTGCTCAGGGGTCATGCTCCTAGTTTTTAAAGCACCTAGAGGTGACTTGTCGTAAATAGGCGCTATATAAATAAATCGAATTGAAATGAATTGACATAAAGTCAGGGATAAACAAACTAAAAGAGTGAGCTGACCTACCAATAATTAATGAATAAAATAGTTGTATTAAACTGAGTTAAAGGCCAAAGAGAAGGAGCATGTACAGCTGCAGTAGGTTGGACAGATACTGGGGGTTAAGACCATTTAAAGGCAAACAGAAGAATTTTAAAATTGAAAAGTGAACCGGGAGCTAATGAAGCGCCATCAGAACTGGGTTGATCATGATTTTTAGTTCCAGTTAAAACCGTTTTAAACCAGAACACCTAAAGCTATGTGTTTATGATACTGTGATTGTCTTGTTTTTTTTGTTTTTTTGTTAAAGGGCTGTAGATCGAAATGAGCTTTTAGGTAAATGTGGCGTATTTACATTACTTAATGAATTTGTAGTGTTAATGCACCATCCTCAGCAAATAAATAAAAATAATATAGTTTCTGTTGGGATTCTGCAGACAAGCCTCAGTTTCCAATGGTCAAATTTAACAATATTTATTAAAAAAGATGAGTTTTTTTTAATTCATTAAGATCTATTTAATTATTTAATTCAATTTTACCAGATCCTCATCTCCTGCTCATTTAATAGGAAGAATCTGAGTCTTCTGTGGATGGTAAAGTACTGTTAATGCTGTTGATTCCCAGGTTGCCGTTGTTTAGTTACTGAAAGCTTTGGTTAATCAAGGTTAATTCTTTTCTACTCTTGTACCCATATCCCCCCTTAGTATTGCCACACACACACACACAAAGAGAAGAAGAAAACATAGAAAATACTCTTGAAAAGCCATATTTCTACATCCACTAATGTCTTAATAAAATCAGTTTTGGTAAAGGAGGGTTGGAACACCTGTATCACCAACCCCATATTCCCTCTCTTGCACATGGAACCCAGAGATGGGTGAACCCATATTGGTTATCCCAGCTGGGCCCACCGAGTGAAGTTCACTAGGTGTTCACCCACAGACCTTCCTCACCTCCATGAAGAGCTGGTGGCTGAGCAGAAGGAGATGTGGGTCTCACAGCTTAGACTGAAGCCCTCATGATCCAAACTTGGATAAGCAGTTTATGGATGGATGGATAACCCTAAAACCCTGTTCCTCCAGCAATATTTTGCCATCCCGATGGTGGACATGAGACTGCATAATAGAAGTTAAATTAAATAATTCAAGATTACTTTACACAGGATGTGTTATATTTGTTGCTTCACTCCACCATGTTTAAGGACAGTTTTTTTTTTTTCAGCTCAGAGAGACATAGCTCAACTCCTACAGGTAGCAGCTGACATGACTATTAGTCTTTCTTCTGGTACTTGCAGGTGTCAGACTCACTGGTGCTCACTTGTCAGTGCTGCTCTGTGTGCTGTCTGAGGTGATTCATCTTCTTGCCAGCATCATTAACTTCCTTGTGAAAGGACTGGCAGAAGGAGACTCAAAGCGGGGCTCCAAAGAGTTTATGTGCCTTGTCAGGAGCAACTTTCCCTCCTCTGTAATCAGATTGAAACTTCATCTCCTATGTGCTATGTCCTGAAAGTCCTTCACTGAAAACCGGAAATTTTTAAGATTATTGAGTAAAATTTTCATGAAGGAACT
The DNA here is from genome assembly GCA_037176975.1 of Arrhamphus sclerolepis. Classification (NCBI taxonomy): domain Eukaryota; kingdom Metazoa; phylum Chordata; class Actinopteri; order Beloniformes; family Hemiramphidae; genus Arrhamphus; species Arrhamphus sclerolepis. The sequence goes on along the minus strand of JBAMYA010000014.1, from coordinate 14,746,919 downwards.
GATCTAATCTGAAGATCAATTAACAATGGAGCAAATGTTGCAATTATGATAAGAGCTACAGAACAAAGGAAATGTGGTCGTATCATTCAGGCAAATTTATCATCAGTAAAAGCAAACAAACAGACAATGGCATGGAAACACCCTAGGCACATTTCAATTTTATTATTTTCCTATTAAACTAATGAGTTTCTGTTGTTCACCATTAATTGCTTCATTTCAGTTCCACTGCAGATATTTATTTCTGCAATAGTCTATGTTCACCAACTGTTTGCCTTTTTAGTTTCCAAATTGAAACCACTTAATTAGTGACTGAAACATAAAGAGCTGTCAAATTATCCCTTGTTCCACTACATTACATTTCTGCATTAAAACAAAATGAAATTTTACAAGGTTGGCACTAGATGTCAGTATATAGGTCACAGTTGAAAAAACTGATATGTTTGAGCTTGATGAGGCTGTCAAAAGGAGTACAATGTTTAAAGATGTCATCTTGTGCTCGCATAAATGAGAGCACTGACGTGCAGAAACAGTAATGCTTTCAAAGCGTTATCTCCTGCCTCGTTAAATGTAGCACAACATTCAGCAGTTTAACAGAATTACCGGACCTCAATCAAGTTAATTACTTCAAATTCAGGACCTTGGCAACATACTTTAGTTACAAATAGTTGCATGTTTTTTTTTTCTTGTTGCACCTGCTTCATAACTCTGTTCTGTTATCCAGCTTTGTCTGGTGTCAGATTTTCCAGATTATTTCCGTCTTGAAGGAAAATAAGTGGAAGCTCGCCCCTTGACCTTCTCTCTTGAATGCACCTCTTTTTCAGCTGCTTGATAACAAGTTATTATCCAATAAGACATCGCTTTGAGAGCTTGTGAAAAGTGACAGAGGGATGTCATTAAGCTGAACTATGGACTCTTACGCACCACTTTAGACTGTCTCTGTACCTCAGAGTGTTTCATTATAAAACCCAACAGCTGAATTCAGCTTTGGTCACTTCTCAGGATTTCTGCGCCTGGCAGGTCACTTCACGCACAGCTTTACTTCTTAGGCTTGCCAAGTGACAGAAACAAGATTTGAATCTTAAAAAATGTATTCAATTCTATTGTTATAATTGTCAAAACTTAGCATTTAACAATACTAAAAAGAGCGGTTCATACATTCTTTTGATCTGATGAATTTGCAGAAGCAAAAGCTGTTTGCTTTAGAATTTTTTTGTTTGTTTGTTTCTGCATACATGCTGTGGTTTAGTGTCAAGATTGACAAAAAACCTTTTAACTTTTATATGCAATTTGATCTTGCAGTGATTTCCTAGTGCACAGGTGAGAGTGTACTTTAGCCCTCTTGACAGTCTAATCTAACAAACTTTATTTGAACATGATTCTGTCAGAGGACTAAAAGAAGAAAAAAAAAGAAAAGAAAAAAATGCAAACAGCAAACAAAAAACAACAGTAGAACACATTAAGACGGACAAGGGACAAAGGAGGAAGAAAATTGATTTGTAGTTCTAAACATATTTAGGGTTTTTTTTTTTAGCTCACTTTTGTTCTCCCACAACATTATTCCTCTCTCATACAGCGTTCATTACAATTCCATGCAAATTATGAAATATGCAAATTAGGTAATGATGTCTTCTCGTAACTTTTAGGACAGAAAATAGAGACTTTCTCTCTTTCCTAAGAAGTTGGAAACAGTGAGCTCTTGAAGTTTTCTCAGACCAAAGTCAGACTGTGACAGGCTCAGACAACGTTTGTGAATGATGTCTCTCTCTGTAAAATGTTGAACTAAATGGTTCAGACATGGTTTTGTATCCGTTTCCAGAATGGAAGCAGCAACAACTGTTTGTCTAAGATCATTGATGATGTCTTCTATTTAACTCATTTTATGTCGTTATTTTTTTTAAGGTTTTGTGGACTAGAGGCCTTTGCTGGGTTGTAGCGGGACAGTAAAGCAGGGGAGGGGAGGGTGGTGACATACAACAGAGGACAAACCTGATTCGGCTGCAAGCTGGACTGAAGAATCCGTCTATGAGACACCTGCTCAACCAGATGACCTACAACCCGTTTTATATGTTTTTATTGCATTTTAAAGTGTATGTTTGAAACTGCTCATGTCATACTTATGTTTTTGACTGTGATCGCTGAGCTTCTCTCTGAAACAAACTGCACCCCCACTGATGATCAGTCCACCAAGAACCAGCAGAACCTGGCTGAAAGTATGGAAGCTGTTAGGGGGAACGTTTCACACTCAGGCTCTGCGGATTATCTCAGTTTTGTTTTTCCTTCTGCTAAATAATGGCCAGTGTCATTTGTTGGTATCTGAGGTTGAATGTCTGACTGCTGACTGTAACGATCTTTATGCAATTAGCTTGTAAAGCCTGAAAAATGTGACACCCACACATTTTATCTGTTGATGACAACTGATAACAGACCGGCTGAACACGACGTTCTGTTCACGGACGTAAAGATGCAGATGGGGTTACCTTCGTCCAAGTGCTGATCCTGCAGATGCAGCTCCACATGTTCCTGCAGAATGAACGAACTGCTGCACACCAGAGGACACATGGGGCAGGAGAACAGCTTCTCTGCAACAGAAACACAACTAATAATAAAAACAGGGGTTCAGATGGGCCCTCGGCTGAGCACCAGATATCCTATTCATGGAAATCACCTACCTTAGCTTAAAGGTGCAGGCATATTCTTTCAGTTTTGAATATTTGACCATGGACGTCTGTCCTTTTATAAGCTGACTAGCAATTTTGGTGGTGAAAAAAAACAAAAAACAAAACAAAACTGGAGGACGTTTTGATGAATAAGACACCTTGTTAGGACATACAATTAATCATCATCATTTACAGGAAACTTAACTGCAGGAGTGAAAAACTGCTTTGAATCATATGATAGCAGTCCAAGTCAACTAGGAATTAGTTAAGTAAAATCTGATGAGTAACTGCAGAAGTGGATGTTAAAGCACTGAACCTGAGCAGTGTACAGATGTGACATTTGACCCTTCTCCGGTAAGGAAACTGGAAAGCTAATTATATTTTGCTGATATATTAATATAGTTATTCCTTCAGGCCATCTAGATATAATTGTTTTTGAGTCATTTTGAAAATGTACTCAGCTCTCTATGCATGTTCCCGTTCAAATAAAACCAAACAGAAATGAAAATAGTTCAGTTTAACTCTTTGGCTGCCATGTTTTGGCCACACCGTGATGAGACAGACGTGTTTGTAATCAGCCGTCAGAGTCTCTGCTTTCACACAACACCTGAAGGACGCAACTGGACATGAGCTGTTTTTGCTACATATCCTTGTAAGTGCTTGGAGTTTGAATGCGTTTAGTTTTTTGTTTTTTCGTTGGCAATGCTTAGTAGAGTTTTTTTTTACTGAGTTTTGGCTCATTTTGGCTCCCAGTGTGCGTGTAGACTACCTGTACTGCTCACATCTTAGCCCCCAGTGCCGTGACCTCTGGTGCTGAACAGGTTAAAGCAGGTGACCCGATTCAAATGAATGGTTCGTTACCAGGCCCCGATGACAGACTGATGGTGATCCGTTTATTTGAATCAGATGTATTGTGGAAGGGAAACATGTAGGACATGCAGGACGGTGGTCCTCCAGGACTGGATTGGTCACCCCTGAGTTAAACGCTGTGGCTCGTCACAAAAACAATATCAAATCACAGCAGTAAATCACTCCGACTGACTCGCAGGAATAGAAGTAACGTACACGTTTATTTCTTAGAAGGTGCAGACAGGAGGTCCAGTCTTAATGCTACAGTTGGCTGTACTAACAATAATAATGGTAGCAAAAGTAATGCCAGTAGTCACATGTGATGTCATGCAGGAGGTGTAATATGATATGTGGATCCAACACCAAATAATGAAAACTACTTGGTGGACCAAAGCTTATTCAGGTCAACAGCACAAACACAGAGAAGCATTGCCTTCCCTGCTGAACAACCACTCAGATTTCAGAGGTCAATATTCACAAATATGACTGATGTGCATGAACCTTTATAGTCTCACTCAAAACAGCGCATGGAAAGAATTGACCAAATTTGAAACTGGCCATCAGGGGGTGTTATAACCAGCAAATGTGTTTTTTTTTGTGTTTTTTTTTATCATATTTTGGGACTTGAAGGTGATAAAAAAAATTCTGCTAACTTTCTCTGATTTCATATATTTTGTGAATCGTCTTTATCCTCCTCTCATTCCCTCAGTGTGGGTAGGAAGACACCGTCCTCTGAGGTTCATTGTCAAGCTGTCAGGTAATCAGAACATCTCCGAACAGTATTGATGAAAAACTATTAATAGAACTGAGATTTGCCAAACTGTTTACAAGTTAAAGGTTGGGCCCATAGAGAGTCTATGCTAAATGTTTTGTGATGTGAAAGTTGAAACTGAACTCAGCCAGTCGTTCTTTCACTGTCTGCTGAACGTGGTAAAGTCTCCAACAGGGCCTTGTTGAAGCCATCCAACCGTGGATGGTCCTGAATCCTCCTGGACCCTGATGATCGCCGTCTGTGGTCATCTCTTATAGTTTGAGTGTTGCAGTGAGGTGTAAAGAGTAGAATTACCTCTTCCTGATGGAGGCAGCAGCTGTGGTTGGGCTTTCTCCTGTTCAGATTTGGATGGATGAATGCAGCACCGGTCAGACTCTGATGTGGTTTTGGAGCACAGTGATGAAGATCTGACTCCCTCTGTGCTCTTCTGTCTGGGTGGAACAGAGTCTGTGCTGACAGCAGAGGCATCGGTGGGTGTTGATTCACCAGCTCCACCAGTGATACCTCCAGTTCCACCAGTGATGCCTCCAGCTCCGCCTACTTTTCTTCTGGAAGCCGTCGTGCATGTGAGGGCGTCTTCAGGATGCGCAGACGTGATGTGGAAGCAGAGCAGGTCGTAGGAAACTCCAGACAGGGGGCAGAGTGGACAGTGGTGGTCGTCCTCCAGGTGTCTGAGGAGCAGGTGCGTCTTCATGTCCTCTTCCAACAGCATCTCCTCCCCGCAGATGTCACAGGTGAGCATGCTGCAGCCTGGAGAAGCAGGTTGATGAATGTCAACAGATACATGCCTGAAACACGAACAAGGAAGCGTGCCAGAGCTGCTTCGTACGGCTGAGGATTACGCTCTTCATCGCCTACGGAGATGCCGTAGGTGGAAAACTAAAAGAGCAGCTCCTCGCTCCTCCTACAGCAGGCTCAGACACCAGCACCACAGCAACACTTGACGGTGGCCGTTTCTGACATCTTACTATCACCAATCACCATCTCTCTTCGAAAAAAAGTACACCTTTTTTTACTTAAGGTGCAAGATTTTTCCTTTTCTAGATGTGCATTTTTCAGTGAAGATTTGCTTTTTCCCCAATTATGGCTTTTGTTTCATGAGACGCTTTCTTTTTTAAATCAGACACATGACATGATTTTTCATCATGAGGCCTAGTTCTTCTACCTCCTGTCCTCTTGTCCAGGCGTGTCTTTTCTTTTCTTTTCTTTTTTTAATCAGAAACTTTAAAAAATAAAAAAAAAATCAGAAGCATGTATCAGGTTTTTGATTAAATTATTTTTTTATTACATACATGCTTTTTGAGTCAGATGTGCATTTTTTTTTGGTCAGACACTTTTTTCTGTTTTGGTTTATGTATAAAACAGACACATGCTTTTCGATCAAAAGAATTTCATAGTTGTTTTAAATGTGTGTGCTTTTTATTTTTATTTTTTTACTCCAGTTTCTGCAGTGAAGCAGACTTCTGGTTCACCAGGATCTGGCCGCCAGAAAGCGCCTGATCCTGCCAGGATGACAGGTCCCAGACGTTACACCTGATGAGGTAGTAACAGAGCACCATCTGCTTGTGCCTTTGTGAATTACAGATCACATTTCTTAAAACAATCCCGACTGTTGACTCTACATCTCCCTGAGGGGGTGTGGACCTGATATATTGTGCTGTATGTGAACTAGGGCTGGGCAATTAATCGAAACCAGCATCCAGAAGCAACCGACAATGCAGTCACCCTCATGTCAATAATTTCTCTCCTTTTAGATATTAATTAATTGATCATATATAGTTAAAGTGTGTGTGCTTCCTTTTACTTATTTTAGAAATCAAAACTGGGATGGTTTTCTAATAAAAGAGTATATATCTTTAACAGTTGATTATATTTGCAGCAAAAACTTTCGGGTCATCCACGAGGACAAAAAAATTAAAGTCAATACGAAAATAATCAATCATTAATCAAAACTGAGGAAACTTGTTCAATTATTCTTGATTTGAGGTCACATCACCCAGCCCTAACATGAACCCAACACAGTTTCATCACCAATACACCAACAACACATTAACCTATATTATGCTGCTACCTCAAATACTGCTGTCTGTAAACATTTATAGTGCTAGTTTTTATTTATTTATTGGTTTTATATTTATTCGAGTAATTAGGTTCTTGAAGCTATTTATCATGATGGACAAGTACTGAATTTCATTCAAGATGTTACGTCACGAGTGAATTTTTTTGCTGCCGCTGAAAGTTATTATATTCTCATGTTTAATGTGGTGTTGTGCTTCACTACTGAGTTATGACACCACTGCTGTCTGAAAAACAAAGGGGTGAGACTTTTATTTTGAAGTGTGCAGCGGAAACGTGACCGGTAAAGTCAACCAGCCAATCAGAGGACAGTAATTCTGAACGGCTCAGTGAAAAATGAAATCTCGAGTAATAAATAGATTTTATTTTTGTATTAACACATAACTTTCCGCTTTTTCAATTCTGTCACCGACGAAGTGTTAACTTTACATCTGAGAGTTTCTCTGCAGGTGTCATGGTTACGCGTTAATGGCAGAAAACAGTTTGATTCGCGCGAGCAGCTGGCTGATCACACTCGTGTAACGCACACTGACGGTCACGTGATCTGTGTCCGCTCTTCTGCCTGCGGACACAGTGAAGTCAGTAAATGTGTGAAAAATGTACTCACCTTTGACTACAGTCCACAACAAAGTCCGCTTTCCTTTCAGAAGAACCGAAACAATCGAATGGACCGAAAATTCAAAACGGCCACGACACTTCCGGTGGAAACTTTCAAAATAAATCAGCTGCTCCGAAAATTCAAACAAAGGCCCTACATCAAGCATAATTACATTAGATGAAAACACTAAGAACCCACTCACAACTTCTAGCCAGATGCTGCTAATAATGTCACATAGGGGGTTTACACTTTGGTTAATGACTGAATATAAAACATCACTTTCATCAAATTACAGACTTCTTGGATCCACAAAATCATTTCTGGGTTCTAGACTATGGCTTCTGTCTGTTCCTGCTCCGTCTTCCTCTACTGATTTTTCTTGGTTATACCCTCTCCACGCTTACTGCAACTCTCTGAACACGAAAGGAACACGGTAAAGCAGCAGTTCATACAGAAATCAGGCTCTCACATTCACAAGATTGGAGCTAAACTTGAGATGTTTTCAAAGAAACATGCTACAAACTTCTCTTAATCTGACCTTTGGGGTCACAGTGGAGCTGGAACATAGTTAAGAATGTTGAGTCTGTTGAGCTCTGTGATTGGTCCAGCTGAATCTCTGGGCTCTTGTTCAGATTTTGGGGCTTTTCTCTCACTTTAACGTAACCTGTCAACGTATATTGGATGAGGGGGCACTGCTGAAAACCAGGTCCTCTAAACCTAGACCTCAGCCCTGGACCAATGACAGGACAAGTTATAGGTATCATTCCAGATTTCGAGGGACAACTGGTGTCTATATTGCAGAGAACTGTGTAAAATCCAGCACCTCTCTGAGATTGTTATTTTTACCTGTCACGATTCTCACATTTTATTTAAGATGCTAAACTCTTTCCCCACATTCAGCCTGCCTGGAGAACTTAATCGAAGTTTGTGAAAACTTCTCAAGAGATGGGATTGTGCCTGTGAGTTTTAGGCAAGCGGTGGTCCCACCACTGATTAAAAAGCCAGGCTTAGACAATTCTGTGTTATCACATTTTAGGCATTTCTGAACTCCCCTTTCTCTCTAAAATTCTGGAAATTGTTGAAAAATTGTTAACAGCCAGCAAAAATCTTTCTTAAATTAGCACAATATTCTCAAGGTGTTTCAGTCTGACTTTAAAACCCATCACAGTACTGAGTCGTTTCGTTGAGGGTTTTTAATTATGTTCTCTTATCCACAGATTCTGACCACTGTGTTGCTTTGTTTCTGTTGGACCTTCCATACAGTGGTCCATCAGGTCCTTCAGTCTCACCTGGAGATCTAGAGAGTGCATGACTATTTTTTTTTATCTTGGACATACAGTGTGTGTCTCATAACATCTTTCACATTGGATGTGATATGTGCTGGGCAATCAAAAGCTCTCCAGGAAATGCTTAATGTGTTGATTTTTTTTGAAGTTGTGGAGATAGGATACCTGCTGTATCTTTTACACTTGTCACTGCAAATAGATCTGCTTTCAGGTGAGAAGGAAACGAGCGGCAGAAAAGGAAGATGAAGGGATGTAAGTGGATCCTCAAACATGAGGTTGAGAGCTTTCACTCGTCCAGGAGCTGCAGCTCTGGGCCAATCATTTTCAGATGGACTTCAGGCTGAGGGAGCAGATGAATGATTCGAAGCTGCATGAAAACTGAGAAAAATGATCACTTCAAATGAACTTTTCATTATGAAAGCAGAAAAATTAAAGTTTCTTTCACTTTTTAAATGTGCCTGTTTAGTTAAAGTGGTTGGAGAGTTCTTCCTACATCAAAGTTTTCATCATTAACATCAGTATGTTTTTGTTCTTTTTTAACTAATTATTTACAGATCAGCTCCAGATAGTGTCATGTTGCAAAAAACAGATTTACCTTTATTTTTTTGTGCTCTGTAAAGTCACCTGTAATTTGATGGATGAAGGTGTCGTCACAGTGTGCAACACCCAAGTTAAATATCTTTTCATTCTGGTGCATGGCCATGCTCTACACCCTGCAGACCCTGGTGGATTCACCACCATTTGCAGACACTTAAAGTATATTTCTTTCTTAGATTAATGGATTTCAGAGTGGACTGCCTCCAGTCTGAAAGGCCCTTAAGACTTCCAAACTCATTCAGGAAGAAAGGCAAACCAGCTAACATAGAACTGGAGCTGCATGAATACAAGACAGTTGTGTGTGTGTGTGTGTGGGTAAAAGAAACCCAAATAGCACTTGGATGAATAGTCATATTTCAGTATACAAAAATGCCAAAGTGGATCTGTCACATGAGAAGATAAACATTGTCAGGTGCTGCTAACTATCACATTTCATCCTCCCAGAAAATCCCCTGCTCTGTACTGGAACCATACTCGCTCTAAACTGGTCAGACTGGTTCAGCAACACAAAAAGTGAAAGCACAGAACAATGAGAGCTCTCAGTATTTGATAACACCAACATTCCTGACATCTCTGAGCTGTTCCTGACACTATCTGTGTGTCTCTCCATCTACTTTTAGAACAGTCTGATTCTTAACAGGGTATATATATTATTTTTAATTAATTAAAAATAATTCAGCAAATAGTTCAAAATGATTTAAAGGTAACTGGTGAACGTCCAGAGGTTTACCCAAACTGAACAATAATGTACATTTCAAAGCAACTACCGACTGCCACACATTCAAACTTCTACAACATTTAACAACTTTCTGAAGAAAACTGGATTTCCATCATGGGAAGAACTGGGCTGCTCTGGTGGTCTCAGCAGGTTACCCATACACAGAGGCGCAGTTTGATTCCCGGTCAACCCTCTGCTGCATGTCCTTCTCCATTTCTCCTAACTTCAAATAAAGGCCACTAGTGCCAAAAAAAATCTTTAAAGCAAAGAATCCCACAAGTGTGTTCAGCTGTTATAGCTAACAAAGGTGGCTACTTTGTATCAAAATCTCTCTGTCTTTCATTATATCCCAGATGGCAAATATTGTGCAGGAAGCTTTAAAAAGACAAAACCTTAAGAATAAAGGAGTCTAAACAATAAAAAATGAGACATTAAACAATAAAAACAACAAATTGTCACTGATTCAGAGATTTTTTTTAAATAGATTTTGACATGAAATAAATAAATTTAAAAAAATCAGGTGCCCTCATCATTTATGATGCTCTGCAGCCAGTTTCTGTCTTTGGGGGTTAAAGAATCCAAACCAGAAATCTACATAAAAGGTCAGAAAAGAGCAAAAATCTTCAGAAAAACATTTACAAGGTGGAGAATCAAAAGGTTGTGGAAGATGCATGTCTGCTGGTGTTATGGACAAACCCCGGTGATGTCACTCACAGGTTTCTGGAGAGTGGTTCTGAAGCTACTCTCTCCTCTTACCTTTCCTCTGTTTCAGGCCTGGAAGGTGACACAGTTACCACAGGTTAGCTGTTTTAGCTCAGCTGACTCAGTCAGTGTATGATGTTCTTGCATACATGAGCTCTTGCAGAATCTCCTGCATACCCACTCTGGCGAGAAGTTCTCCAGAGCACATCCTGAGCTGCTGCCCCAAAGCCCTGGGAGAGGGAAGGCACACACTGCCTTCGACCAGGTGTTGAAGGCAGTAGCGGACACCATTTCCACTGGAGTTCAACAGAGCAAACATCAGTTCCCAGCAAGGCATTGCCCTTTGTCAGGGCAGGTGAGGGACCTCAAGCACAGCAGAAGACCCCAACTAGCATGCTACCCTCAGGTCATGACTGGCAGCTGCTGGTGGACCTGGGGAGGCAGTTGAAGGAGCACATTGCTTCAACTACGCTCAGGTCTGACAGTCTGACATCTGACTCCTCCAAGTAAGTGGTGCTCGTGGAACTCACAGTCCCCTGGGAAGGCTGGATTGAAGAGGCCTTTTAGTGGATTAAGGCAAAGTACTTGGAGCTCATCAAGCCCTGCAGGGACAATCGGTGGAAGGCCTGCTGTGAGCCTACTGATGTGGAGATTTCCAGGGCAGTCTCTGTACTGGGTCCTCAGGCTCCTTGGCATCAGAGGGTCGCAGGCAAAGAAAGCCACAAAGAACATTAGTGGACCTGCAGAGACGGCTTTCAGATGGCTGTGAATCAGGACGGTGGATCTGTGGTGAAGCAGGGTGGGGCAGGGGATGTGCCCCCCCAAAATCATTGTAAACACAAATAAAAAAAAAATTAAACAATAATAGCCTTTAGTAATGTTAAGTAAAAGCACAACTTGAGCGATGCAAGTTATAAACGTGAAATATGTTGTTCAAAAAAAAAAACCCCTGAAATATCATGACCACCACCTACCCACAATTCCACAAAGTAGTTTGGTCCCCAAGCTGTTTCCAACTGGTGGGGCTACCTGCAGCTCTGTGTTTCAGGCTCACCTGATGAGGAAACCTCACCAAAGTGTAAAAGCCAGTAGGTCATTTATTACACCACTTCTCTGTAATGTCCATAAAGTGAAAACTGAACAAGCTGAACATGAACATGATCCACCAGGAGTTTAGATAACTAGGACTCCAGAGTGAGAGGACGCTGGCGTGTTTGGCTGCTGCTTTTCACTTTGAAGCGTCTTTGAGTTAAATTAATAAATAGAAGCACAAAAAGTAAGTTATAATTTATTTACAGGGTGTTTTTTTCTGTGGAAAGGTTATCTGATTATTCAATGTTAGCAGATCCATCAGCAGCTCAAATAACGATGACATCTAAATTCAGCAATGACAGAAAAACTATCATAGATTAAACTGTGTGATAAATTAATTTCAGTATCTCAGCCATATCAGTGGATTTAAAAACAGGCTAATACATATTTGGACCTGAAATAGTCTTTGGATCAATCATTTACTTACAGGTAGAAATACGTAACAACCTGCTAAAAGATACCAGAATGTCATTGTTTGGGTTTTAGTTTTGGGTTTTTCAGTGTCTTGTGTCCTTGTTTTCTTGTCCTTGACTGTTTCTGTCAGCTTTTCTTTGTGTCTTATTTTGAAGTTCTGTCTGTGTCTGGTAATATTCTGTTTGACTTTCCTGATCCTCTTTTCCCTGATGTGTTTCACCTGTGTCTCGTCAGCTCCTTCCCCTTTATATTGTCGATATATCTTTCCCTCCTGGCTGGTCTGTACTGTTCATGCCTGGATTTAGTTTGTGTTTTTGCCTCGCTTTGGTTTGAGTTCTTTGGTTCCAGTACCTTTTGTTTGTTATTTTGTTGTAGCGTTTTCTTATAATTAAACAACACTTTTTGGATTTCTCCTGCATCTGAGTCCTCCACATACAACCCTCATCACATGACACAGAATGCAGGAAATGAATCTGCTTTATTAAAATTTTCCTGGGAGAGGACCCCCAGACCCACTGCAACGTGGTGTCCCCACCACATTTGAAGTGTTTCTGCCACCAATGAATTTCTGTATCATCAGTTCTTCTACTTCCTGGATAGCTGTTGCATTCTGCTATTTGTGCAGAATTTATTACAACTATATAGCAACTTGAATTTATCATAGCCTTGGTCCAAACTCATATGTCTCAATTTTGCTATTATAATTCCCTTATGAGTCACCAAAAGCTAGCATGTAAGGGGTTTTATTTTGAAGATTTTCCTGGAGGAACATACCCCCAGACCCCCTAGTTAGGCTGGACTTAAGCGCCAGATGTTCACAATGGTTGGACACCAGAAGAGGTACGTTTGGTTCCTTTGTTTAGAGAAGTGGTGCTGATCTTCTGTGAGGTGGACATGT
>JBAMYA010000014.1:14714610-14725450 GCA_037176975.1 Arrhamphus sclerolepis | reverse complement strand
GAAATTCAGCCATAGTAGGTGTCTATCAGAGGGTGTCGTATCAAAATTTAAGGAAACAGTTCCATTGTTGAAGGTAATCAGTCAGAGGAAACTAACTCTGTAGTTTAATACAGAGCTATATATGTTAGAAGACTGGAAACACGACCGTTTAACATGTAAAAAAGCTCTTCACAAAGTTTGAACAGCCTGATTAATTGAAAAACAGGAAGAAAAATATTACTTATGCAATAATGCCAGGCTGAGCCTAATTGTTGTTACTCAGTATACTCATACTGATACTCAGCTATACCTATCCATGGAGACAGATGAAACCTATAAAATAACTGAACTACATCACATCTTAAAGACTTAAAAAGCTGTATGATTGCTAATTTCCTGTTACTAAACTCCAAACAGATGATTAGACATTCTGAAATAGAATGTCTACTCTGGATGGGATTACTTGTTGCATCTAGTACTACTGTGAGGAACCTTGAAGTTATTTTTGACCAGGATCAGACCTTTAAATCACACATAAAACAAGTTTGCAAATCAGCCTTCTTTCACCTTTGTAGTATTGTTAAAACAAGGAAAATGTCAGTGTAATGCCGAAAAACCAGTCCATCCATTTATTACTGGACTGGACTACTGCATTGGAAAACAGGAAATGACTCAAAATAGTCTCCAGCTGATGTAAAATTCTTCAGACTGAGCTCAGATGAAGATATTTCCCCAGTCTCAGCTTCCCTTCGCTGGTGTCCTTTTAAATTCACAATGGAATTTAAAACTCTTCTCCTCCCTCTCATGTTAAACTCTTCAGCACCAAACTGCCTCTTTCTTTTTTGTAAAGGAACTTATAGTTCCGTAGAATCCCAACAGAACACTTTACTCTCAAACTGCAGGCTTACTTGTCGTCCCAAGAGTTTCCAACAGTGGAATGGGAGGCAGAGTCTTCAGTTATCAGGCTCATCTCTTGTGGAACCTCCAGTTAGAATTCAGCAAGCAGACACCTTCTCTACTTTCAAGGTCAGATTTTTCTTTTTGATAGAGTTTAAAGTTAGAGATAACCTCGATGAAGACTTGTATATTCTTCTTGTACACTACCAGTCAAAAGTTTGGACACACCTTCTCATTCAAGTGTATCTACCCAATAAGTCACTATTGTCTCTCTTTCCTCTTATTTCAGACTACTTCAGGGGTTGAGGCTCATGGCTGCCGACAGTTTTAGAAGAAACTGAAAATAGGCGCAGGTAAAAAGGACCACACGTGACGTACTGTTTTGCTGTGTTGGTCGAGATGTTAAAAATGATTTTGTTTATTCCATTAAAATGCATATCTATCCATAGGAAGACAAAAGCTTTTATCACCAGAGAAAAAACTGCATCAGTTGGGTGATAAGTTTGTTTTCCGAGGTCTCTAAATAGGGGGTTTAATGTTGTTTTTCCTGAAAACTACATATGTGCATTTTTATCCACCTCATGAAATCTCTGCGATTCCCTGTCATGAGAAAAAGTTGTTTTGGTGTGTTCATTAATGATTAAGCCAGCTACACCGCTATTGGTTGTTGTGATGAATGAGCTCCGTGGTGATTGGTTTACTGTGAAGCTATGCGTGCAGAAGTTATGCACTGCTGGAGTTTATCCTGACATGGAGCATATTTATGATTGTATTTGAGCAACCCAGCTCAGTGATTGAAGATAGTTCAGAGAAAACATGGACTGCCCATCTCTCAGACTGACAATCCAGTCTTTTAGAAATCCAGCATTCAATAATCCAAACCTGGCCAGAGCCAGCAAGACCGCGATGACAGCTGTTCGCGGAGCCCAAGACTTGTGATGCTAGTTCTTTGTTTGAGTATCAGCTGCTGAGTGAAGTCTTCTTGAAACTTTCCAAGGCTGGAGAAACAGTCTAGAGTGAAGAAAAAATACATGTTTCATCCTTAAGACAAGCTGATTTTGTCTCTGTATATCCTATAAATCAACTGATCCTCACATGGAGGTTCAGACCTCCAGAGTCCAGCAGAAATTGGGCTGGTGTTTGTTATTGATGGAGGAGGATCCAAACATGTTTGTGTAAAGTTTTATGAAACACTGCAGATTTTCAGATTGAATCGTGATTCAGCTGTATATTTAAGTTGTGAAATTTACATATGAAGGAGGTGACAATAGGATTTGAGGTTTGCTGCATGTCTATTTGACATGTAAAACTGTCTTTATTGAACTATGCCTAGGTAAAACCTCCATCTAAAGCTCAGTTAACCTGTATGATATGAAGAAGGACAATCAGTTTGTTTAAGGATAAAAAAAACTCCAGACTTTCTCCAACCTTGGAAAGTTTCATGAAGACTTTGTGCATCAGCAGACACGTCGGTATCACAACCGCGACCTGTAAGTACTAAACTATAAACTAACCTGGAGCTAAACTTAACTTTATATGTCGGACGATATACCAACTAACAAAGTGATGTTAAAATCCTTAAAAGTATTTGAGCCACTTTAAAAGTGCGATTTTGTCTTAATTTAATTCAGTTCAAATATGATGGAGATAAAACGCTGCCCCCATTTCTGTTCTGTATTCTGGGACACCTTTGGTCCTCAGCTCCACTTCAAGCACCGGTGTCCCCACAGAAGATGCCACGGTCAGCTGATCAGTTTGAGGCTCTTTTGTCGTGTTTTCCTGCAGCTTCTCGACTGACTTTAAAGTGCTGCGTCTCTTCTCTGTAGCTCGGCATGTGTTGGATCCTTCGGGCACCTGGTTGGTACATATCGTCAACCTGAATAAGGTTTTCCAGCCCCCACAGCTCCTGCTGTCCTCGTCCACACTGGCAACCTCCCCTCCATCTCAGCTCCCCTGACATGGGGTGCGAACAAAACTCTCTCATTAAGGATTTCTTCATGTCCAGAATACTGGATTGTCTCTGTGTGACTGAGATGTCTCTGAGCGTTCACATTGCTGCTATTTGTAGTCCCCATGGGTGTTGGGCCAAGGAGGATGAAAAACAGTTTTTCGGAATAACTGTAGCTGTCATTGTCATCTTCATTCACTAGCTTTGAACTGAGTTTATCTGAGCTGCATCACTCTCATACGGTCAATTATAGAATCAGAAATATGCACTGTGTCAGGATAACAGCTCCGATAATTCTCTGGAGGAGTAGCTTCAGAGTAAAGCAACCAATCGGTGTGCAGTTCGTTCACCACAACAACAAGCAATGAGAGCGTAGCCTAAAATCATTAATGAACAACTCAAAACAGCAAAACAGAGAATCACAGAAATTTGAGGAGGTGGGTAAAAATGCAAGTAAGCAATTTGCTGTAAACAACATTACATATATCATATTTATAGACCTCAGAAAACAAAATTATTCAGCCAGTGAATTTAGTTTATGGAATGTTTAAGTTTTTACTTTAATTGTGGTAACTGAATTTAGCATTAATTTATTCCTCTATCAGAGCAACACAGATACATAAAAAGGCAAAAACACACAAATAATAATTCCAAAATTAGCTTGTTAAGTTGTAATATTACATTTGTTCTCTTTAATCAAGTGAAACATGGCAGAATGTAGCTGAAATATGTCATCAAAACTAATAACTGGAATACATTTTTAAGAATGTCATAGTTCATGTGATAGTCAAACCAGAATAAAAATTGCCCATTTGGGTTAAATTAGTGTCTCATTTCCATATCAAGAGACACTATTATAACAAAGAGCCAGTGTGCAATTTCTCTCACTGCTCCATGGGAAATGAGCTATGAAGAATAGCCATAATTGTCAATGGATATCTTGGCAACAGAGCATCTGCTTCATGCTACATAATCAGTACTGTCAAAAATGTTTTTTAAAAAAAGGCTCAAAGATTGTCAAACGAGAAAACATGGAAAGCTCTTAATAAAGAAGAATGAGAACTAACACAAGTGTAATTTAATCTTATTTATAGTTATGCTCGCTCTACTACACTCCCCCTCAGTTTAATTTTCTCACAGCTCTGTTGTTGGGCATTACATATATCAAACTGATAAGAATTTCATGTCATTTTAATCGTCACATTTGTGAATAGCATATGGTTCTCTGGCCTTTTCATAATCACGGACAGACATTCATTTTTGCTTTTTTTGTGTGTGTGTGTGTGCATGTGTGTGTTTGTTTTTTTAAACATTTTGTCTCTAATGGTAGATAGTTTTATATGAAATGTGAACAGGGTCTGAACATAAGAACAAAAGATCTGAATGTGACACTTGCAGGTTACATCCACCAAGACTGAGAACATTTTTATATACTGAGTTGTATGTTGTTCTTCATTTAGAATATATTTGTTTAGACTAATTAAAATTTTGCTCCTCAAGCATAACAATTATAAACTCTGATAGACCACCACACCTGTTTACACTCCTCAGCACTGGTCAATGTAGAGTCTTTCTACACTGTACATTCATTATAGTGATACTGCAATTTTATAGGCTTTTTATTTTTTATTTATTTATTGTTAATTTGACAAGGACTAAATTTAAATTAGCTATACAAAATATATAATGTTCAAATGTTAAGCAATTTATGTTTATCACCATGCCAACAGTTTTATTAAAATTTAGAGTTAATCATGAATGAACCATCCAGTCCAGACTTAGCCTGTACATATATAACTGGTTCATTTGAATATAACAGAGTAGAGGGTAGGGAGATCCTTCATTTAAAGGCTGAACAACAAGGGGCCCAGTCTGCACGGCAACTGATTTGCATAAATAAATGGACACTGTTCCTTTTATTCTTGTTCATTCTTTTCTGTTCATTAAATATTATTCAAATCATTGAATCATTGTACTTCCTGAAGTGTTGTGAGTTGTTAATTTTGATACAAGAATGTTATGAGTTACTGTGCTTTTTCAGGTCTTAAAAATGTGTTTTCTACCACTTTTTCTTTATCTAATAACCTACTGAATAAAAATAACAAAGACCTGTTTTCGTTGAGTGGTGTCTTCTAAAGCCAAAATGCATAAGGTTCATGATTCAAGCAATCTATTAATTGCTTTACTACCTTTTCAGCTTCAGCTACAATGGAATGAAATGAGTTTGTATGAGATATGCAAAAAGGTGTCCATGAATTACAATTCCGTTTTGAGAAAAAGGACCACACCGTTAACAACTATATTTTCTTGGTTATCTTACACATGCATTTTTGCATAATAGATGATTAACCACATTCCTTGCTAGAACAAGGGATTGCTGTGGGAAACATTTGTTAAGTACTGCAATAAAGAGCTGCATTCACAAATTCCACATACAGCTTTCTAGTGTAATAAAGAAAACTTATGCTAACCCTATCCAGGGGTGGTGTTATTGTCTTTCCCATGAGCTCCAGACCAAAGATGTAAATAACCATCCAGACTGTTATTAGCAACAATTCTAGGCTCTCTGCATGGGGTGCAGTATGGGGTTGTCAGTTACTGTTGTAAAGGTCATTTACACTTCAGCAATGGAAGTATTAATGCAGAAAGGTACACTGAGATTTTGGAGCCATTCATGAAGCACTGAAGGCCCCATCGTTACCATACATGTTGAAAAAGACAGCATGGATACTGGACTGGCCTGCCTGCAGTGCTGACCTGTCCCAGGGAATGTGTAGAGATATTTTTCTTTCAAAATATGCTTTGCAGTTACCTCATAACAGTGTTTTCGTGAAGACTAGAACATCCAACAAATGAAAGTCTTTGTCACATGGATTCCTCAATGCCATAAGTCTACTGGGAGACCATGGAGGCAGAAGATGTGGTGCAGGATCAGATTGGTAGTCTCCTTACCAGACAGCAGCTTGGGGACAGGCACGAAGTGGGCCATCTTGCTGAAGTGGTCAAGCACAATGAGGATAACTGTGTTGCTGTCAGAAGGAGGGAGGCCATGACAAGGTCTAGGGAGATGTGGGACCAGGGTAGATGTGGTATTGAGAGGATGAAGGAATCTTGTGGGGGCCTGATGGGAGGTCTTTTGCTGATTACAAGTGGAACAAGCCTTGATGAATTTTTCAGGTATCTGTCTCCAAGGTGGGCCACCAGAAGTGCTGGATCAGAACATCTCATGTATGTTGGGAACCAGGGTGACAGATAAACTTGGAGAAGTGGGCCCACTGCCGAACATCAGATCTCAACTCTTCAGGAATGTAGAGGCAGTTGGGAGCCCCGGCACTGGGACCTGGCTGCCCCTGAATTTGAAGTGACTTGCCTGACCACAGTACATGCAGAGGTTTGATTGCCAGTGTCGCTCTTGTTCCTCCAAAGAAAGGGAAGCATGGCCCAGCTGCATTGACTCAGATTCCTCCAACAGCTGACCTGATGAAAATGCTGAGTTGCTGACACACTCTCTGGATTGAAAAGTTGGCTGACAACAAGAGGACAACTTGTGTTTGTCTCGTCGGCGAGAAATCCAGAGTCGGAGAAACATCATGGGAAACCAGCTCATCCTTGATACACTCATCCAGGCCATGGAGGAAAGCATCCACCAGGTGGCAGGGTTCCAGCTGATGTGGCTGGCTCTAGTGCGGAAGTCAATGAAGTAGTCTACCATGGTGTGTTCCCCTGCCACAGCATCATGAGTCCACGAGCAGTCACTGATCTGAAGAATCCCAGGCCGAAAACCATGCGTAGCTCCTTAACAAAACTCTGGAAAGAGGAGCAGGCTTCAGATTGTCTTTTCCACTCAGCAGTTCCCCATAGACAAGCTCTGTCTGTGAGGTGGTTAATAGTGAAAGTAACTTTAGCCTGCACTGAGGCAAAAGTATGGGGCTGAAGGGAAAATGGGAATGAACAGTTTGTCAAGAAGGGGCTACAAGTCTCTGGGCTGTCATAATGTTCTGGGAGTCCCACCCAAGCAGGAGCGTTGCTGGGCTGAGGAGCAGCTGGAGCTGGAGCTGTTGATGTAGTAACCGGCAAGGACCGGGTAGCAGCAGATGAAGTGGTGAATGTTGTTAATTGCAATTATGTAGCTAGTGCAGTGAGAATCCGTTCATTAGCCTGGGCAGGATGCCTAGCTTCCGAGGCACCAACAGACGTCATAGCCTCATGCTGCTGCAAGACACCCTCAGTCTTGGTCAGTTGGCTAAGGGGTGATGGGTTGATTGTTTTTTACCATCAAGAGCAAATCCATGACCTAAGTGCAGCACAACACCAGGTAGTAATTAGGAATTACTTTATTGATTAAAGTTCACAGCAGGCAACAGGTAAGCATCCACAGGAACCAAATTAAACAATTTCCCAGTCCTGGGGACAATAAAGTACATCTTATTAGTCTCTGGAGGAGCTCCAAAAACAATCAGGAAACAGTTCAAACTGGGAGGCTGGCGAATGCTCTGGGAAAGACTCACTGCTCCCGTGAGGCTTTGAAGAGTACAACAATGCCGTGGAAGGGCGTTCTGGACTCGTGGTTCATGCAGAAGCAATTTTGGAACCTGGCAGACAATCAGCAGGGTGGACAAAGCTCAGAGAGAGCAGGCATAGTGATGGTTGTGGACAGGCAGAAGGTCGGGGCAGGGACAAGAAGACATGGTCAGAGCAAGCTGGAGTTGAAACCAAGATGTCAATCCAAGAATGAATGATGGAGAATCATGCATGCTGTGAAAACATTCTGGCACTGAATGAGGGAAACAGTGCAACATAAATACTGGTTGGCTGACGAGGAGTGAAGAGCTGCAGCTGGGACGAAACAGGTGTGGGATATGGGAGCTGATGGGGAGGTGTGGCAGGAAAGTGAGCAAACTCAACCACAACAGCATGAGACAACAGGTCAGAATGTGACAGAAAATAGTGCAAGCCATTAGGAATGTGTTATTTAATATTTAAAAGTAATTATTATTGAAATGAAGACAATGGTTTTCAATTTAATGATTCATATTAAACCAAATTTGTCAGATGTTTTTTTGTTATCATTAATGTGCAATAGGTATGAGGTGACCACACAGTAGCTTCCTTCACGTTCGAGGCACTGTATAGCTGATGCACCCTGACGTGAGGAATAGGACTAGTTAGGAGAAGCAGTAAAAGCATGCTATTAGTGCAGGAAAATGCTTAGCTACTTTGCATCTTTCTTGATTTAATTCATATCTTCTATTAGCATCAGTATGATCACTTCAGAAAGGTGTTTCAAGGTTACAGTACATAAGGTCTGGAGCAATCTACAAATTTATTGAAATTTCATGCATTTTATGTCTGATTATCGGGCTGTAAGAAAATGGAAAATTTTAAAAGATATTGTGGCGTAGTGGAGCAAGTGAAGGAAACGACAAAACTAAAATAAAACTAAGGAGTGACAACGCCACTCTGGGAATTTCACCCAGAGAATATGTTTCTCTTTTTAAACACAAGACACATAGGTCAGTTTACTCAAGACCATGTGACGTGGCTCCAAGGTTAGAAATGCATAATTTACTAAATAGTCATTAAAGTTTTGAATACTAACTCTTTTACACAGGGAGGGGAAAAAGGACTAATTAAGGCTGAGGACTGGTGGATGGACCCGGGCTAGTGCAAGGAGAGATACAACAAAAACAAAAAGCAACCAACTTAAATCACCAAACATGTGGCAGACACACATGCACACACAGTTAAGTAACCCACGAATTCCACGGACACAAAAGACACGACAGGAGGATCCAACCACCAGGTCACCAGCACCGCCGCCATCATCCTCCAGCAACTAAGAAGGGAAAAAAAATAAAATAATTTACCAGTGTTACAACACAATAAAGCTTAATTCAGACAATTATAAAATCAAATACTTCAGCTAAAGCAACAAGATACTTCATAAAACATAAATTCACATTTTCACACCCATTCATTAAAGTATGAGACAAAGCCCAATTAGAACTTGTGTCCCTGTGGCAAAACAGCTGCAATGTGAGGGAAGGAAGGCCAGCAACAGTGAGAGTTAGCAGCAGTGTGATGTTGCAAAGGTGAAGCAGGGGCAAGCAGATCCACAGAAGAGTCGATGGAGACCAAACAGCAGCAGCTAGGATGGCTACTGCAACACCTGGGTGGAAAAAAATTACTAGCCTTGCCACACATAACAGAAATTGTGGTTGCATATGACAATATATAAACCTACCTTTTAGTAGCTAGAGACAGACACACCAGCTAGAGGAGGGAGGGACAGAGGCCTCCAGACAGCCACCCAGCATTACCTGTGACCACACTGGCATTAGCTACTAGCATCAACCATGACACGGGGAAAGAGAGGAGGCTTACAGCAGCACACGTGGGGACATAGAGCAGTACACAAGTCTCCCCAAGTATTATTTTCTGCATTATCTTGATGCCATCATTCTTTTTAACTATGTAATGTCCTCTTAATGAAGTATTTTTGTTCAGTTTGGAAATGACTGTGAAATGATAATTGGTTCATATGAAGGGATTCCTCCAAAATGCTATTTAACAAGTGAGCAAAAATTGGTATTGTAGCAATAAACCTATTTTGCTTACTCTTATAAATCAAATTACATTATATTATTATTACATGAATGTAAATAATACCTAAGGAGACTTATACAATGAATTAGCCTAAACAACATTTCTTTGTGGTGGGAGGAAACTGGAGTACCTGGGAAAAACCCGCACAGACACAGGGAGACCTTGAAAACACAGATTAGTTCAGACTCTTTAAGGGTTAGCTAAGGCTAGGAATAAAATATGTCATTTAACATTGTAAACTCTATAAAGCAGCAATCATGTATCTATAAGTAGTCTTTTTCTGAGCACAGCTTAAGATCAGAAAAGACTGAAAATTCTAACTTTCCTTCAAGTGCAGTTCAAATACCACATTTATACTGACTGAAGTACATCAGATTTTAGCCAGGTCCCACATTTTAACGGGAATTACTTGTTTCATAATAAATTAGAATGCAATGCAACATCCAGACGCGTAGCCATTTACATAAAGTGAGGATTCCATGATCAATCTATTCAAAAGTACAATTATGTATTCATACTTTTTGTATAATTTTTTCAATGAAAACTACTTGAACAAAAGCACTTTCTTGAGAACTTTTATACAGTTTGAGCTACCAAAAGCTATTTTTCATATCAGCCTAATGAAAATTTCACTAGTCGCATATATCTTATTACTTAGATTTTATCAGAATTAGATGAAAGTGGATTTTTCTGCTGTTCTGCCAACCCCATTGTTCAGCATTATCACTTTATTTCCAGGATAGAGGAAGAAGTGTGACTAATATCTAAATCAATTTTTTCTTGACAGCTGTTCTGATGAGGCCATTGGGGTTCGTCTTGTCGCAGCCACCTTTCTTTCATGCTCATAAGTACTGTCTGGATCAGTCTCCATCACTTAAGGCCTTGAATGCTTGTCAGGAATAATATCAGCAGTGGTTTGAGATTCTCTTAATTAGAGTATTGTACATCTGAGGTAGAGGGCTGTTACACTCATTGCTCAATGAGATATTCATGTAATAGGCTATTCATTCCTGATTAATATATCAAATAACACAAAGAGGTAAAAGAGGTATTCAGATCTTATTATTCTGAGGCCAAACAGGTATTAATAAATGTCAGCAATATTTGTTATTAATTAAAAAAAAATCACTGCATGTAATGAAAAAAATGTTTTAAAGAATCTCAGTAAAGGAATTAAATAAGATCAGCAGACATTGCGTGACATAGGACTGTTAGCATCATGTAGACTGTAAAAACTGAAAACTGAAAAGCCTTAAAAAAAAAAAAAAAAACAAGTATAGGAAATTAAGAATAAGTTCTTCTCCTGTTCTGAGATCCGTGCACAATGCTGCAGCACCAGTACCAGAAGTGGGTATAGAGATCACATCTCACCAGTTCTAGCTTCATTACATTGGCTCACTGTTAAATTTA
>JBAMYA010000014.1:14698011-14708789 GCA_037176975.1 Arrhamphus sclerolepis | reverse complement strand
TGTGGATTACTTGTTCCACTGTATAATTTTGTTGGTCCTCTAAAGGCCATTTTACTTGGACTTGGAATACGTAACCTAACCTGTAAAAAACCTAACCGAGGTTAAAGCAGAACAAGTTTAGATTGCGTGTTTCCTTTGTGACTCACATATGCTGTGGCTTTTAGAAATGAAAATGCAGAAGTACGGCTTACACCCGAGTTTACTTAATCTTGCTTTCTAGAAATCCCACAGACACAGGTTCATCATAACCTGAACAAAACCATGATCAGAAGCTTTATTTCTGTGGTGAATAATGTACAAAGTACTTTTGAAAAATAAAAATAGCAGTTAACCGTGCTCAGTGATAAACAAAGATGCCTTTATTGCCCCCACAGGCATTACAAGAGAAGCATGAGCCAGATGCTGCTAAGCAAATTTTATCAATTGATAATCATCAAGTGTAAGCACCTTTTATAAAAAGGATATTTCAGGAGACTGCTGGTTGAGAATATTCAGATGTGCAAGATAATGACAAGGGGATGTTGAATATCGGCTTGCATTAATTTTATGGTATTTAAAGATTTGTCTGAATGGTCACATTTTCTCCGTCTGATGTGTTGCAAAAAGCTTCGAATGGGTTTTGTGTTTTAAAGCATCATAAATAAATGTGCCAAGAGTTAGAGTGAACCAGCATGCACAGCCTCAGAAGCTTGTAACCGATGCTGCTAAATGAATTTACGCCCTTTTGTGTTTACTCCGAGCAATAGTCATACATTTGGTGGTCTGCCAGCAGTTCAGGACATTTGAAGTACCTCAATATCTGTCCTGCTGCATTCAGTATCAAATTAATGTAATTTAAGATGAATGGAAATGTATGTGGAGCTGGATCACAGCTTTTTAATGTTAAAAAATCTTTGGTGTTGTTTCATTTTAGGTAAAAGTTGTGAAGTTTTCCTACATGTGGACCATAAACAACTTTAGTTTTTGTAGAGAAGAAATGGGGGAGGTTTTGAAGAGCTCAACCTTCTCTTCTGGCCCAAATGACAAAATGAAGTGGTTAGTATCCAAAAACTTGCTTATTAAGGCTAAAATTCTATTTTATTTCATTTTTTTTTCTGAAGTTTTGTGGATTTCCACTGATGTACAGTGTCATCTCTTTACTTGCCAGGTGTCTGCGAGTCAATCCAAAGGGACTTGATGATGAAAGCAAAGATTATCTGTCACTGTACTTACTCCTTGTTAGTTGTCCAAAAAGTGAAGTCAGAGCAAAGTTTAAATTTTCTTTGTTGAATGCTAAAAGAGAAGAAACAAAAGCGATGGGTAGGTCAAAGCAACAAAAAATACATTCCTTCTGTTGTATACTTGTTATTCCAAGTTGCCAAGCATGCAAACAGTGACAAAAGTAAGACTTAACTTTTATTTCTCACCTGGTTACAGAAAGCCAAAGAGCATATAGATTTGTTCAAGGAAAAGACTGGGGCTTCAAAAAATTTATAAGGAGAGATTTCCTCCTTGATGAAGCTAATGGACTCCTACCAGATGACAAGCTCACCCTCTTCTGTGAGGTAAGTGTTATGCTATTGATTTCCTGTTGTTCTTCAAATGAATAAGGCTTGCCGTTTTTATTTCTGTTAATGATTTAAATCCACCATTATAGAGCCACACTGGCCTCACTTATTTCAGTGACTGGAAATAAAATAAAGTGACATTTGGCTTATTAAAAATGTTTGTTTTTCTATCAATATATACCAGGAATGTTGCACAAAACTATGTTTAATAATAATAATTGTTCAACTGTTTCTTTAGATTTTAAATGAAGACATCAGAATCAGATTGAAGCTGTTTTGAAAAATCTATTTCAAGTAGTCTGTTAATTCATCATATGACCAGTTTATTTCTGCCCCTTGTAAAACTCATGGCATGTTTTTTTTTTTTTTTTTTTATGGCAATACATTTGGTTCAAATGATATTTTACTTGTAAAGAGGAGGACCTCTAAATTTCTATATCCATCCTATATTTACAATTATTATATCTTGAAATTGTTCAGCAAGTGAAGAAGCGTAAAGGTCATTTTATTCTTCTTACTTACCCCATTAAACTTGTTCTTTTTTATTTATTTATTTTTTTCTGAAGTTAAATGGGTTGTCAGTGAATTTTGTAGTAAATATAAATTGAAACTTTGATAAACCAAATACATTCCATTGAAAAAATGTAGTACCTTTTCTTATTAATTAGGAGCGTCATAGAATTTGACTGCTGGTCATATTTTTACAAGCAGCATTCCTGAAAAATGTAGCTTCCCTAGTCTGAAAAGTGCACTTTAAAATGAACAATTGAGTTGGGAAGTCATAATCCTGCAGTGAGATATGCTCTGCTCTGCTCTCTCTGTACTGTACAGGTAAGTGTTGTCCAGGACTCTATTAACATTTCGGGCCAGTCCAACATGAACATGCTGAAGGTACCGGAGTGTCAGCTGTCTGATGACCTGGGAAACCTGTGGGAGTGTTCACGCTTCACGGACTGCAGTCTCTATGTGGGAGGGAAGGAGTTCAAAGCCCACAAATCCATCCTTGCAGGTAAAACATCCAAATAAATTTGACAAGTAACAACAAAGACTTGAGCATCCGAAGCGGCACTGTGACAACGGTGACTATTCCTTCGTGAGTGTGAATTTTATTTATTTATTTTCACAGCGAGATCACCAGTCTTTAATGCGATGTTTGAACATGAAATGGAAGAAAGTAAAAAGGTAAGAATAACTGATGATGATGGCTGAACATCTGGTTATAAGAGTCAGAAGTCCTCGATTTACCAAACTCTCCATTTCTAACATTTGAAATGGACAACTAACCTTTCAATATGGTAATCAAAGTTATCACTTTTCTGCCGTGTTCTTATATGTACAAAACATATTTTCTCTGCAGAATCGTGTTGACATCAGTGATGTGGATCCAGATGTCTTTAGGGAAATGATGGGCTTCATCTATACAGGGAAAGCCCCGAACTTGGAGAAGATGGCAGACAATTTGCTTGCAGCTGCAGATAAGGTAACTAACTATGGAGTTTACATCTATCGCCATTTCTCTTGAAACTTAGAAAAATGTTAAAACGCCCTGTTAATCATTACTAGTTCATCATAAGTACATCATTATGTAGTTTAATATATTAATAATTTTACTTGTTTAAATTGTTTTATTAGTTAGCCTATATTTTATTATTACCACAATGACGTGTTGATAATTAGAAAATGAGTCACTGAAACATGATAGACCAACGCTAAAGTAAGGAGGTGTATTATCACCATGAACAGCAAGATTTCTCACACAATTTTTATAAACTTAGGATGGGAAAAATTTGTATAAATACAATTTTTAAAAATAGTATATTAATGACTGCTTAAAAAAATAAATTGTCAACGTGCGCCTAATTTTTCTTGTAATGATCAAACATACTAAAATATATACCACCGCATCAGTAAACAACCATACATGAGAAGAATGATTATGAAGGCATCATCTATATGGAGCTAAATCCTGGACATTCATTTTGTTATTTCAAAAGAAAACCAAAAAAACTTGTAGATGAGGAACAAAAATTTGAAACTGAAAGTTGAAACTTTCATATTGAACTTTGTACAACCTCAGTTCCAGTGAAGTTGGGACGTTGTGTAAAGCGTAAATAAAAACAGAATACAATGATTTGTGAATCCATGTCAACCTATATTCAGTTGAATCCACTACAAAGAGAAAATATTTAATGTTCAAACTGATAAACTTGTTTTTTTGTTTTTGTTTGGTTTTTTTTTAAATATTCTCTCATTTTGAATTTGATGCCTGGAATAAGTTCCAAAAAAGCTGGACAGGAGCATGTTCAGTGAGCAGTAAGTGTTTGGGAACTGAGGACACTCATTGTTGAAGCTTTGTAGGTGGAATTCTTTCATATTCTAGCTTGATGTACAACTTCAGTTGTTCGACAGTCCGGGGTCATCTCAGATGAGCTCGGGTCCGTAGAAGCTGGCGGCGTTTCTGGGTGTTGTTAATATAAAGCTTTGGCTTTGCATGGTAGAGTTTTAACTTGCACTTGCAGATGTGTTAACTGACATGATGGTTTTCTGAAGTGTTCCTGAGCCCAGGTGCTAATGTCCTTTACAGAATGATGTCCGTTTTTATTGCAGTGCTGCCTGAAGGGTCGAAGGTCACGGGCATTCAATGTTGGTTTTTGGCCTTGCTGCTTACATGCAGAGATTTCTCCAGATTCTCTGAATCTTCTGATGATATTTTGGACTGTAGATGATGAAATCTCTAACTTTCTTTCAATTGTACATTGAGAAATGTTTTTCTTAAACTGTTGGACTATGACGTGTTTTGCTTGTTTTGCCTTCTTCTTGTCCTTACCTGAAGTGGTCGTATCAGATACAAGTAGATTAGACAAGTAGACTGCAGTGTTACTTATTCCCTTGTTTTGATCCTCTGCCCAGCGTTTGGACGAGCAGACAGAGAACAGTGCATGCAAGTCCTTGAGTCTGACTGTGGTCTGTTCTGTAATTATGCAGCTGGTTATCTTATTCTTGTCTGAAATCATCTCAGTATTGATAGTTCAGATTTTGTTTTTCCAGCCTACTGTCCCCTCCTCAATTCAGAGCAAAGATTTTCTTTACTAACTGGCTGAAATGACATGTACCTAATATCCTCCCCTTCCTGCTGTTGATCGAATTGTTTGGACGCTCTCGAGTATCAAAAACACTGTCATTGGATACCTAATTTAGACACTTTGTAATGACACCATCATGCTTTAAGCACTCAAAATCACACCGCTCCAATCATCTAATCCTAACATGACATGCAAGTTTCAAACAAGCCTCTGGAAACATTTAATAGGCTCCAGTGGCGTCTGTAGTGGAGAGAATTGAAGGGGAACATTTGTCATCACTTACTCTGTCCGGCGACCATGTTGTCCAATCTGCACTAACGTGTTTTGAACTAACAGTATACATCACTTCATCACTGTGGTGGATTTTCCCAAGATGGAAGTGTATTGTTGCTCCACTGGGCTGTTGCCGTCTGCTTTGTGGAGGTTATAGATCCATACATTTGGTTGGTCCCAGGATGAAACTCTGGTTCTATGAGTAGCTAATTTATAAATATTGTAAATAACTGCTGGAGTGAACTGCAAAAAAGATGCTAAACAGAGATGTTTGTGTTTTAGTTCCAGATTTCCAAAGTAAAACTCAGAATGGAATTTTCTTTTTTTTTTTTTCTTTTTTTTTTTTTTTTTGTCCTTTCTGGATTGAATTGAAGTTTTAACAATCTTGAACTTAAAAACAAACAAAGAAGCACCCTTTTCCCTTTTTCATATTACAGGATTTTGTTTTGTTATAGCCCAGCTCTGTTGTGTATCTTGATTCATGTTTGCACAGATTCTTTCTCATCATGGAAACTTGTTGCAGTATCTTTTGTCGCATTAAACTTTGTGTACCTTTTTGAAATTTTCTCACTTGAAAACTTTGATTTTTATTTATTTTTTATTATTTTATTTCTGGTTTGGATCCTGTGCTTCTTGAAAGTTTCCTTTCCTTGACATTCATAACCTCCTGTTGCGACGAGTAACCATAGCAACAAGTCAGTTGTATACAAGCAGGGCAGCTGATTGATATCTCTTGCAAATAAAATGGACGAGCCTGGCGCACTTACGAGGTCCCAGCTGGACTTTCGGCAGTGCAGTATTATGTGTCATGGAGATGACACCAACGCCATGACTGAGTGCATCACAAACTATTTAATGTTTGTGAGGAGAACACCATTCCCACCAAAACAGTGAAGTGCTTCCCTAATAACAAACACTGGGTCACCAGTGACCTGAAAGGGAAAGAAAAAGGAAAAAGACAGTTGTTTTTGTACTACCTCAATAATTCCCTTTCTCCCTCACTGCATAGTGATGATTAAGGAGAACAAGGAAGTGTACAGTAAAAGGCTGGAGAGTAAGCTCCATAAGAACAGTGTTGCAGATGTGTGGTCAGGGATGAAAAAGATTACAGGCTTCACGTAGCTTCAAGGGTCTATATCCAGTTTTTTGGGTGTAATGAATTGCAGAAGTAACAGTAGGGCTGGCTTCAAAAGTGAGTCATTGACCCTATTTTAAAATGTCAGACTTTGCTTGGTTGAAAGAAAAAGGATTGTTGTCTCCATAGATAGATTTAACACCCATGATCTCTGTACTGGGGTGAACTTTTCTACACACATCTGGTCAAAATCGCCAGGATTCATGACCACCTGACACACAGACCACAGTCTGTAAGACTGAAGGGTTGTGTGTAAGCAGGTGGTCGCTAGCGCTGGAGCAACACATAACGGCGTTCTCTCGTTATTTGTCTTTACTCACCTTAGCCCTTTAGGCACAAGTTGCGGTCCTGTCTTCTGCAGAAATACTCAGATGACTCTGCAGTTGTGAGGTATATGAGTGATGGAAAAGGAGCACAGGTGGACTGCTTCTGGCATGGCACAGGGACAGCATTAAAAAGGAGATGCTGATTGTGTATTTTACAAATATAAGGAATAAGTATAACACTATTTCCATTATGGGAGAGGAATAGGGGCTATAAATATCTTAGTGTTCAGATTTAGTTGATGATGCAGTGCTGATGTTTTCTGTTTCTACTTCTTTCTTTGCATCTTCTTCTTCAACTACTAATTATTCTTGCTTCTGCTGCTCCTGCAGCAGCTGCAGTGCAGACTGCTACAGGACATCTTTCCTGCCCACAGCAATAACCACCTACAACGTCCTCTTAAAGAGACTTAAATACTGGCAGTTGCTGCAAAATGTATTTGAATAAAGTATTAATTGAACTGGTGTGGAGCTTCAAGCTTTTGACTTGGTGAAATCTTCTGCACGTCTCTGACCCTCAAGCACACGCGTCCTTGTTTTTGTATAAGCAAAATTCAAGGGGATTTAGCAGCGATGTAAAGTCACCTTGTTCCATGACTGAGACGGAGACCATGTCTTTTTGCAATGATTGGCTACTACGTTACTATTACCCCACTTCTCTCTTTGTTGCTTGTGTCATAAGCCACATGCAACAGTTGTAATTGGGGCATCTAGCAGCTTATCACTGTAATTTATTTTTGGAAATGAGGCTCTGAAAGTTTGAAACTTTCAATCACACACAGTCTGAACTGCCTTTTACGGCATGGTTATCTACTAAGTTACATTTTTCTGCTATTTGTATGACCCTTTAAATCCAAACCGTCCACATGTTTTGTTTTGTTTTTAACGACTCGCTCCTCTTTGGTAGATTTGTAGTAGCCTTATGTCCATCGCTATGTTGTCACCGCATGCAAAAACCTGTTAACCAGGGAGAGGGAGGGCTTGTGTTTGGAAATGTAGTGATGCAGAGACGTATGAAGCTGGGCGAGAGTCACACGGAGGGGAGAAATACGCCTAACATGGCATAAATTGCCTCGTATTGCGTTTGTGCCCTTCCCTACTGCTGATATTCAGAGTTAAAATATTTTAGATTGCCCTGTTAAGGGGTTTCCAAAAGAGAGTTGGATGGCTCCTTTGCTAAACCCTGGTGTGACTACTAGAGTGAAAAGGTTTGTATATGGCATGGTCATACAAAGCCATCTTGGACTTGGAGAGATACAGCTCTTTAAACTGTGAATGCGGCACGGAGTAACTTCTTTTCATGTTAAAATTTCAGGTTCAGTTCAATTTGAATTAATATTTGTTTAATTTTAGGAAGAATCAGATAGTTATAGTGGTCACCGTTTCCTGTCAGCTGAGTATTTGTTTTACAACACTCAAATACCACAAATGGTAACTAAGAAATTAGCTCAGACAGTGGACATCATGGCAGAGGTGACAGAGACTTAAAATGGCTTACAGGAGAAAGTGACAAACAAACTTGTAAAGTCTGTTCACCAACGTAATAGTGACTTAATAGCAAGTGAGTTCCAGCCGCTGCCATCAGGACGTAGATTCAGAGTCCCGAGAACTAGGACCACATGCTACAGGAACAGTTTCGTCTCTGCTGCTGTCTCTCTCTTAAATAAAACTTGAGGCACTTTACTGTTTTTATTGTTGAGGTCCATTTTGTTTGTTTATTTATTTATTCAAGTCTATTCATTAGAAACCCTCATCCTGGTTTTAACCTTTTTATTGCTCCTTTCCTGGGAGTCTCTGTGATGTCTTGACCTGTCCTCTGTATTTGTCTTGTGCCAATCAATGTTTGTTTTTGTTAATAATGTGTGTGAGATGCCTTCTCCTCCTTTTTAACTGCAAAACAAATCTACCTACGGGTACAAATAAAGTCAACTGAACTGAACTTAACCTCCATGCCTATAGGGGGCATACACTTCCTATGTGCCACTTCAAGAGCTGAACAGAAGTTGTTCCTCATTTATTGTGTCCTGTGAAATTGTCTACAGCAGAATATTTTCGTCTGTTGATGCTAAAAATTATTGTGTACTTCTAATATATGATGGTTCTACGTCAATACAGAGAGAAAAAATAAAGAACTGCAGCCATTCTTGGTTTTTACATTGCGCATATTCAGAACATAGAACTTTTTTTGTGTTTAATTACAATTACAGTTACACAGCATTATGTTTTTTTTAATTATTATTTTAGTTTTGTATGGATATTTCAGTCTAGTACAATAAGTAACAATAAAAATCTTTGAACCAGCCTGATACACTGATGTGCATTCGATTTGTAATGCTGATTATGATGTGATATATTTACTAAATGGTGATTTCTGAACTGATGGCTGACTATAATAGCTGACATAAAACTCAAAACCACTGAGATTTAGTCTACATCCAGGCTATAACTACTGCTCTCTGTCCCCCTCTTCTCCTGCCAGTATGCTCTGGAGCGTTTAAAGGTCATGTGTGAAGAGGCCTTGTGCAACAGCCTTTCAGTAGAGAATGTGGCCGACACCCTCATCCTGGCTGACTTGCACAGTGCCGAGCAGCTCAAAGCACAAGCCATAGATTTTATCAACAGGCAAGTATTGCACAAAAAAAAAAAGAAAAGAAAAAAAAAAACTCCAGTGATAAATTCCTGCTGCCATTTCTGTTTACCAGCCCTGAATGCTTACCTTTTTATCTCCTTGCTATAGGTGCAGTGTCCTGAGACAGCTGGGCTGTAAAGATGGAAAGAACTGGAATAGCAAGTATGTAATTAGCTGAGATATGTGACACAAGATTAATAACACACTCTTATCTCTTCCCCCAACCTGATGCATTAGAATTCATTGTTTTAGCCCAGGCAGACAAAGTGCCATTTGCCATTTCCGTTTGAAGCCACGTATCTGTGTATCCAAGTTATTAATTGACTCATACCTGGGTAAACTACAGAAATGGAATGTTTGTAGAATTCCAAAGAAAGGGAGGTGGTCGCTGAGGCAAGTTTTTCTTTCAGATGATGTAGTGCCGTGTTACGGGACACCTTGAAATGTTGAGCTTTATTTTTTCACCGGCACGCACGGTGACAGCATTCTAATTCTCCATCAGTTTGTCTGTGTGCAGAAAGTACTAATGGCCCTTTTCAAGTTTACCCTTCCACTCACAAATCAAACCCCATTTATTTGCTTTGTCATTACAATCTCATTTATGTTTATTGATTTTTAATGTGCATGTCTGAGTTTCAACTTCATTTTTCCTGTGCTTACAGTCATGCCACAGATATAATGGAGACTGCAGGCTGGAAGTCAATGATCCAGTCCCATCCTCACTTGGTAGCTGAAGCCTTCCGTGCTCTGGCTTCGGCACAGTGCCCACCCTTTGGTCTTCCAAGGAAGCGTCTAAAACAGTCTTGACTGCACGACTTTGCCCCAGGACTTTACTTGAGGTGTCAAGCATGGGTTTACAAAGGAAGGACTAGTGAGGGTACCACTCTTATTTCCACCAAAACTCAACACACTTGAATAAAGAGGAGTGGAGTTTTCTGACCAGAGATATAGGGAGGCTTGCATGTGGAAGGCTGACATCAATGTATTGGAAAAAAAAAAAAATCAATTGGTGTTGCTTGCTTTGCTGCCCCAGCTGAATTCTGTTCAGCCCAGGTAGCAAGCCAAGTTCTCTGCTACATTTTTTTTTTTCTTCTTTCGTGTAATTTTTAAAATGGCCTTAATATGTCTGCCATTACTCTGGACCTGCTCTAGAGTACTTTTGTCTATTTTACTCTGTGCCTGCCTTGTCAGAAAGACCAGGCTTCCTCCAGGTTGCACTAGTTGCCGTGTATAGTCATTTTGATATGGAGTTCTATAGGAACGTAACAAAGGTTTAACTAAATGGGAAATATTATATATTTGTAATGTTTAGCCCGTTTTGTGACTAGACATTAAAAAGCATGAACACACTCAGTGCAAGGTCAGTTCTTTACACTTTTTAAAAGATGTGTATGCCCCATATTGATGGCACCATTTCTATGTAAATGACAGTTGAACCATCTCCAGAAGACCAATGTACAAGAAAGTCTGTTCTATTTCATATTTGTGTCGGGAAAAATGGTTATCTGATGCAGACCAGTGTCAATCCATGTAAAACAGAAGTATATACTTTGTCTATACTTTGGCCCAAATATGTTTAAACATCGAAAATATATGGAAGTATGTAGTCAGGCTCCCATTTGAATTTCATATTCCAGATAATATATCTCTTAACTGTTAGAGATTAAATTTTGAATTTTTTTTTTTTTTTTTTTTTTTTTTTTTTTTTTTTTTTTTTCTCTTTTCGTTTTGCCAACCTTCTTTTTGCTTCCGTTTTGTCCCCCCAAAGGTGAGAAAACACCCCCCCGT
>JBAMYA010000014.1:14678337-14697911 GCA_037176975.1 Arrhamphus sclerolepis | reverse complement strand
TACACAAGTTTGGGCCTTGGTGGAAAGGTGGAACTCTTGAAGGGTGGGGTTTGTTTTTTGTTTTTTTTTTTTTTTTTTTTTTTTTTTTTTTTTTTTTTTTTTTTAGTATTGCCAGTTTGCAAATATATATTCTGAGTATATTGTGGTTAACTAAAAGTGGGGAGACTAATGCATGGTCTAAAGAAAGTGTCCAAGTATCAATTTTGTTCTTAACAATTTATTTTCTGCAATTTTGACATGTTTGTGCAGAATTATATAAATTGAGTTTGTGCAAAAGTTTCCTCTCAAATGCTTGGATATCTGTAGGATGCTGAGCATCCATTCTACTGGCAATGTTATTCTGTGTTTGAATGGGTGGGTTGTCATGTTTATTCAGTGTGTCTTGTATGTAATGTGGTGTGACAGACACTTCAGAGGATTTTGTAAATTAAGAGTAGCAACATTTTTACATGATGTTACTCATACAGCGTCAAGTTTAGATGTTGAAACTTTGTAAGTAAAACAAACAAAAAAGAGATGAAGCTGTCTGCAAGAATACCTGCATTAACCCATTAAAACATTTTCCAGCAGTCTGAAGAGGCTCAGCGTTTTTATTCATTTGTGTTTTATATTTATATATTTCTGCAGGGAGATTGTTAAATCCAATTTGTGAATAGGAAGGTTGTTTTGTTTTAATAGTTGTTAATGAATGTGATCCTTATTTATATATATTTTTTTAAACACTGAAAAAAACCAAAACAAATGACCTGATAATCAAAAGAAAATGTGCTTAAACTTAAAAAGGCAGAGGGCCGTGTAGATTTTTGAATCTTTGTTCTGCACATGAAAGTCGTGGTCCTCTTGTTTTATGTGAATGGCTGGTGCTAGCACTAATTAAAGTGTGGCTGCTCTTTTCTGCCAAAGGAGGCGTCTTCATCAGCAGTTCACTGATGCACATCTGCCCTCATAGCACGGATCCTAGGGAAAGGCCTGATACCATCTCAACTCTAGGATACTTCACCAACCTTTTATCTTCTTCACTTGCTTTTCTTCACTGAGTATGATGTTGTCAGTTGGTGGGGTGGGGTATCAACCTCAGCATTCCTTAATGATCTGTATTAAGTTTATATAAAGATTGAGCTAAAAATGTGAAGTTGGCTTGGCTGTGTAATAATCAATATTATCACCCATGAGCCATAGAAAGTGAAATATACGGTAACACTGCTTGTTAGAGGAGCGCATCTGCTGTTACTTGATGCCGAAGGAGTTGGTGCCTCACCCTGATCAGATAAGAGTAATGGAAGTGAATGAAAAGACCTCTGTCCCTGATGGCCACAGCAAAATGGATGTGCTCCCTGAGGTGTACCTCTGGTATCATCCACGCCTGTGGACACAGATTTATTGCCCATTAAAAAGCTACACTGAAATGTACCTCTTAAAATAGTGTGTTTAGCCTGTTGAGAAGTCCTTATAGGAACAAACCGAGACAACGGTGATCGCCAGTGTGACAATATACTATCAGCCAAGTTCAAATAAAGTTTAATGCCATAAAGACCTAAACTGATCTTTACTATTACAGTTTAACAAAATGTACTTCCTTTGGGGAAAAAGAAACAAAATCAACACGTATAATTACATTACACCCAGAAGAGCTCTTATTCCTATTTTACAGGAGGATCCAAACAAGATGAAGCAAGCAGGAAATCAAAATGAAAATAATCTGCAGTTACAAAAATGTAAATCAAAGCAACTGACTGTAAGCAATAAATATGACAATATTCTTCTCAATATTTCTGATAAAACACCAAAAATAAGAAGGGATACACACAGATATATTTCTCTGGATAAAAGTGAATAAATTGACATCATTTACTCTGAAGTCATAATTGAACACATGTTTTTAGAGTTACACGCTAATACACAGCATTTGCACGAAGGAGTAGAACTAAACATAGATCAGGTCTGATTTATAATACACCTCACCTCATGGAACAAGGTACAGGAACATTTACAGCTGAAGAAAAAAAAGAAAATATGTGAGATACACAAAATAAAGTGGCTTTGACAGAAATAATTGCTGTGTCAATGGATTCATGCCCTAACCTAAAAACCCAGGATATGTACAAAAAACAGAGTCTATGTGTGTTTCATGTGCAGATGGTCTTCAACTAAACCTTTCAAAACTGTTTTACTGACTGCTAAGCCAAAGCACATTACAGCACATACAAGAAAACTGGAATGTAACCACTTGTACACAAATGTCAGCCAGCTTAAGCTCGTCGTACAATTGGGGAAAGCAACTGCTGACAGATTCTGTACCCCTGCCTTTTATTTTATTTTTACCCCATTTCAGTTTCTCCACTCTTGGAAAATGAAATTTCCCAAGCTAATTAAAGCCTAATAAAGACAGGTAATGTCAGGGCTGGTGGCAGGACCATTACAAAGTGCTGATAATTGTCTGCCAGACTCACTAAATCCACCTGTCCTGCAATTACTGCCTCCCCCTCCCCACCGCTGCTGACACATTAATCCAGTGTGCATCTTCTCTGCAGGCTGATGCCTCGAAGTGCATCCTGCAAACACAGATGGTGGCTCTCAGACTAGTTTAGCGTTCACATGCCTTATGATGATTTTAAAGAGCAAACACAGCCGCGGCATGGATGGGTGCTTACATGTGTGGTAATTTACGACCATGCTCTCCAGTTTCTTTTAAATTAGATTTACTGGATCAATTTATTTTGTCATGGCCACTTTGGATTGGATTAAATCAATCAGTTTGTCGTATTTCAATCCCTATGTGACAATGATGACAGAGATTTTAAAAAGGCTGTAAGATTTGCATTAATTATTCAAAGCTGTTAGATAAAACACCCATCAATCAAACTAATTTGAAATAATGATCACTGCACTTCCTGTCCTCTACCGGGTGTGGATGTCAGCTTTCCTATGAGGCCAATGAACAGATAATAATAACTAATCATTCGAAATGTACTGATGTTCCAAATAGGAAGTTAGTTTTTTTGGGGGGGGGGTGTTTGTTTTGTTTGTTTTTTTAATTTTACACCCTCTTGAATAACTGTTCAAATGTTTGAGTATAATTAATAACATGATTCAAAGTATCATTGTATTTTTATCTCATGATTTAATTCAATGATTCAGTGAGGTGAGGAAATAGTTTGACAACATTAGCATCAGTGCAGCCCTGCAGACGCCGGCCACACATTTCCAGTTGGTGCACCTCCCTGCCCATGGTCTGGCCTTGAAGAAAACATCTGGAGAACACAGTAATTACACCAGGGGTCTACAGCGAACATGTGCGGTTGTGATGGGGAGGATTCGCCAAAGTTTGGCAGCTAGCTCTGAATCTCACGTCACTCACTAAAGCCGAGTTCATGGACACCTACGTAACTATTTGAAATGTTTAAATCTTTATGCATGTGCAGTATATACAAAGGTTTTGCAGAATTCCTCCAGCTTTCATCCTCTTGTGATTTGCACTTCCTGCAACATATTATAGGTATTTATATATTTTGAGAGGAGCTGAGAGCTTGACATATACATCATTTAGCGATAAAACAGATTGATGCAAACTAATAGGAGCCAGTTCATCCTGTGGAAGAGTAAGGTGTGTCACTGTGGTAGTTGTAGTCAGGGCATACCTTCTGAACCAGTTTATAGTCTTCGCTGTAAAAGGCTATATATATGCATATGACTTTAAAGGGTTTTGAGCACAACCATGACACATGGCTCTGCGTATGCTCCTGATAGCACACCTTGGAGGGGTCATAGCTGCAAAGGGCAGTCTTCTTGTTGCGGTCCGTCTTGTCGTACTCAATGCGACAGTTGAATGACTTGGTGTCTTTGGTCTCCAGTGTGGACTGCTGGGCCATCTCAAACTCCACAACCTTAGAAGGTGGCACCAAGCTGACCGACACGTTCCCCATTCCAGTGGAATTGTGACGGAAGTAAACACTGAAGGTGCCATTCCCATGGTCCACAATCTTGCCTGTGATCAGCAGGTTGAGTTTGACGGTCTTGATGTTGGAGTGGAAGTCCCCCCACCCAAACATCTTTTTGAATTTGCCAGTCTTGATGATGGGTCTGCGTTTAGTTCTGGCCTGTGCGCCTTCAACATCTGTCTGGTTAGATAACCAGTCCCAAAAGTCCTCCACATTCTGTATATATGTCATTTCCCTCATGTTACTCTTGAGCTCTGGGGAACCCCTGGCAAACAAACGCAGGGGGTTCATAATCCGTGGACTGGCCCGCGTGGGAGATATCTTCTCTTTATCATCACTGTCCCTCCACTCAATGAGTTCTGTGGCGCCTCCATTCACTTTCTTGGATATGACCTTCGTGAAAAAAAAAAAAAAAAAAAAAGCAGAGAAAAGATAAACATAAAAGCATCATTAAAATAAGAAATTCAAGTAAAATAAACAATAATGATTTTGATATGGAAACTTCATTCCTGATTGGTCATTTCAAGGAAATGATTCACACACCTAAAACAGAGATTTCAGTTTTCTCATCAAATAAAACAAAAGGAAATGAAATAGAATAGAATAAAAACTGTAAATTATGAAAATAAAATGTCAACTGAAATGTAACACCGTTCATGCTAACAAATTGCGTCTTATCATGATCAAAAAAAGAACATCTGCGGAAAATAAGGAGAAATTTGCTTTTTGAATAAAGCTTTTTAAAAAAAGATGAAGCTGGTGGTGGTGGTGGTGGTGGTGGTGGTGGTGGTGGTGGGGGGGGGGGATCAATAATCTGTACTTTAAACTGGACTGTTGAAGACAATTATAAGCATACAGTACATCATATGGAACCTCTCTCTCTCTCTCTTTTTCCTTTAATGGCTTGATCATTCACTAAACTCTTAATCCCAAAAACAACTCATTCAAATGAAGATGTTATCATGAAGGCACATGTGGGATGCACATATAGACGTGTGCATATTATCCTTAACTTTCATTTCAAAGGTGTTCATCAGAACAGCTGTCTATATTTTCAGAAGTGGACAGATGTGTATGTGCATGCGCTGGATGAGGGTGGTGATGAGTTTGTGTAGTATAAGATGTCAATGTTGCTCTCTGGGTATCACTTAGAAACAGCTCGGTTTGCTAAGACTAAATGGAGATTATTTAAATTCACTTTTAAAGTATGAAATATGTTTGTTTATTCTATTGAAACCATTTGTTTGTCCTACTTCAACTTGACCGTGTGTGAAAGTGTATTTACAGTGTCAAAGTTGGGTAAGTTTGAATGAGAGGTGGTTTTTTTGGGTTATGGTCAGGGGTTAAACTTCACTTCTTTGTTCTAACTGTGATGTCGAGAGCTTAGATAACACCGATGGCAGCAAGCAGCTTTTCTTTTTCTCAGTCTGTGTGAAATTGTAATTGAAATACACATATTAGGTCAACTTCAAGACACTGATAATATTAGATGAAGTGTGAAGCAGACCATTGTATTGGCAGCGCTAAACTCCAGGGGCTTAAATTTGTGTAAATCTTTGTGTAAATGTGTCATTATATGACAAGCCAGAGTAAATCTCCCAGACCTAACACGACAGCTGATCTCAGCTTCTTGCATGTTCTCTGTATGTCAGAGTTTCTTGATTTTTCGCTGTTTTTTAAATTGTATCCGATGATAAATCAGTGCTGCATTGGTGTGCTAAAGTATGCCAAGTGGAGCATTAATCCAGATGCTGCAGTGAACGTTGATACCTCCCTGTACCTCAAAGCTGTTTCGCTTCAGGAGCAATTCCTGGTCCACTTCAGATAAAGCTGCAATAATTCACAGCAATAAGCTTAGCTAGTTTTATTAGTAATTAGTAGTGCTCACTGTCCCCAGGCCCTGTTGTAGGATCACTGAGAGAGGCAGATGTTGAAAGTACAGAGCAGCGGCTGTTTGAATTCTCGCTGAGATGCTGTGCAGTACTCCCAGACTAATTATAATTTTGCTGTAAGCCTCACTGAAAAACATGTGTACAAAGCTAACAAACTAGGTCGTCTGCCACACTTTTGTTTTGTCACGGTCACAAACTTGCAAACCTTTCCAGCTGACATGTAAAAAGGATTTATGCATCCAAATTTTTTTCTCTCTTTTTTCCAGTGGTGCTTTAGTCCCAGACTGCTGTAGCACCTTAATGCCCAGAGCAGATAAGGCTTGTTATCTGGATAAGACATGTGAATCTTATATGGACAATGAGCCTGGCCTATACATCAGCTCTCTCAAAGCTTAATTAAGACAGCTGATCCCTGTTAACATGAGTAACAGAGGCAAAACAGTAATAACGTCCCTTTGTGTAGTTCATCAAAGCTACAGACATTTAATCGACCAATTCCAATGGCAATATTCCCAGCTGATGCTGCCACTTACTAACACCTTGTGTGAGTGCTGCTGTTAATTTGATTGGACTTTTACAACACCACAATAACAACCGCTGCTGAGCATAAAATCTGAAGACTCCCAGCAGGAACATTTCCTCACCACTGTGAACAATGAAGAAATGGCACTCGTCTTCACACCAGCTCAAACTGTTTTTTTACATTACACATTGGGTGTCATGCTCCAAAGCTTCAGAGGTGGAAAAAAAAAATTGGTGTAAATCTCAGGTAAGCTTTGTCTAGGATTATTATAATGGAAATGAAAGAGGAGTTTAAGTATGCCTCCGCTAGGGAGATAGCTGTGTCAAGAGGATCAGCATGGGGATATCTAATACTTAAATGCCCGGAGAGAGACACCAGGAACTTGAAAGCTTGCTCTGCAACACAAGCTTTGGTTTCGTTCTGGCTCGCTGTGCCTCTGTGCACCAGCACGCCGACAGACCTTGTTCTTTTAGGAGCAAGAATGTTCTTTTAAAACACTAAAGACAGAGAAGTTTTATACAAAAAAAAAAAAAAAAAAAAAGGCAAGGTCTGATGAAGGAGAATCAACAAAAACTTAATTAAGATTTCTTAATCGGTGCAGCCATGCTTCAGGCATTTCAGGGCAACTGAAATCAAGACATTATTATGATAATAAATGCAGACTTATGGAGCTGAAAGCACCAGACTTCATTTCAGTAGGACTAGGCAAACCGACGAGTGGCAGATATCAGTTTGTGCGGTTTGGCCTCTTCCTTTTCCTGTATGTCTCATAATAAAAAGGCATTTATGAACCTTACACACTCCTGTAGAGTGTATACAGCCGTCAATGTGATATCAGCCTCATAAAGTGCAGTAAACATAAAGGTGGGTGCACTTAACAGCTCCAGTGAAATAAAACAGTATACTGAGGTAGCCAGGGTTTCAGACCATGTTCAGTATCAAATGACATTCACATAATTACCTTAATAAACACAAAGATACCTCTCATAAGTTATACTTTATTCCATAAACACTGCGTAGTTGTCTATAAAATAACTGGTTCTGTAAATTGAGACTTCATGTATTTTCCCCGCTTGAGTGCATATAAATGGGAAGGTGAAGTGACAATCAACTCAAAAATATACCCCTGTCACTTTGTTTGACCTATTTTCAACTCTGAAAATATGCCAATCAGTGAGACATTCAGATTTACAGGATACTGTGACAGTGCAAACCCACATCACATCACCTGAGTGAAATTATCTGGTCACCACATCTTTATAGGCACTAAATTTCACATATTTCCTATTGTGCTGAACCTCTGAAATGGACTGCACAAAGACCGCTTTCAAAGATGTGCAACCGGCAGAAAAGGAGAGTGGCGTGTACGTGAGCTACTGACTCCATCTTCCTAAAGCAGCTGCTGTAAAGAAAAGCAAAACATGGCTGAAAAGGGATCCTTTTTTTGCAAACTCTTAACTTAAGGCCCCAAGGAGATCTGAACCGGGGACCTTCTTGTTTTGA
The DNA here is from genome assembly GCA_037176975.1 of Arrhamphus sclerolepis. Taxonomy (NCBI): domain Eukaryota; kingdom Metazoa; phylum Chordata; class Actinopteri; order Beloniformes; family Hemiramphidae; genus Arrhamphus; species Arrhamphus sclerolepis. Next base: position 14,690,055 of record JBAMYA010000014.1, on the reverse strand, counting down.
GGTGACAGCTCTAAAAGCTGTAAATCATCAGTTGGCTAAACAAGCTTTATCCTGTAGGGTTGTAGGGGGGTTTAGCCTTTCCCAGCTGACACTGCACTAAACACAAGGTACACCCTAGACAGGCTGCCCATCCACTGCAGGGCCAACGCAGCCGATACCGATAAAAATGCACGCTCACTCTCATGCCTATAACCAGTTTAATTCAGCAGTTAATATAATATGATTACCTTTGAGCTGTTAGGGAAAAGCAGCACTCTGAACAAAAATCAGCTCAGACATGAGAACATGTCTCAGTTGAACTGTCTGTACAGTATTGATTACCATAATTTCACAGAATTTGTCCATGAACAGCATAAAAGGTGGGAAAAAAAAACAAAAATGTTGTTTTGAAAGATTATCTCTGATAACATCCATAAAGAACCATCCACAAAAGAGGAAAAATGCATGTTTATGCTTGAGTCAGAGTTGGGCAAGTTGTGACTGCATCTCTAGCCTTTCATCTTACTTCTCAAGTAATTATTGTACCAGTTCTGTTTATACCATTATTTCATGTGTGTCAGAAGTGCATACTCTGCTGCATCTTGGTTGTTGAAATAACTGCAATCTAAAGATACAACAGAAAGACCGCATTTACTTCTGAAGGTCTGTTTACAATTTTCAGTGATTAAGAGCAATTAATGTTTTGTAAAATTTAATTATTCAGCAGATGTTAAAATGTTTGGGCTTTAAACGCATTTGCTGTCATTTCTGAACAGTTGGGGCTTTTTCTTTCTAAAGTGTCAATAAATAGAGACTGAGAAATCCTCATATTCTCAGTTAAATGACAAGGGCTCTTTAATTAAATGTTGTGCTAATCAATACATTCCAGACATGTTGGAGAAGCTGGAGTACTGAGGGTGGGCTGAGCAGCACACTGAGTCATCCGTACAGTCGTCTGTAGCGAGCATTACGGAGCCGACTACTTGTCCCATGGGTCGGGATATCTTTTTGTGGCCCAACATAAGGTAATTGCCACAGTGACCAGAACTAGCCTCTAGAAAGTTATTAAGAAGCCAGTGACATCTGGCCTCTGAATCATCTAAAGAGATGCCGTTAAAATGTGTTTGCAATGAAAAGCTGGCAACACAGCGCTGGATCCTGAGCCGCAGGGCAAAGCTGCAGTGTTGTTTTGATCACAAGCAAGAAAATGTCCCTCAACCTGGCACAGTTAACGCTGTGGTCCCCACTTGGTATCTGAAAACCTGTTGGTTTTTTTTTCCTTTTCCCCTTTTCATCTCCTGGTTTTGTGTCTCAGAGAATTTAAATGATATTTAGAAATATTTCATAGTGGGTTTTTTTTTCTAGTACATATTATTAGGATATGCATATGAGAAAAATTGGTTTCAGGCATTTTTCCCACAATAAACAAAATGGGCAATTAACCTGCTCATCAGTGCAGGCGCAGCAGTTGCACCCCACTGTTCTTCATGGATTTATCTGTGCAAATTGACCTCACTTTGGTGGTGCAATTCATTTCTCTGCTAATTTTCTGTGTCTGAAGCTTCATTAACTCGATGCAGTTCTGCAAAGTAAAAATCTGGACACTCCACAAAAATCACACCGCCTTCACCACTATCTTTCATTATACTTTTCCAGACTGTTGAAACACAACACCTGTGGGCAGCTCAGCCAGTGCTGTTAGCATTATACCGCAGATTGATTGCTGCATTTTTCTTTCGAGCATTCAACATGACAAAGAGCTCAGTAGACATTAAAACCCTTCTCAGCCTGCAATCCCTCCATCCAAAGACCTTCCTCAGCCATCTTCCTCCTGATGTTACGGGGCATATCATTTGTAATGATTCACATCAGAGCCGGTTCCAGAAGGGGATGCCCTGGAGGTGCTTTGGCAGCCCAGTGCAAAGAGTCTACATCCTGCTGAAGAATAGATTGGTGCTCTGATCGCTGTAACAGCCTCACGCTCCAGAGCCATCACTTTTAATCAGAGGCCGTCCAGGGAAATACATGGCAGGTGCTTCAGCGCTGTGGTGGATCGCAACAGCAAATCCACACCAGGGGGCATCTTACCAATCACACAGGGCTACAGTTGGTGTGTGCGTGTGCATACAGCATATCTGTTACCCTTCAGTGTATGCTTTTGGCCATTGCCGCCTGACCTCTCTGAGAATGAGAAAGTTTCTAGTCGCATGATATAAATTACATTTTGATTTGTGGTTGATGTTATTTGTGGTTACACTCATTGCATCCACTTGTACCCACCTATCCAAACATACTGATAATGTCTTTCTCAACATGTACATTATTATGTTAATTTATCTGTATATTACCATGTAGTGGACATACAAAACTCCATGGCCGTGTAAAGTTCACAGTTTACTCACAACAGTTCCCAGCAGCTGTAACATGTTCTAATTTTATCAGGATATGCAGGCGAATCAGCAGGCAGGAAATCCATCACAGGACTGGGTGACCAAAACATATATCAAGCTGATAGACTTCACTCAACTCTATTAACTGTGCAATTTCTCCCTCCACGTTACATGTGGACTGAAAACTGTCACCAAAGTCATTTAATTGCAAGAAGAAAATATGATGCATGTGAATAGATATAATATAAATATGTAATATAGACATGGATACAGATGAGACAGGTACAGACACCTGCCTACATTAAAATATAATAGAAAAAGGTAGTAACCGTACACCATACACCAGAATATCACAGGTTTACATATGTTCTTACAACTACATTGTCTTTTCAACCATTCGTTAATTTTTTTTATAGCCTTAAGAAATACTAAATAAGACTATAACTAAATGAAATTTTAGATGTTACGTTTCCCTAAACATAAAATTGCATTTCTAACATCTCAAAGTGCAACTGATCTGATATTTTTATTTTTATGGCGAAGGAAAGGTCTCCCAATATTATCAATATTCAGACAGCTTAAGTTCTGTTTTATTCTGGCACAAATGTAGTCCAACGAGAGTTTTTCAAATAGCATAATCAATGTTTACCATAGGAGGCTGTTTGTGCTCACGTGTTGTGGCAACTTGCTACCTGGGAGCTCTACATGTCACCTGGAGATGCTCTACAATCAGCATAAATTATGTAGGTACCTAAACCCTCCCATGACTGTCATAAATCATGTGATGTGAGCCATTAGTCCTGTTTACTGTGTCAGTGTTGCCATGCTTGAGCTCAGTCACACCATCCTCTCTTTCTTCTTTTCCGTCTGTCCCGCTGGCTGGAAATGACTCCTCACGGTATATTTATATGTACATATGCATATTTACTTGCTCAGTAATGATATTCTTCGTTCGGACTGCGAGTGTCTGTTGCTACAGCAGTCATGCCAAGCGTCCAGCAGGTTTCATGTCATCTTTCTTACTTGCTCTTTTACATAAGACAGATGGCAAATATGAAGAAATTCCCTTTCTGTCAGTTTGCCAAATCAAGAGAAATCACAAAATGCCTGTTAGTGACAAAATGCAGTTTGGCCTCAAGCTGATTTTTTTTTTTCCTTCCTGGAAGAAAACCAGTTCATATTAACCAGTACACGTAAAATTAAGTTCCATCATTTTTAAAGGTTTGTTCAAAAAAGAACAAACACAAAAAAAATGTTAATCATGGCAGTAAAAATTCATTAAACTACTGAATGGTGCTGAACTTGTGGTGGATTTTATTAACTCTGATGATTTTAAATCAGTACTCAGCATTGTTAAACATTTTCTAACAGGACTCATGTAGTTTCGTATTCAGTTTTAGTGAACTAAACCGGATTTTTATTGTAAACACTGTCACTGTCTTCCTAAAAAAACAAAAAAAAACAAACAAAAAGGATGCGTGACAGTTGTGTGATACTGCAGTGCCAATGTGTCTGCACATGTGTGCTATTTGACACCACATACAATCCTAGTAAAACTGCATCTAAATGTATTTAAATGCATTGCTTCAGCGAATGCATTTAATCACTGTTCAAAACTACCTCTAACTGTTTAAGGTAAAGAAAGAAAATTTATTTTGTTTCTTTAGTATACAACAGCCGCTTCAATTATGACTTTATCTTCAAGAAGCAATAACCCTGACAAAATATTACAATACAGATGAATGACAATATATAACCTTCCTGTGAGAAAAGTGATTATATATGTACATATATACTACACAGAATATATATATATGTATGTATAGTGATGCTGCGTTACAGTCAAACTAAATATATCCAGCTTCTCTGTGAATTTGTGAATTAACAGCGGGACGCCTGGGGGTGAAAATAGGATGCTAGTGAGCATGCCATGGTGTGGGAAATTTAATTGTAGCAATGCTGTTACTTTTTTCTGAGCGTGTTAACAAAGATCCCACCAGGAGAGAAGAGAGAGTGAGCGGAGCCTCCGGGATGAGAGTCTCCAGGTAATCTGGATACTTGTGTTATCTCAACACCTGCCACATACGACAGCAGCAAAGCCCTGAACACTTCACTTTTAGGCAGGCGTTACCTTTCAACGCATCATCACTTTCATAATCCCCTTACATGGTCAAAGCACCAACTCCTCTGCTGGCTCCTGACACCTGCTGCAATCCTTGGGATTTCTGATAGCAGGGATTGGGAAGGATAATACCGTAAAGCACATAGGACTCAGTGTAATTATCATTCTCTTGACCAGTTTTAACACCTTACAACTGTGAAAGTGCTTGTAAAACTCTCCAGCTAATACAAGTGGATCCACGGTTTGTAATTTTTGGGGTTCTGGTTTTTAGTTTCTCTGCTTTCATCTCTTTAAAACAATCTAAATGTTTCTGAGCTATTTTGTGTTGACTTTGTATTTGACAGCTACCATTCAGCATTTTCTTATTTTTGAATCTGTGCTGGAAGTGATAAAATAGTTTTTTTTGAGGAAAAACAGAAAACCCCAAAAACAACAACAAAAAAAACGTTTTTGTTTGATTTGTTCAAGCATGCATCCGCCAAATTTGACTAAGCGAATGTTCCTGTTCTCAAAGCTGATTGCGCTGTGGCGGATTTCACTGAGAACAACTGCCTTTGAAGAGGAAACAAGAGCTGGCAAGACATTGCTTCGTTTCCTTTGAGCAGCTCTGAAGACAGGTACATCACAAGAAATATACAAAGACAGAGGGGACCTGACAGCACTTTGTTATGGCTCAAAATGACAAGCTGAAATGAAAGGCCTCAAAGCTCAGAGGCAGCAAGGAATGTAAAACTGAGAATAATCACAGAGGAGATTTATTGTACTTATTCTGAAGCTGTCGCACCTTTCCTGTTACAGGAAAGCCATACAGTTTTAATTAAAGAGGTCAATCATTTTCCTGAGCTCTGACATTTGGTGTGATTGCCTTCTGCAGAAGTTAACTGGGGGAAAACTAAAAAAAAAGAAAAAAAATCAGTATGCTAGAGTGTAAAAGTCCTCAAATTTGGCTTCCTCAAGTCATGGTTTATTGATTTTGTAGTTCAGACAAACTGTAAATGTAAGTAATAAATCAAATTATTATTTCTTTTACGAGTCCACTCTCCTGAGCTGGTTTAGTTGCATGTGATCACAATTTTGTATTTCTGGAGAAAAACAAAAAAAACATGTAGTCAATAGTTTGTTAAGCAGTAAGGCTGTGTATTCGAGGATGTGTGTGCTGGGTGTTTCTGATATTACAGAGTCGTAACGACAGTTCTATACGGTAGCAGAGGCTCCAGATGTAACATTGCCTCGGGCTGCATGGCGCCCATAAAAATTCATAGCGGTGGACCACGATCAGGAATCTCTGCAGCATATTTAACATAATGTTTCCTGCACTTATACCTCCAGGGTGGGTGTGACATACACTAAGAGAGCTCGGCACATCACTTCATCCTGAACAATTCACATCACGACAGTGGCAATCGGGAAAGTAATCGTGCTGTTAATAACTATTTGGGGTTTTGTCAACACAAAGGGCAGTTTTGTCACCGTGATCAATCATATGGAGCTTCTCTCGCTTCACTTCAAGACTTTTGTCATGGATTTATTGTCATTACACATGGTTGTGGCCAATGATTGGAAAAGGAATAGATTCCAGGGCTCAGAACAACTTGTAAGTGGCTCCGAGCTACATTAGAGGGATTTCACTTGAAGAAATGACAACCTTTCCTTCAGAGGTCTGAGGCAACATTCAGGCTGAGGACCGCAAATGCCACAGACAGTATTGTTTATTAGGGATTATCTAGTCAAGCCTTCTGGCTGAAAAGATTGTGACCCCAATATGGGTAAAGATACACATCAGCACCATGTAAGCTCCAAAATGATTCCTAGAAGGCGACACATGCTTACATGCCCCCTTCACTTTGTCACTCCATGTTTTAATCACTTCCTCAGAAATTTTCACTGGCCTGTCTGCCATTTTCTCTCATATTTTTCTCTCTTCCCACCCAATTTCTCTGGTGGGTTTTTGAAGACTTAAGTTCAATTTTTTTTTTCTTTTTTTCCTACAAGGCAAATCCTGGGAGAGGTTGATGTGAAGACCAGGCAGAGCAAGGATGTGAAGAATATAAACACATTTTTTTTTTTTTTTTTTTTTATTGTCCAGAGGGAAAGGGGGGGTGGGGGCGTGTGCAGGAGGGTTGGGTGGTGGGGTCTGTAAAAGAGACGAGGACCTTATCACAGCCCAGCAGCTCTGTAATTCGCCGCCATGATAAAGTGGCAGCGCGGAAAACCTTACAAGGCTGGCACAATCCAAAGACGGATTAGGTTTTTCTGACATAAGCTTCCTGAAAAACTAATCAATCAGCCCATGCAGTATTATCAGGAGCGTGAGATTAAAGAGCTAGTTCTAATCCCCCAACTGTACATTTTATTACACTTCCCAGTGTTAGTTGCCTTTAAATATACAATAAATAAATAATAAAGCCAAACCTAATTGAGCATGGGGAAGGGGAAAAGGTTTAAAGAGTCCTTGGAGAGGGAATTTGTGTAGAATTTGTGTTTTGTTATGAAGACAGGGATAAAACTGCTGTCCTTGCTGGAGCCCTTTTTCACTTTGAGTGGAGCATCGCTGTCTCACTCTGCCACAGCAGAGGGAAAACACAAGGGGGAAATAAAATAAGTCATTTGGCAGTATTTTACTACAATTTTAGAGGCAAAAATTAAATCAAATCTCATTCAGCTTATGACTTTGTTGTGATTGTTGTGTTGAAGATTTTTGTTTTGCTGTTCATCATAAGAACAAATACATTTTCCTCCAGCAGCATGTTAATAGAACGATAGATAAATATATATACATACACATACACACACGTATATAAAAATACTGAAAATTAATGCCAAATCCTTTGAGAAATCACTTGTAATCCCTTAAATCACTGCACATCAAAGTTGCATGGATGAACTCCGAGCATGCCGTGATCCAGAGTACAAAACATGTTCAGTCTGCTGGTAAGCAGCAACGTAACACACTGCAACACACCCCTCCCTGACACACCCTCCCTGGTTCAACCCTGGGGGGCATTTTCTAGTGACACCAAAGGTTGCTACGCAGTGAACACCACGGTTGATCCTTTTTACTTGGGCCACATCCATACTTTGTTGTCACATAATATTACAAAGAAGCCGTAAGGTATGAAGATATAATAGTCCTTGTCATTTACGTCCTCTTTTTTTCCCCCTTTTTTTTACACTTAATCCCAAACAGAGTTGAAAAGCTCCACCATATCTAGTCAAGTGTTCCCACTTTACCCTGAATGCAGTGTGTGGGACTCACAGAGAGGGGAAATGGCAGAGCACTCAAATATGTTACGTCTTCATCTACAGGGTTCTGCTGCCATCGGACAGATGATAACTGCAGCAGATGTCGTGAATGGATTATCCCAGGATGCTTTTGACCCTCATTTTGTCCCTGGGGTTTGGCACAGATGCTGGGGCTGGGGTTAAATTATTACCACTTGGTTTGAGTGTTTTTGTTGTCTTGTTAATTATGTGTGTAAAGAGAAAGAGAAGAGTGATTTTTCCGTGAGTTTATGGTTTGTCCATTGTGATCACTTCACCTGACCACGTAACATCTCGTATCAAATTTGCTTCCTGGTGCTTAAGGTGCCTCCATTTTTATATAGGTGGAAAATTGGTTTTCCAACATTGCCCAATGCCATTTTCGTGCATCCCTCCAGGATCTGTTAAGCTAAAGAAAAAGAAAGCTTCTTCTGAGTTCAAGAATTTTTGATGGTTTCGGTGAATGCCATACTGGTCATGGTTTTTGTTTTTTTGTTCTTGTTTTTTTCACCCTAAGAGCATGCAATATTATTGATAAAGGCTGATGTGCTCACAGTCAGACATTGGTGGGTGTGCTGGGAGGGAAGCCACTGAGGCATATAAAGAAAGGCTCCCCAGAGAGGCAGCATGCCTCTTTCTCTCTGGGGGCACAGCTCCCAACAGGCTCAGTGCTGATTACAACAGAGAAGACAGCGCTTTGCTGCCGCAGCTGCCCAGTTAAAGGCTATCTTTAAAGACGCCCTCTTTGAGGATTCAGCACAGATGTGAAGAACTTCTTCAATTGCATGACATTTTCTCCTCAAGCCTGATCACGGGAAGGATAATCATGATAAAACCCACAATGTATCAAAAAGTAAAATAAAAAAAAGGGGGGGGGGGCTGATAACATCAGCTGATGCTGATCAAAATAGGAGAAAAGAACAAATTTTAAATTTCTCCAGAGACCTTGATCATACTTAACAGTGTTTGGTGCAATAAAAGCAGAATTACACTAGACAAAGATTATGCTCAGAAGCTTAAAACAATCAGTTTCTAGTGCAGGCAAAATTATTTTCTACATATTTCAAGGAAGTAATCATTGTAGAAGTTATCAAAGACAAGGCACGAAGCTTTGACAATCTGTGGATTCAGCAAATTTAATCTATTGTCTTAATGCGTTTTTATTATTATTTTAAAACTGTGGCCTTATTCTTGGTAGGATAAATATGTCGAGCAGATGTTACAGATTCAAACCATATCCTTTGTACACACATATCTCTCTGTCTCTCTCTCTCTCTATATATATATATATATATATGTATATATATATATACATATATATAAATGATGTGTATTTGTGTGCAAAAAAAACAGAAAAAGAACTGAAGCCAGAATATTAATGACATAAAACACCTTAATGAAAACAATCTTGAAACTCAGAAAGCTATGCAGAAAATAAATACTGTTTTAGTCTGATTTGATGACCAAGTTCAGTCTACTTTTCCAAGGATAATTCACTGTTGTTAATTCTGAATCATGTCATAGTTATGAATAACTTGAATGTGATGCTATTTTTCAGTATGAGAAAGCGTGGGATCCAGTACTAATTTCTGATGCTATTAAAGTATTTAACTCCACACAATAAAACGAATAATAATAATGAAACTTAAGGCAATCAGTGGTAGGCAATTAAGGTAATTAAATAATTACATTCAAATTATTTTCAAAATGCTATAAATAAAAAAAATAAAGCCCCTTGGGTGCTGAGAAAGGAATTTCAAATAGTCATATTGAACCCCAGTAATACATTAGGAGTTACAGCGCGAATTTATTAAGAAATTACATTAAGATTATGTGATGAACGATCTGAGGCAGAACAATACACGACAAAATGACAAACCAAACACATTAACAGAAAAAAAGAATGAAAAGACTTTAGTGACACAGCAGCGGAATAAAAGCAGATCGCACACATTCAGTCATCTGGCGGCTCACCTGGTGCAGCAGGAAAAACAAGAAGAATGTTTGCAGGACACTCATCTTCAACAACTTGTCTGCGGGTTTATTCAGGGTGAGCAGCGGTTAAATCCTCTCTGGGAGACTCGCAGAGGGAAGAGGCGCATGCCGCTGGAACATCGCTGTGATCACCTGTGAGAGAGAGGTGGAAACGTTTACCTAAACCACTTTACACCCCCGTGGTAGATTCACAAGAAAATTCGGTATTTCCTTGTGATGATTTTGAAAAATAAATAACTTTTTCTTTATTTTTGCTCAGGTAATAGCTACCTCACGTTGGAATCATCTTTTCCAATCCACTTTCTGCAAAGAGCTCCAAAATCCTCTCAAATGTCTCTGGAGGAATTTCCTCTGAGCTGCTGGGATTCTTAGAGTGCTCTACAAACAAGATAAAAACGTCTACGATCAGAGTTTCAAATCCAGCCCAAACGAAATAAACTATGTCTTCTTCCTATTTAATCCCAAACGATATACGCATATAAGTTGCGTGCAGCCAAGTGAGCTGGTTTCCGAGGGTCAGGACTGCAGTGAGACAGACAACAGTTCGCCCTTCAGCTCTGTTTGATTTTAGTGCGCAAAATCTTCCGCTGCGCGTCTGGAGACTCCGAGGCTGGCGCGCATCCGTTCACACACTCAGACCAAGAGATCCCTCTGAAGTCTCACTCTCTCCATTTAAGAAATATGCAAGAAGCTTGATATCACTGTTATCCGGTTTGGTTCAGCAACAGTTTTTAACCCCTTAAAAGTGCACGAGGGTGCATGATCTCATGGAAATAAGCCATTTTCTCATTTTAGAAGGACTATAGGACTAAACCCAGAATCGCTCATGTGATCTAAACACACTGGAAGTAAACAGGGCTTACAACCAGAGCTGCCGGTCCTTGTGAGAAAGAATTCTGCCACAGAGAGGTGACACTTATTCATGCATCAATTACCTCCAGCGTGCAAACATGTCCATGTAGACTGAGCTGCTTCAATCATGACAAAAACACAGCAGGAGTGGAAGTGGCTGATGCAGCAGTCCTGACCACTCTGCTCTACTTTATACATCTTTAAAGGCAACGGGATTGTCTGAGTCTACGAGGAAGGAATCAAAGAATCCCCGAGGCTTTGTCGCCATCATGTGGTTCGAGCCAGAAATATCACTGGTGCAGCAACTGAACTGTCTGGACACTAAATTAGTTCATTAAAGCTTCACTTTCTACCTTGTTTTTTGTCTGCTTCATGTTTTGTAATCACTTTATCTATATATAAGAAATCTGACATGAGCAGGAGGCAAATACAGGGAAGGTGGTGTACTAAGATGAAAGTATACTAGATGAATAGTTCAGAGCATCATGCTGCTGAAGAAGTTGGCTTTCTCTCAATCAATTAGCCCTGTTTTGAAAGCTGATCACGTTTGAAGCTGTTTTTTTTTTTTTTTTTAAAAAAGTCAAATTTTGTGCAGTAGAAAGAGTGATATTTCTCCCTGAAATATCCTTCAGCATTTCTAAAATAGAAAAGTAAAAGTATATCAACATGGTCATGAAGTACACGTACTTAGTTGCTGTACTACTACCCAAATCCAGATGTTTCACATCCTTATGTGAAGGTTTTTCTTAGATGAACCCAGAAACAGATAAGAGTCTACTTTCAGGTACTGTGGTCCAGCTCACGTCTGCTGAAGATCTCTCACCAATGTGTCTGCATTCACAACCTAAACAATTCCTATTTTTACAAGCTCATGATTAATAGATGTGTGTATGTGTGTGTTCATTTGTGCTAGTGTTGCTTGTACAGTTTGTAAACATATTTCTACTTGATTGCATTTTGGCAGCTTGTGTTGCAGCATGTTATGATTGATGTATACACTGTAAAAGACTTATTGAAATGGATTCTGTATGTCAGATGATCTTTTATACATTTCTTTCATATTTTTTAATCATGTATTGATAATGCATACATACAAACATGCATACACACTCCTATATA
>JBAMYA010000014.1:14664339-14678237 GCA_037176975.1 Arrhamphus sclerolepis | reverse complement strand
TTTATGTAGATGTAAAGCACTTTGAATTACCTTGTGTATGAATTGTGCTCTAGAAATAAACTTGCCTTGCCTTTAAACAATGTGGGTAAGCCAGGATGATGATGTCATGGTTTTGCAGGTCACTTAGATGTTCTTTTTAATTAATTGGAGACACACCTGTGACACACACATAAACTGCTTTCTGACATGCTGTTTGACATCATAAGAAAATTGAAAGAAAATGAAGGTGCCACATCCATCTGCTCAACTAATTATGCAAGGATAAATACCCACATGGGAATGGGATGGGAATGTCCAGCCATCATACCATTCAGGGAGGAATGAACGTGCTTTGGGAAATGTGTGTATGAACCCCAAAAGCAAAACGCCTTGTGAAGATGCTGCTGAAGATGGTGGTAATATCCACAGCGAAACAAGTCCACTCAGTGATGAAGAAGCTATTACTCCAACACCCCCCCCCCCCCTCTCTCTCTCTATCTCTCTCTCTCTCTCTAGACTCCGGCAGCATCATGTTGTGAAGTTGTTTTGCTGCAGGAGGTCTGGTGTACTTCACAAAATAGATAGTATCATGAAGAAATAACATTATGTAGAAATACTGAAGCAACATTTCAGCCAGGAAGATAGAGCTTGAATACAAATAGGTCTTCCAAATGGACAATAACCCTAAGGGTACCACCAAAGTACTTACAAAGTGGCTTAAGGACATCAATGTTAATGTTTTGTAGTGACAAAGTCCTGATGTCAGTCGTATAATAAAAAAAATCAGGCAGAGCTGAAAAGGTGTGTACAGGTAAAGCGGCCCACAAACCGGACTTATAGCAAATTATCGTGAGAAGCATATGAAGGAAACCCAAAAAATTGACTAAAGCATACTATATAAAGGCAATGCTTCCAAACACTGGAGAAATGTAAATAAAATGAGGGCAGTAATACTGGAATTTGGCAAATGGAAATAATTGTATTAATCCTTCCTGACCTAAAACAGGAAAATTTTATTCTGATTTAATGTCTTTGTCCGATGAAAACGATATGTTCACACAGCGTATGAAAACTTCTGGTTTCAACTGTAGATGCTTACAAGACAGAAAGAAGGCACACAGCTGACACAGCTTCTGTGTGCCGTTTTCACTAAAGTTCATAACTGTTGTTTGCGTTATCGTAGCAAAGATACTTCCGTGGATTTTAATTTTAGATTACTCTGATCTAAGCGACTCTAACATTTATTCCCTCTGTTGTCAGTGCACTGGACTATGCCCTCAAATACATGGTACACATGTACAGCCTTTCTGCGTCCAGATTAAAGAAATGTATTTAAATAAATAAATAAATAAATAAACTTGCAGACACCGAAGCTGTCATGAATAGAAGATACTTTTTCTCACCAGAATCTCCTAAAACCAACACTTTCACCCTGTCCAGAGACGCCATGTTGACAAGTGTTTACGTGTTGCAATAAATTCAGTCCCGCCGTCGAGATGGTTCCGTTGCGGAATTGACAACAACTACGAATACCGGAAACGGTCAAAAATCTACCCATGTCTGAGATGTAAAACTTTCAGCTCTTCACTCCTTGTTATGTTTTCAAAAGAGTTTTAAGACTGCATTTTAATTTCGTCGGGAAATGATTTATTTCATCATATCAATATAGTCTAATCATGAGACTTTGTGTCTTGGTTTGATTCATATAGCAATGATACAATACATCCATATAACATGAAAATGTGAGGATCATTGTCAAGATGTATGTGAGAACTGAGTTACTTGTAGCAGGGCGAGTACTTATTACATTAACACAGCAGAGCTTGGTGGCAATATTTTCATTCAAATTAGACCCTTTGGGCCTTCAAATTCCGTAATAGCTTCAATCAGAAAATTAAACAAAAACATAAAATAGTAGCACAAAAGAAATAAAAAAAAAGAACAAACGGACAGTCATAACTTCACGGTCAAAAAGAGATGTAAATAATAACAGAAAGTAAAAAATCAATTAAAGTTCTCTGGGATCTGAAAAAGAGATGGTCATTTTTAGATTTTAAGCGTTTTATTAACGTGACATGTGAATCACACTGTAGTGTAGCAATTCGTTAAACAGTAAATCAAACGTATTTTCTCTTAGGTGACCAACAGCGTGCTGAGTCAGTCCACCAGCAGGGGGCGTGTTTTTTTTTTCTGCCTTTCCGGGGTCGTCTTTAAATAAGCGGTGAAGCATGTAGCCTGAGCTAACAGCGTAAGACCTCTAATGTGTATTAACAGGGACTAAATAAGTTTTAGCCGTCTTTATCACAAATAAAATTTCGTGTGAAATATGACTCTAAAATGACTTAAGGGAGTGGTTCCTGTGTTTTATTCGTGGAAAAGAGAGTTACGGTAAGATAAGTTGCCATAATGCTAAATGCTCTGGTGCTTCCAGATTTGTTGTAAATATAGATAAATTATCCCACTTAGTGTTAAACTTATGGGCGTTGATACAGTTGGATAACCGATTAATAAGTGTGTCCAGAGCAGAAGCTACGGCTAAGTTGCTGCAGTATTTGTACACAGTTAAACTATGTTAAGCAATGCTGAATATAGTTATTACGTTACTTAAGTTTATTATGCTGAAATGTCAGCTCAGAAGTGAAAATTAGCTTTTATTTTTAGATAACCCGCAAATGGACATCTGTTTAGAAAAGTGCTGTGTTCATTAGCTGAAGAGAAAAAAATACTTGACATCATGTAACTGCGGGTCTAATGAAGACCAGCACTCCTCCACAGCCCTATTTCCCACATGTGTCAGAAATGTATCCAAGAAAACAGTTGTCCAGTGATTTTAAGTGTCATTTCTCTCCTCTGCTGAAGATGATTGAACCAGAGCTACTAACTGAAGTACCTGCTGCGCTGAAGCGGCTGGCCAAGCAGGTTGTGAGGGGGTTCTATGGAGTAGAACATGCCCTGGCCCTGGATGTGCTGATCCGTAACCCATGTGTGCGTGAAGAGGACATGCTGGAGCTGCTAAAGTTTGACCGAAAACAGCTGCGCTCTGTTCTCAACACCCTGAAAGCAGACAAGTTTGTCAAATGTCGCATGAGAGTTGAGACTGCACCAGATGGCAAGACAACACGGCACAACTACTACTTCATTAACTACAGGTTTGTATTTTTGAAGCTCCCCTTTATCAGAACAGATAGTGTGCATATTAACTCGTATATCTGTAATTCCTATAGGGTAATGGTCAACGTGGTCAAGTATAAATTGGATCACATGCGAAGGCGCATTGAGACAGATGAACGGGACTCAACTAATCGGGCTTCTTTCAGATGTCCTTGTTGCTTCTCCACCTTCACTGACCTTGAGGCCAACCAGCTTTTTGATCCTATGACGGGTAAAAACGAAGACTACATACACATAAACATGATTTAATTTTAAAACACTTAACCTTTGTTATGATTATGTCTCGCATCCACACTACTGCACCAAACCCAACCCTCAAAAATGCAAAACTTTAGCTGCTGCAGACCTGGTTTCAGTTTGGTCTTTAAATGTGTATGGTCTAATGTAGATGAGCAAAACTCTTTGAAAACAATGACATTGTTTCATCAATATAATTCAGGGTTTGCTCTCCTGAGTCACTACATATCCTTTCCTGATTCACCAAACCTCTATCACATGACCCCAGTATGAAGATGGAGCAGCAAGTACTGTTGACTGTTGTCTTTGGTATGATAGCAGGTGTCCAGTGCATGCAACAAATTACTTTCACCACACAGATCCCCCTTCATTATCTATGGAAAGCCATAAGATGCGTTCATTGCCTATGCAAGGGATCTTGGGAAAGCAGGGTGTCTGAATAGCATGTTGAGCTTTGCTGAGCTTTATGGAAATGAGGGTGTCCGATGCAAGGGCATTATCCAAACAAAGTAGACATTTTTCCTTTACTTTGTTGCATACTATGGAAAGTCTATATGTCCATCGCAACAGTGGAATTACCAGAACGGAGTACGTGAAAACTTTGTGCCTTTTATGAAAAACTATAAAGGAGAAGCTGATGGAGGCCGTTGCAGGTTTCCTTCTTATATATGTTCTCTCAAGGTTTGCCTGTTGGGACAGCGGGTGGAAGAAACTGGCTGGTATGAAGGTGGAAGAGAGCAGAGCTACTGTCAGTTGCTGAGGTTATGTAGTTAAAGTTCTTAATATTTATGCTTTGCTAAAAAAAAAAAAAAAAAAAAATAGGTTTCAATAAACCACTGATGTGGCTGTAATGTACATGTGAGGAAAAAAGTGGGAGTGATGCAGCTACATGCAAAATCACTCCTGTATAGTGGACATGCAGCCTGAGTTGTTATGCAGCTAAAATCACAATTTATTAACACTGAAACTGCTGCTAGTGCTACACTGTTTACCTTTTTTTTTTTCCCCTGTTTGTTGGGTAGATGGATAAAGAAGCAAAGTTAAGGCACAACATACTAAGAGTTAAAGATCTTTTTGCCCGTCTTGTTTCCCAGAAACCGTACGTTGCCATTGATAATCACCAGAACAGCGGGCTGTGTTTTCTCTTCTCTGCCTTAAGTTTCAGTCCAGCCCTGCAACCATGGTGTCTCCCCTGCAACTCCTGTAGGATTTCAGGCCTATTCCCATGCATGAGTACCAGTTTTCTTGCACATGTAAACTGACCTCAGTGCCCCATGCGAAACTCCTGGCAACAAAAAGGAACAAAAGCTAAAAGAAAGCTTACCAAAAGTGCCACAGCCTTGGCTGCACAGATGTGCAATATAAACTGAAAGAAAAACAAAAACACATGTGACCTATTCAAAGATTGGACATGCCACTGCAGGGCTCTAGAGTGCAACAAATTTGGTCGCACATGCGACCAAATTTCTCAATGATGCAACTAAAAAAAACCTGAGGTCGCACCAGTACAACCAGCCGCTGGTGGATTGGGGAGTCTCTCCCCTGTCTCTTCCACTAAGCTCACCACGGCAATGTCAACAAAACTATGTAGCAGGTAGTGTGGTGATGCAGTGATGTGTTTTCTGCTCCTCCCATCTCCAGAAAGCTCTGGACAGAGGGGGATGCAAAAGTTTGCGAGCTCGTTGTTTAATATGCTGCTAAAAATAAAAAATAAATGTTTTAATCATTGTTCCAAGTAAAGAAAAAACAACTTATTTGATGATGTTTGTATTTTGATAGCGTTGCGTGTTGAGCACGGATCCATGATCAGCTGGTTCAGATAATGACCTTTCCGATGAGGACAGCCGCCTTCCTGTTTCTGAATTAGGCATCAGTGAGATTGTCAGTGGGTGTTTGTCCATGTGGTCCTGTGATGGACCCAGCACCTGTCCTGTGGTCCATGTTGAACAGGAACTCAGGAAAACTAAGTTTTCCATTTCACAAACCGAGGTTACTTAACTCTGATCCAGAGGCTTCAGTTGAGCTGGTTTCAGAAACTGAGGTAACTCATTCTCGGAGTCTGTTACCATAGTAACTGACTCTGAACTAAACCTGGTAGGGAGCAGTTTTACTTCAACATATCAGAGTTACTTTCTGTCTCCTCCTCATGAAGCTGAAACGGGTTCAGTTCAATCCAAAAACTGGTCATATAACGATCATTTTGAAGATGTCTGAATGATGAAATGTCTCATTTTACCTTAGTAAAGTATATTGACGGTCTGAATAGATAGTTTAATGCGGTCAAACCAGCCATGACTTCTACTTGTGACACCTTGGTGATCTTTTAAATTTACAATTACATCTTTCTTTTTCCTTTTTTTTTGTCATCGCCCCTCCACACAAAAAAAGTTTGTGCATCACAGATATTACCCACAGTATGTCCATACTGCACACAAAACACCATGGAATATGAATTTTAGTATTGAGTTTCTAATACCAGTTTTCTTAATAAAGTGAATGAAGCAGAGCTGAGAGAAAAGTGGACGACTCAGAAAGGGCAATATGTGCCACATCTGTTTGTTTACACACACATAGCCTATACATAATCTTCTTTATTTTTTCTTTTCCATTCACCACAAAGTCATCAGATAATCAACATGATTTGGAAGTTATCATTCACTGTTTGAAATTTGTATATTGCCTCTGAGTTTGTTGAATCTACTATGATGCTAGAGAGAATGTGGCAAGCTGATTTAGCCAAGACCAAAGATCAAGAGGCCAAACTACAGGAGTTGGTCATGTGACTGCAATAGAGGATACTTACACCTTTTCAGTAAGTTAAAGAACTTTATGGTGACCAGATTGTTAGTAAATCATTGACAAGTCAATATTGCCTATATGGACAGCGATTAAAAAAACAAAAAAAGTGAGCCTGTAAAACAGTGTTGTTAAATGTGCTGTGCACCTAAGGAAAAGAAAGTTAGGCGCACCAGTGCAAGAAGTTAGTGTAGAGCCCTGCACCATAGTTTCTTAATAACTTTTACCTGTTGACTTTCTTCTCTACTGACTGACAACATACACAACATTTTTCCAAAGTTTACTTGGTAGGGTTTTGTGTATGTAGTCCAGCTGAAAATGTACTGCAGAAAGTCCTTTCTCTAACACGGATGGGGGACCCTGGTCCTCAAGGACTGCATGTCCTGCAGGAGATGTTCCCTGCCACAGCTCACCTGATTCAAATAAATGGGTCATTAACAGACTTGTGCAGATCTAGATGACAGGCCGATAGTGACCAATTCATTTGAATCAGGTATGTTGTGGCAGGAAAACATCTAAGACCCACAGGGGCTGATTTCAAAAAGGAAGGTCAACAAACTCTGAGTCAAAAAGCTGAGTCAACAAACTCTGAGATCAGAAACCTTGAGTTTTTGGTTCCAGAACAGTTGTTCTGAGTTGGTTCAATCAACTTTGAGTATGTTGACCCCAAGTGACCGCAACTATAAAAATCCATCATCAGTGGAGCTCAGATACCGTGATTCACCATGGCAACACCAGTAAACATTTGAGATCCTCCTACTCTTCTTCGTTGATTTTAAAGTTTGTTTGTTTTTTTTTCAGTCATGTGACTTCCTGCAGCAAGCCAACTGCAGTGTTGAGGGAAAGGCAGTTGATGAGGAAGAAGTTACAGAGTTGATGAGTAATTTTTAAGATTTAGTGGCAGGTGAAATCAGGCTAACATGGAGAGAGGGAAAAAAAAAAACACTTTGAACCCGCTGAAGATGACTTATAAAACATATTTTAAACATAAATCGAACTCAACAAACTTGGTTGAATTCACTTAAAAAAAATTAGAAGCATCAATACATCCAGTCACACTGTTAAATCCAAAAGGGCCATTTCTTTCCTCACAAGTGGGAGCAGGATACTAATTTCAACCAATTAATGATAACTTGTGCATCATGTTGATTATCCAGTGACTTTGTGGTGAATGTGAAAGAAGAAAACAAAGTATGTGTAGGCTATGTGTGTCTTTAAAACACAGTGGCCGACAACGTTTCTCTCAATTCTGCTTCATTCACTTTCTAATAATATGATAGAGTATGTTCAGTATCCCATCGTTAAAAAAAAAAAAATGGCATTAGAAAATCAATAATAAAATTAACAATCCATGCTGCTTCATGTAAAGTATGTACATACTGTGCGTCATATGTGTGATGCACAGACAATAAAAAGACCTAATGCTCTTTAAAGAAAATCATCAGGGTGTCACGAGTACAAGTCATGACTGGTTTGACTGCATTAAACTATAAATCTATTCAGATCATCAACATAGTATCAGTGCCATTGCTTACTTGACGTCAATTATATGTACATCAGTTCCAGTGATGATTTTTTTTTCCCCATTTCTTTTTGGCAGAAAGTACCTGGAAACAATCAGCTGGAAACCAGTTATGTTGAAGTAAAGTTTAATACTGAGTAGTTTCAGTTGCTGTTGCATGTATACTAAGATTAGTTGTTTGCAGTTTCTTCCTTTTATTGTAGGCTGAGCAGTTCACCTCTAGATGGCTGCATTGCCACATGCTGAAATAGATTCCCAGTTAAAGAGCAGATTTACCACACCAGGGTGAACATCTGTGTGTGTGTACATATATATGTACACACGCATATAGATACAGTGCTTCATGGCAACTAATCTTGGTTGAGGTGGTTTGGGCATCTGGTGAGGATGCCCCCATGACGCCTCCCTCAAGAGTTGTTCCAGGCATGTCCTACTGGAAGGCCCTGGGGCAGACCCAGGACACACTGGAGAGATTATATCTCTCAGCGGGTCTGGGAACGCCTCGGTATTGCGCCGGAAGAGCTGGAGGAGGTGGACGGGGATAGGGAGGTCTGGGCTTTGCTGCTTAGGCTGCTGCCCCCGCAATCCAAATCCAGATAATGAGAAGTTAATGGATGGATGGATGACTATACGCCCTGTTTATTATTTATGCATGTTTATTCCCTTTTAAATGGTGCCACATTTGTAAGGAACAAGCATTTATGTGATGAGCAGCTTAACAGACTATATGGGTTGTGCTCATGAATGATTTGCCAAATCTACTCTGCCAATAAAACAGTTGAAACAGTTTTGTTTTTCTGCTGTTGTGCTTAGTTTTATATCTATATCTATATGTGTTTCTCTCTCTGTCTTAATCTGTAATTTTCTGTGATTTTGAATTTAGTTAAGTGAATCATATACATTAACTCTTTTTGGTAATTTGTTGAATATTTCAACTATTGAAATAATTGACATGACCAAAATTAAGTCAGTTATAGGTTCTAAATGTCTGTTTTGATTAATATTCAATTTATTTCCATTCAGTAATTTGGGTAGAACGAATAACCATCTGTCAATGGTTCTTGAAAGGTTAGCTAATAACATTCGTTTCCAGGTAGGTAGGGCACAAATATACATGCCTGTAGACTGAACATAGTTACTGCTTCAGCCTGAGTTTATCATAATGATGATAATTATTATTTTTCTTACCTTTAGGTACATTTCGCTGCACCTTCTGCCAGACTGAGGTAGAGGAGGATGAATCTGTCTGTCCTGATGCCAGAACGTTGGTGGCACGCTTTAATGAGCAGATTGAACCCATCTACGTTCTCCTACGTGAGACAGAAGATGTTAACTTGTCCCATGACTTATTAGAACCTGAACCTTGTGAGATCCCTGCCCTCAAACAGAGGTCAGTTCCAGGAATGCACCATTTATCATCACAGTCGATATCTTGTGGGTCCTTGTGATTCTCATAAGTGTTCATCTCTGCTTAACCATAAAACTGTTCCTGCCATAATGAAATTCTGTACTTTTTAGCAGTTTGAACAGTTGCTATTTAAAATGTGTGCCATGAAAATGTTGCTAATAGTCTTTTAAGGTACTCATTTCTGACCTCATGAGTTTTTGTTTTTTGTTTTCTTTGTGTGTGTGTGTTTGTTCACTGAATCTTTTTTTTCTAGCCGTGAACGTGCTGCAGCATCTGCAGGAAATGTTGGGACTGGACAGCACCGTGAAGTATGGTCAAATAAAGGATCCTCTTACGCTGACCTGTACACCCAGAACGTTGTTATCAGTATGGATGACCAAGACGACCAACAGAAGCAGGCCAATGAGGGCAAGGCACCGAAGGAACGACCTGTTTGGTTGACCCAGAGCACCGTACAGGGCGCTTACAGCGAACCTGACGCTCTAAAGAACCGTAAGTTCATTCGTCCTCTCCTCCGGGCACCTGACCACTTTTTGTTGAATCTTTAGTGTCGTTCCAAAGCCATTCATAACAAGTACACAATTTACAAAGTGCTATAATTGAGTAATCTGTAAAAGTAAACTTGGCTTTAAATGTCAGTCTGGCCAAGGGTTTTGCAGCTACTCCCCATCTAGGAATGAAGACTAAGGAGTCTGAGTGGAAAGATTCAATCAGACTGTAAAGTAACATTCGTTTAGGTTAGCATGGGCTAAAGCGAGCTAAAATCGAAAGCTTGTAACTGATGTGAGGTGGATTAGTTCCAACCATCCGCTGGTTTGTTCATTCCAATTTGCTCATTTTTGAATTAACCGGGGGGGGGTGGTAGTTAGGTGTCAGCACTTTCTAATATAGTGATGAGCAGAGATCTCACAACTGGGTTTCAGAAACCTGATATGTCATAACAGGTTTTGTCTAATTCTTCTTTTACAATCTGTGCCGTATATGTTCTTCTGGTCTGTCAAACCGCTTCAGCATGTCTCCTTATCACTGCAGGTTTGTGTTTGCTCTTTTGTTCGGTTTATTGTCTGATTCAAGCAAGACTGTTGCACTCAAGTCTGAGTTCTTCTATGATTTTTATGTTGGTCACAAATACACTAGCTGCAATTTTAGACCAAAGTTCAAAAAAAGAAGAGAAAAATTGCCGAACAATCTCTTGCTCTGTGAGTCTGAAGACAGTTGACGCTGAATACTCCTCAGATTTTTTTATTTTATTTTTTTGTCCTTGTTGTAATCATACAAATAGCCTAGACTGTCTGTGGTGGATCTCATCGAACTGCGAGAATTTGTTGAAGTGCTGATAGCATGGCCTGTGGGGAAATAAAACAATTCAGACCCCAAAATGTGTTTTGTAACCACATGAAGAGCAGGGATTGAATTTGGAGGTCAGAAACGGAGTCAGACCATTTTGAATTTAAGGGGGGGGAAAAGGACTATCTGCCTCCTGAGTAATCTGTCTTCTGCTGACAATGTTTATCTAACCTCGTAGTATGTGGCAGTCAGACTGCCTTTCTAACTTAATTAAAAAAAAATTAGAGACTTGATTATTGTTTGATGGCGCAAGAATTCCTGTTTGGACGACAAACATAATCCAGCATTTAAAGCAGCATCACCCAAAGACAAAGAGGCTGAAATTAAAGCTTTTAAAAATGTGTTCTGATGAATATGATACCTGGGTTTTGGGTATCGAACAGTATTGAGATCTGATACCAGTATTACTTCAGTCTTTTTAATGAACAATTAAAACTATTTTTTTCATACATAAAGGTATTATTTTGGTATTTGAACCACTATAAGGTGGTGGTTATGAATTTTGTGTGTTGGCTTCAAGTCTGTATATGATCAATTCTATAGATATTATAAGAATGAATCTGTCTTTCCAAGCTTAGGTTTTTCTAAATTGATGAATATTTCAATTGTTTATTTTCCTTAAAACCAGCCAGCCCAATTTGAAAAATTGAGCTCAGAGGGTTATAACCCTGAAAAACATCTAACTTTTAAAAGTGATGTTTTGTTTCCACAGATGGAGATGCCATACCTGGAGCCCAGGATGAAAGCGCTGGTCAGGGTATTGGTCAGGCAGATGAAAATGAGGAAGTGATGCGTGCTCTACTCATCCATGAAAAGAGGAGTGTTGCAGGACCGGGTGTGGGTGGAGCAAATGCCGCTGCCAGGGCTCTCACCTCCACCACAGCGAATGCTAGCGACTCGGAGAGCGACACCAGCGAATCGGATGACGACTCTCCAGCATTCCCTCCAACCACCACAGCCTCCCAACATCGCGCCAATGAGGAGCATGAAGAAGAGGACGATGATGACTTTGAGGAGGTGGGAGATGAGCCAATGGTGATGGTGGGTGGTCGGCCTTTCTCATACAGGGAGGTGAGCCAGAGGCCTGAGCTGGTGGAGCAGATGTCTGTGCAAGAAAAAGAGGCTTACATCGAAATGGGACAAAACCTCTTCCAAGACATGTACTTTTGAACAGACTTGGAAAACTGTTGTACGATTTAAACACACAATGAAACAGTTTGACCGATGGATCTGTTGCCTCACACTGCCAGTGGTTATACTGGGGAAAATATTTGTAAAGGGGAAGAAAGAAGAATCTACCAGGAAAGCCTCATACTTTGTGACTTAAAAAAAAGAAAAAGCAAAGAAATGCTGACTCATTGTTGCTTTAGTGATCACATCTGTAGTGTTTTTGGCTTAGATTTTTTAAAAGTTACCAAGCCAAAAGAAAGCAAGGGAACTGGCTTGGTGTGGAGACAAATTTACCTTAAAAACCTGTTTGTTTCATTTCAGCAGTACATTAGGTCACATTTTATTTTAATGTTTGATGAAAGGAAGCGAGGCACAGCTGGTTTAAACACTGCAGCTGCCTGTACACACTTATATCCTATGCCTCAAGTCAAGTTTAATTAAAGGAACGGTGTCAAAGCAGAGGAAGGATTAATTGTGTTTGGTGTGTTAGCAGTGCCGGGCCTGAACGCCAAAAATTTAAAAAGCTGCTCCTTTGACTGTGTTGCCTATGAGGTTAAAGGAAAGAACATTTTCTGTTTTTCCTGGAACAACCAGGCAGCATTTAAAAGCTTCTTTTCTTCTTCTGTCTTTTGGTTAACTGTAAAACATTTGTAATCCTGTGCAGTCTTTAATAAAATAAATACTCCTGCACAGCCAGAAAGTGTCATGAATGTGTCAATATGGAGTTGAAAGTGTCACATTTTGGTATAAAAATGTTGTGAAAGTGTTTTACAGCAGTATGGTCTTTTTTATAATTTATATCAATTTTTTGGAGAAAAAGTGTTTGTTTTCAATTGAATACAGCAAAAAAAGATATTCAGACTAACTAACTTATTGAGTTGTTGCATATGAGCAAGACAGCTGTAAATTTCATGAAATAGGCTTTTCAAAAAGTATAGATATAAAAATAATGAAGCTTGTACTAATTAAAAATTTGCACAGTTCCCTCCGTGCCACCCATTGTTCATAATTCATAATGTTAATTTAAAATCTATTGTGCAACACTACTGAAGCATACTGTACTGTCTACGCACACTTGCTGCTCTGTCTTCACTTGTCTTTTACGTTCTGACCTCAGATCTTCATGAGCCTGGTAAGCAGGTTCAACGTATCGTTTCTTTATTTGACTGAACTAACTAACACTGGAAATCAGGTCAAGTGGAAACTCATTGGTCATTTATGTTTTCAGACTGGATTTGTGCATGTTCTTATTAAGAGGGCTGCTTGACATCGAGTGATTAATCACAATCATGGATCTTAAGCTGTAAAAACATGTCAACACTGGGATGATGTGGGCAACGCTGCCACAGCTGTGCCAAATTATCTTTCGAATGACCGCTGTTTTAGGCTACATAAGCATCAGTTCTGAAGAAATGATGAGGATGTTTCTCATGACAAATTGCTCAATTCAGTTGAATTAATTTAGGCTGTATTGAGGGAAATAAATTGTCACAATGACTCATTGTTTAAGTCGCTTCAAAGAGTCGCTGTCGAAGGTTATATCTGGGGACAGGAAGCATCTCTGGTGGCGGTCTGTTGCAGTGGATTTGAAGACTGAATCAGTGTACAGAACATAAATGCATTTCATCAGAGTGAAATGTCGAGTGACAGCTATTGAGGACAGATTGCAGACAGAATAGCTTAATATTGTGAGACGCAGGGTCTGGTTTGAACATCTTGCGTTGGGGCCTGGTGGGTTCTCATTACACTGTTGTACCAGAGGTCCAAATATTAACATCATGATTCAATTTGTGGGGAAGAATTTTTTAAAGAAATGCTGTGTCTACAGTAACGGTTGTGGCATTAAGTAAAATGGTTTATCCACTCATGGAAAATGATGTGTAAGGTAGCATTAATCACAATTTAAATATCTGTCAAAAAATCTTTCCAAAGTTCATATTTTGGCCTGAGTTTTGGAGAAAAATAAGCCAGTTTGTTTGTATCATCCCTTCTCTTGGGTGGGAAAATCAGCCTTCTATATCTGTTTAGCTTTGAGCTTTGACTGTTCGTTCTTTCTTTTTTTTCTTTCTTCCTTCCTTCAGCGCATCTTCAGCTGCATACAGTTGTGATGGAAATAAGTTTTTTAATTTACAAAGTTAGTCTCTGTTCTCTTTTTTTATCTTATGAGTTAATTGTGAGTAAATTTCATTCCTAAACTGAGGAAATGCTGTTTCATGCAAGGTTGTAATTTTCTTATTTCACTTCTGAGGCCATGACAACTGTATGCAG
>JBAMYA010000014.1:14640413-14664239 GCA_037176975.1 Arrhamphus sclerolepis | reverse complement strand
TAGGTCAGGCATTATAATAATAGATGACCTGCAAACTGTGTGATGATGTGAAAAGAAGAAATATTACACAAATGAAATAAAACTCAAGCATAGCTCTCATATGACTAATAGATCGGAACATCTTTGCACACAACAATAAACCCCATTTGTTTGGAGTGCCTCATGGCTATATTTTCAGCTTTAACTATTTTCACCAGAAATGGGGCCTATTTTCATTTCATATAATTTCTTCCATTATTTCACTGATGATATTCTCATTAAGTCAGACAGCAGAAACCCACTGCCATTATTACTAAACTGTATTGACGATCATAATACCTGGATGAAGCTCAACTTAGTCTTAATGAAAACAAAACTCAAGACAAGACAAGAAATTCTGCCTTTACTATTTTTACTTATTATCCCTTTAAAGACCTGGAAAAGGTTATTCACACTTGTTTTGCTAAATTTGAAGTATTTCAGTGAACCTATTTTGTAATAAATTTGGTGTGGTGGTCACACCTCTGCATCCGTGCTGCCTTCACACATATAAGGTTCTACCCATGGGCACTGATGCATCCCCACACCAGCATTTCACTGATGATGCCTCACAAATAGACTGACAGTTTACTGAATGTTTTGATGAGCATGGAGGGGAAATTAATCATAAACTGTGGCCAAATATTGGATTAATAATGAGTTACAGTCCTAACTTGTTTTAAACAAACAAAGTGGCTTACTGTTGTGCTAAAGAATGGGACCTTCGCATGAATTTTGCCATTGATTATAATGCAGACATTTATCTTCAAGTACTTCTGTGTCCAAGAAAGCATCACAAACATAGTCATATGGTATTAGACTGGTGTCTGTCAACACTCCACCTGACCATTCAACTAAGAGCATGTGATCCTCCTGAGTATTTTTATTGAGCACATCCGTGATACTGTCCATATATGTTTGTCGATACATATATGGACAGTACAGGGTCTTACAAATTATGTTTCAGTACATGTGGCACAATAGGTGGTCTTCCGGTGTTCCCTGTGTTTGCACTGCACTCTTATCAGTTTTGCAATTAGATGCTACTCTATTGAGTGGAAAAAACAGGATAATTACAGAGGAATTGTACGTGTCATGAGTCTTTTCCTGGAGGACAGACATTCTGTGAGTCATGTGTTTCATCTAAATTTGTCTTTGTGTCTAGAATTTTGTACAGTTGGACTAGTTTCCTCTGTGTAAGCCACTCATTTTATGCATTTTATTTCCTGATCACACTGAGGAACAGTTATAATCAGCTAAAGTATATACAGCATCAGTGTTGTATGTACTGACACAGCATGGTCACAGAAGTGACATAAACATGGTATGGCCAGCTGTATGTTAATGGCAATGCTGATTTGACTGAAATTGCCAACTAAAGTCTACACTTAAAAAGTACAGATTAAAAGTGTATTGGTAACAAGTTCTGGCAAATGTTTTAGAATAAGATTGTTTCCTGCATGGTACTTGTGTTTCTGAGCATCTTCCTGTGTGCACCTCACATGGCATTGTTGCTTCCAAAAGTGTATGCTTACGCATTTCTTGCATCAACACATTTGCATTCATTCATTACTTGTTGTTAGTTCCCATGCATCAAGAGACTGAATATAGGGCTAGGAGGCTGTGTTTTAAATGGTACTAAAGAGAAGTGAATATGGACAGTATTAGCCTTTAAAATCTTCTTCTTTTCTTTCCCTCACCTTTTTATTCTTCCATGTTGACCAAAAATAGTGTTCTACCTTTGAAGATTCCAGGTATTTGTCACCCCATGCGTCTCTTCCAACATCCCTTTATTTATTTTTTTGCTACTGCTCCTCTCTCTTTACAAAATAATCGTTTCTATCCCAATCCGTCTTTCTTCTTCTCCTTTATTTAACCATGTTTGGGTCAGGCATTATTATATTCTACTCTTCTGCTCTGAGTGTCACCCCAGCTTCTATTTTTTTCACTAAATGTCTCTGCATAGATGGGGATGCATCGAGGCAGGAAAAGAGGCATGCTAGGCCAAGCTATGGGTCGTGATGGTGGTACTGGATTCTATAAAAAGCCTGCAGGCAGCTGAATCAATAGCTCCAGTTGTCAAATTGCACCTTACCCGGAGAGTAGGAAAGCACGCCTTGAGTCTCTGGCTGCTGCATTCTGTCTGTGCTCTGCGTTCGTGTGTGCGTGTGTGTCTGTTCCTTGAATTGGTGTGACTATAACTGTAATTCTCAATTGAAAGTGCAAGTACCCAGGCCGGCTTAGCCACAGCAGAACCTCACATTTGCTTTGGAGCGGAAAATCTCTCTGCTTGCCATTTTGGAACTTAACAAACAATCCGGCTCTGATTTTACAGCCCTGAAACAAAGTTACCCACATGTTAAATAGAATAACCATGTTAAAAGATGGTTCTTTTCTCATGCATTTTACTGTAGTGTAAATATTGTTTCACAAAAATATGTAAATGTACATAATTGTCAGGGTATTTTGGCTTTAATGTTGGCATCTCTGTTGTAGAGGGCAAAAAAAAAGTTAACCCGTGCCTTATTTTTGTCAGGGGTTTTGGTTTCAAGGGGGTTCACATCAGAGGGATGAGTCCAAATGTCATCAGTGGTGCCAATCAGAAGCGATGAATTGTTGACAAAGGCTTTTGTTTGAGTACTTAAAGGATCTAATCCCGAAATCACACCACAGATTCTATACATATTTTTATGCCTTAAAATATCATTTGTTTTGATCTTCTGGGATCGTATACACTAGTTAAACGCAACATAAAAGATGAGGAAGGTTTTGATTGATTTTTTTAGTCTAACAGCTAGCTGTTTGTTTCAGATGTATGCATAAAAAATATTAGATTATTACCAGGAATTGCAGAAATTCAAAATTTCATCAAATAACACAGATTAAGCTAAGTATGAATTGGTCTTTGGCACAGCGACAGTGTTTATATGTACAATAATTTGATTATTGACCTTAATCTAATTAATACAATATTCTGAGAAAGGTGTTTACATGAATTGATTCTAAAATATTCACTTTATAATCTGGATTTACATGTTAAAGAGCACAGTTTGGTAAATGGGACATCCCTTATGTCACTGCACCTTATGTCCTCTAGACCCCCTAGAAAGCGGTGTGAACAGTCTTTCCTCTAGCAGCCATGTTTTCCTTTGTTGTACAGTTGTCATCTGTGGAGGATATGTGGTGCCACAAAATGCAGTGAAATCTCTAACAGGACATCATAACTAGGTTAAGGTGTTTACGTGTCTTAATAATCTAACTATGATTGACATACTCCACATGCCTTATTGCAGACTCCCTTTATGACCTTAATTCGATTTATGTTGCTGTTTATGTTCTAGTTTCATAATCAGACTATGGCCTTAATCTTATCACGATTAGAGTATTGTGGTCCATGTAAACAAAGTCAACATGTGGTGCAGTGAAACTCTAATATGTAATATATATGTAATATTTGTCATACTCGCTGTCGCCCACATCAATCAATAAATTACTACAGTTTTATCTCTGTGATTGACATGGGCTCAACTAAAAGACAGTGTCAAATACTGTTTACTCTGTATTTTCTTCACAATTTGTTAGATTTTGTTTAAATAGTTATCTGAAAAGATAAATATTTGTGCGTAGTAATGTTTTGTTTTTTTTCCACAGAGAAGTTGATTGATTTTACTATTTGATTCATACTTTCGCCATCGAGAATGCAGTTTGTGATCAAATTCACAGGTAGCCAGAAATGCACCTCATCAGGCAGATTAAAATCCAAATTTGTTTTTGTTTTTTTGTTTTGGTGTTGCATATCGAGGTTAGTTCACAAGTCAGTAACAACACAGTTACACATTCGAAGGACTCCGTCCACAGGAAGCCAGATTAACACCAGGAGTCAGGTCAGACAGATGTTTGAGAGAACCACTGGAGTGCCAGCATGGTTAAGATGAGAAAGTGGAGCAAGAGTAAGCAGTCACTGGTGTGCATAATGAGTGCAGCTGAAGCAGACGAGTAAACGGAGAACAAGCAGCAGGAGGACATGGATCTGGGACTGGATGTATCACAAAACAAGACAAGTGTTGAGTCTAAAGTCGGTATTTTCAGTGTCACAAAGGTGGTAACTTGAATTCTGTCTAAAATCCCACAGATACTCATCCTGATCAAATCTTAAGTTCAGTCACGCTGACACGTCATTAAAATGTCATCAGCACAACATTGATTCATTCTTCTCAGCACTGAATCTTGGTCCCTTGGTCCTTCAGATATGTAAAAATGAAGCAAAAGTCAACCCATTTATTTAACCAGAAGTCAGCAGTTTGTGTACCTACTGAAACCCCCAAGATTTATTGAGGAGATTATGAAAATGACCAACTTCCAAAAAGGTTGTCTCTAAAATTTACAAACATATATCTAATATTGACACAGTATCAGCCTGATAGCCAAATGGGAAAATAATTTAACTATCCTCCCCAGTCCCACTTTCTGGGCAACAATCTGCTGTAACATCTTCTCCAGCACAACAAACACATATTTACCACTCATTCATTACAGAATTATTCACAGATCTCACATCGCTCAATGAAAAATGTTTAAAATGGGCTTAGTGAACACAGATATCTGCTCACATTGCACCATGGAGAGCACTGATGATTACTTTCACACCACATGGTCCTGCCCACTGCTTCATTCTGTCTAGATAACAGTAACAGAGAAACTCTCCACCGTTCTGAGCTACAGAATCCCTTTATCTCCATCACTGTGTTTACTAGGTGACTGTATTGAATCTTCCAGTTAAATAGTGACACCCAGTCCATATTCTCTAACTAATAAAACAATTCTACTCAACTGGAAATCCAAAACCTGTTGCAGATCAGTTGCTGGACCAACCTTCTAATTCAACATATTCATTTAAAAAAAAATAAATAAAAAATTTTATAAAATGATCTGCTTTTATTAATATCTGGAACATTCTTGAAAGTATATTCAGTATTTAGTACAGTAACAACATGTTCTAGGTGTGTACTAAGATATCGATATGTAAATGCATCGCGATACTTCACAATATACTACATCGATTTCTGACTCCAAAAATTGATTATTACCCTTTAAAAACTAATGCTGGCAACAGAAAATGATATTCTTTGAAATACCGTAGCTCTTCAAACGTTCACGTTATTCCCGTGGATTCTGAAAGCTGACAAGCGCAGCTTTGCGCTGATATACGGCACATATATGGTAGTGGCAGCGGTGCTCCTGCTGTGTTGAGTTGTTTAGCAGGGTGAGAAAGAGGATCAGCGGGAGAGACAGCGGATGAGAGAGAGCAGATAGTGAGCGTTGGATATAGTGTTTTCATTGTTCGAATAATAATATTAGTGTTTTTTTCCTGGAACCTTTGAGAGTTGTTTTGCCATGTCTTTTGCCATTTTTCGCCTGTTTTTGCAAAGTTCTTCTATACACACATATATATATGTGTATGTATATATATATATATGTGTGTGTGTGTGTGTGTATGTATTCATTCAATGAGTAGTTAGTAGATGGCGTTGCCATGTGCTCGGGGGTCATGCTCTAGGTTTCTAAAGTGCCCAAAGATGACTTGTCATAAATAGTTGCTGTATAAATACATTGAATTAAATTGAATTGAACTGAATTGATGGATGGGATTATTTCCGATGGTCACAAAGTATATATCCAGATCATACAAAGCAACTGGTAATTGAGCTCTATTTTTTACATTTTCACTGAACTATGTAGAATATTGCAATATTGCAATGTAAAATATTGGCTGGGAAATCCACACCTGCATCACCGTACCCCCCCGGCCCAGTGCCACAACTTCAGCACATCAGGTGTGTTGTGGCCCTGCTGGCTGGTGCCCTTCTTGTTTTTGGAAGTTTGGGTGCCCCAAATTTGGGCTGCATAGTTCCTGATGAGTTGGAGGGGGAATCCAGAACACTGGTGGAGGTCTGCTGCATGACACTGACCCAACGCACCAGCTGAAGTTCTGGTTGTGGTCACTGGTTGGTGCCGGCAGAAACCAACAGTGTTTGTTAGACCAGACTGTCAAGAGGGCTGAAGAACACATTAGCTCTCACTCTTACCTGTGCACAAGAAAATTTAAATTTGCTGCAAGACCTGTCTGAATTATGTTTTATACGTCATCATCATACATTATCTTTAACTTGGTACAGCCCATGAGTCAGCAGTTTGTATGACCATTTTTAGCGGTAATAGGACGATTCTGTCTGACATTGTAACTGTCTCACATGTCATGCAGGAAATGTAGAACATTCTTCTGTCTTCAACACTTCAACTTGTCTAAAATGAAAGTCCCATCACAAAGTCAGAGATTTAATAATCAGAAAGGCTCTTTTCATTCTGTCATTTTTTGTGGGCTGAATTGCCCCAGGTTGAAACTGACTCGCTCCCTTCGGCTTGTACACCCCAGTCTTCTACATTTTCAACACTCTGGGATGTTTCGAGTGTCTATAGGAGCAACTTTCTTGCCTCAAAGGCAGGTTATCTGCAGGTTAATTAGTCACTGAACCTTCATTATGATGCAGATGAGCAGATTGCAAATGCTATGCAGCTTTGCAGTGTTTTATAGTAGTCTAGTAATACTGCTCCACTGCATTGGGTACATTTATTTAAAAATCATGTTTTCCTGCTACAGTGACTGTTTTCCTGTCATTTTTGAAAACATATAATTTGAGAAAGTTGAGTCCAGCTAAAGCGTAAAAAAGTGTTACCTTTTGCACTTCTCAATTAAATAATTATCCTGTGGTTTTGCAATAGTACAACAACAACAACAAAAAACATTACCACATGCAACAAATATTTGTCTGCAATGGGAAAGAGCTAAATCAGCATTCAGGTCCACATCAAATGACTCAGCAGTAGTTGCAGGTATTTATCAGCTCCTGCTCCTTAATGAAAAAATATTTCAATGAACAGATGCATTTTTGCTGAATGTGCTGCGCTCAGAGCTTTAATTAAGACAAGTTCAACTGACCGTAGCCTATGATATGAAAGATGTGAAACTGACAGGACAAACCACGAGGTAAAAAGAGATGCAAAGGGTTGTTTTCCTTTTTTTTCTTTTTCTAAGAGAGCTTGGCAGGTCTCTCTCAGTCTTTCTCTTTATTTTTACCCTGAACTTTACAATAGAGATGTTAGCTTTCCCTCCTTTTTGTTGTTGTTTTGATATATTTTGTTGCTTAATGGTTTCTCAGCAAAATACTATGTGCAATGCTTTTGTCTCATTTGTTTAGTTTGACTAAGCTACTTTTAAGGCATGAAAATGTAATTTCATATTATCAATGATCAGAGTTCTTACATAGAGTTTAAAAAAAAACAAAAACTTTTTAGCACAACTGTATGAATAAGTCAGCTTTGCACACACCAAACACACATCTTTCGGTATCCAATTTACCCAAATCTAAATTGCACAGCTGTGTTCCTACTGCTCCACCAGCATTATTAAACACGCAGTAGTGTTATTATACCCTCTTCAAACACACACACACACATGCACACACAGTAAACACACTTACATAGACAAAGGGGAAAAGTAATAGTGGAAAAATGATGGAGGCAGGATGAGAGTAATTTGATTCACAGAGGAAGAAGAAGAGATTTTGAGCATGGGTGGGGAAATAGAGACAGGCTGTATTTGGGAGCAATTCAAGAGCAAACCACTGTGGTGTCATTTTGAGGAATTTCATAGCTTTAATCAAGATTCTGTTTAAATGTCAGCACTTTGAGCAACCAACCAAGCACAGGCCATCAAAAACATTGCTTCTGAAAACATGGTCTCCAGCATCTGTGATGCCACCCAGCGGTCGTGGTATAGCAATTCAAAAGTAAGTTAGAGAAACCAAGGGGCCACCGCAGTGTTGCTGATGGGTCAAAACAGCTCTCTTTAAGCAAACATGTTTGGCTTAAAAACTTAAAGGCCTTATGTGTACATGCTTAATGCATTAGAAATCTCAAAATTCATTAAAAAACATACCTGAGAAACAGAAACTGTATTGTATTTCCTATAATAACAGCTTCCTCCTTCATAATAGCATCCTCGACTGAAGCTCCTCCATCCTCTTCCTATCAACTTTAAACATCTTTGCAGCAAGATTCTTACCGTAACATGTTGAAGGTCTCATGGTGTTTAGCAGTCTCATTTAATTTTGATGTTCAGTTTTAGGAATTTTTGTCCTGGAA
Organism: Arrhamphus sclerolepis; assembly: GCA_037176975.1. Lineage (NCBI taxonomy): Eukaryota > Metazoa > Chordata > Actinopteri > Beloniformes > Hemiramphidae > Arrhamphus > Arrhamphus sclerolepis. The sequence goes on along the minus strand of JBAMYA010000014.1, from coordinate 14,656,019 downwards.
ACATGGATTTTTGTCAGATCACATTTGAAAAATTGAAAAACATTTGGTTACTCTGTCGTCATGACAGAGTGTGCATTACTGGAGGGAACTATCTATCATTTCTTTCTCATTTGCACTGTACAGTATAATAAACTAGCTATTTAGAGCCCATGATGCAAAACACATGCTTTTCCATACCAACCTTACTAGCCTTGATATTATTTATTTCCTCTTCTAAATCATCATGTCTGTTTTTATTTTCAGTATGCAATCAATGTTATTCAGAGCTGAAATAACTCAGGGAATGAAGAGATGCGTGTCACAGGTCTGAAATTCACCTATCAGGGATTGACAGTACACCAGGCACAGCAGGCAATATGTGAGCTCCAACAAAGCAGAGTCTGATCTCTGAGAAAATGTTTCTCTGAGAAAAGCTTGCTCCGTGGTTATGGATTGTGATACAGCAGGGAAAGAAGTGAAGAAACTGCACATCCAAAAGACGAGTGGGGTATGTTGCAGTGTGAAAAGAAACTGAGGACAAAAGGCCCTGGGTGTGTTATTTGAAAGTAATGGAGCAAACATGTACGCCACGCTGTTACTAGAAAGACAAGCAAAATGACACAAATTCTAGTATTAAGCAAAACATAAAAAATACAATGACAAAGAAGCAAAGCAGTCTTTATGCTCCCTAGCAAAGTTAAGCCTTTTATTCAGATTAGCCTCACTGATAAGTGGTTTTCTTCAGGCTACACAGCTGTTTAGTGCCAATCCCTTGAGTTCCCTTTGCGTTGTGCTTGTGAAAATGTTCTTACTTTCATTATTTAAAATAGCTGTGAGTTCTACTGTTGTTTTCTACAATTTGATTTCATCAGACGTTTACGTGATCGGCAATAACGATTTGTGGCTCTAGTTGCCTTTAGTGACAGGCGCCAGACAGGAAATGGTGAAGAGAGTGGAGGAAGACACGCAGTAGCCCAGGACTAATGCCAGTTTTAAGAGGTGACGTTATCGCTCTTCCACTTCACCCCATTTTGAAATACGTGTTACAGCTTTGTGCCACCGAGTTCAGCAAAATGTGAAACTCAGTGGTGAAAAAAACAGGGTTTCTGGATAATTATACTCTTAATTTGGTTCTGTAATGTCACAGAACCCTTAACATCTAAATGGCTTACTGAATTGCATGTAAATATAATGGATTTGAAAACATAATTTCAGCATGAAAATGAATCACACTCCATACAGACTTGAACTAACTTTAACTATTACACTGATGAAGGTCAGTCATAAACCATATGGCATCTGGCACTAAAGAAAACAGTTAAAAAAATCATTATTATTCATGGAGTAAACCATGGACCTTGACCATATCTATTTTCAGTTTCAAGTTAATATGTCAGAAAGAGGACATATTGTGTAGGACAGACAAGATAATTATACTGATGGTGTAGTATATGTAGAAGAACTGGTGTAACATTCAAGTTGATAATTGATGAAAAAAAAGACTTGAAACTTAATTTAATGTATTGTTGGACAGAGTATTTTGAACCGTAAATTATTTTCAAGCACATTTGAGATCTGCAGTATGGTTCAGCAGTTCCTCACTTCTGTCAAGTCTTGGGGGTGGGGGTGCTGCCACTGTAGATGTGACTGTGATGATGGGGTGTGGTTTCTGCTGAGTTACAGGGGGAGATATGGAGCAGTGGTTCAGGCTCCTTGGCACTGTTCCCTGAACCACTGCACCACATCTTCCCCTAGAGCTGAGGGGAAACCACACCCCACCACCACAGTGACAAGTAAATGTATAGAGGTTTCAGCCCTTTTGGCTTTGAAAACACTATGAAATTGTCATATGGTGCACGCACTCGATCAATCTGTTGGATTGTTGCATGTTGACATGTTAACTGTTATGTGGCAGCTATTACTGTTTATTTGGACTCCAGCTGTGGATGCTGGAAACAAACAACAACAATTCAGTTGTTATTTCCAAAATCACCTTGCCCTCAGCTGTTTGCAAGGTGCCATGGGTAGCTGGTGATGCTAAGTGTACTTGACAGAAATATCTTGAGGGAAAAGGGGAGGGTAATCTAACCAGTCACACCATACCACGATTTTGTAATGCAACACCACAGTTCATATAATAATAATAATAATAATAATGATAATTATAATGATAATAATGATTCATCAGATTTATATCGCACGATTCAGGTCACGCAAAGTCACCAAAAAAAAGTGGGACGACTTATGGAAATGCTAGTTTAAACAGGTGGGTTTTAAGAGATGATTTGAAGGTTTGAAGTGAATCAGAGGGGGGTGGAGGCAGCAGTGGCAAAGGCTTGGTCCCCCAAGGTTCGGTACTTGGTCTTGGTGATATAGGCCTATACTATACATAGTTTGATAAGGCGCAACATAAAACCTGGCCAGCTTGAAAATGACTATTCATTAATTATTTAAATGGGGTAATTGTCTTTTATATATATGTATTATGTATTATAAAACAGCCTAACAAATTTATGACATTGTTAAATCACAGATTTACAGTTAAAACTGTAGGATTAAAAAAAAAATCTTATTCTTTTATTTAGTATTTCATTCTGCAAGATGTAAAAATGTCCTCTATGAGTGACAATAATGGTAATTTCATTAACATATGCTGTATTTACCAGGTTGAAGAAGAAAAAGAAAAGAAAAGAACAATCGAGAGAATATCATCTACTAAGTTGTTTATGTTTCACAATAAGGATATAATGAACAGCAAGAAGTTCAAGGATTTGGTCACTTCTGTATTATGAGCAACAGAGAGAACTGTTGTGTTCCTGAGTCAGACCCAAAAGCCTAAACAAGCCATTATGTAGATTTATTTGATCAAATGTGTTCCTGCATACAACCAGTGTTGTGTATTGTAGTGTTTTTATACTCTAGAAAAAGAATTTGACTTAAAGGAAAATAATGTTGAAAGGTTACAAAAACTGTCAACAAAAAAAAAGAAAACACTATAGTAAAGTAGTTTAAATTTGGCATTTGATATTTTAATAAGACATGAACTTTGTATTGGCTCCCTGCTTTTATTAGTACAACTTGGAATTATTATTATTATTGTTAGTAGTAGTAGGTATTAGTATGCTAAGAAGTGAGATCAGCTGGTGTTGAATTTAAGTCAAGCCATCATTTCCAGTAACAGGTGGGTCTCTTAACTGTCAAGATCACCATGGTAACTTATGTTACTTCTGCAAGTTAGTTATTCTGATTTATGTTACTATCTTTCTGAGATCTTTCTGTCCAGCTTCACCACATAAACCATCCATATGTGTGACACTTTTCCATTCCCACAGCCTGCTCGTCTTATGCATGGGGGTATCAGGAGGTTTTACAGTTCAGGAGAGTTTTGTGTGGAAGAAGCACCAGCTGACATGTGCCCCACCTCATGATTAGTTATCTGATCTCGCATGAAGAACGCCTGGCTTTTTTGAACTGGCTTGATGATATCTACCCCTTGGGTAGATATTGGTTTTAATGGACAGGCCAATTCAAGTCATGTCCAACGAGAAACAAAACTATCAACAGTTTAAGGTAAAGTAAAACTAAACATTAGGGGAAAAAAGAAGAGGTGAGATGAGTGGCAATCTGGGGATGTGAGAACAGACACTGTGGGACAGCTAGTGGGTAGAAAAGCAGGACTGACCAAAGTCCAAAACTAAATTTGGACAGCGGCCCAGGTCAGAGACAGAACATGTAATTGCAGTCCCACTCAATGTGCACAAAGGTTCCAGTGGTAGCTAATGCCAGTGGCGCCACTATCTGGTGTAATTGCAATGTATTCAAGAATGAATAATCACACCTTCAAAAGCAGATCCTTTAATCCACACAGTTCAATAGCTTGATGGGAACAAAGTATGTCCATAATGGTAATGAGTTTGAGCATGTTGCAAAGAGAGAGGGAGAGACACCTGCTCTGTTTCATCTGTTCCTGCAACTTGGGTCCTCCTTTCACTAAATGGCATTATCTTCTGTGAGACAAGAATGTGTCTTACAATGGAAAAAAGGGACATGCAGCTTGAAAGCTTGTGAAAAGTGTAAATTACATGAATCTGCCCTTTGCAATCTCACCACTGAATCCTGTCTCTGAACTGGGCCCCATTAGGTGGTCGGTTTAGCCGAGTAAAACAACATTTGAGTATTTTCAAGACAGTCCAGTCTCTGTAATCCTCAATGTATTTAGATGGCTTCTCTGTATTTTCTATTTTGAATTGTTCATGAAATCATTTTATCATCCCAAAGACATCGTTTGCTTGTATTGTTGTTCAAGCTGTGTTGCGGATGGCATCACTTACTTAGACTACAAGAATATTTACATCTGGGGTAGTTACAGCATAACCTCGCTCCACCTAGTTAGAGTTTAGTCATGCAGTTCCTCTGTTGTCATCTGTGGCACCAACCGTATGTACCAAACTGAACTGTTCATTACTGTCATTCGAACTCATGCTGTATCGACTCACTAAATAAGTAAAAGGGTTAAACATCATACTGCACCACTGGCAGTTGATGCAACTATTTTCCCACAAAATTAGAAGAGAGTGATTATTTTATTAAATTTTTTTATTTTTTTTATTTTTTTAGTTATGGGGGGGGATTGCTAACTCATTCTGATAATATATCTGAAGTACAGAAACTTCAATTTTGAAATATGAAAAATTATAAAAACAAGAACTAGCCCCTTCTGATTTGGGCACAACATTGACTTTTGAATTGTTAGACTTTGCAGTTGTGGCTGGTCTTTCAAAAAGGGGAAGCTCATTGTCGGCTTACATAATAAAATTTGTCAATTTATACGTAAAGTCAGACATGAATGTGAATGACAGGAGCTTCCATCCTCTGCTTTCCTTCTGAGATGCGGTGCTTGATAATGGTGAACAGAAAAGTTAGAGCCGTGGCTTTTTACCATTTTTGTGGCGTTCTGTGGTATGGCCTCTCTCTTCCTCTCCTTCCCACACATGATCGGGAAAAAGTCTCACTTTTGTGCACGTTTAGGTGCACTCTTGGCCGCTCGCTTTAGATTCTGGGACATGTTATCTGACTTGTGGGCATCAATGAGCCGCTATCTGAATGCAGGAAATGCTGAAATTATGTGAGACAAGGAAACACTATGAGTGTGTTTTATTTTCAGTGTCAGAAATAAATAATGGAAATGGTGAAATTACTGGACCATTTCCATTATTCAGTTTGTCTTTTGACTTCACTTGATGGGACTGAGCTCCCAGTGATGAAGTGACGGTGTATACCTCAAAGTAGCTGTCAGTCAAAATGGGATTCAGCCTTTCGACTGATCCTCCAATCATCATGTGGAAGCTCAGTGCTCAGGACAGCTCCATTCACCCCCAGAGAAGCTGAGCGATCGGGGGTGGGACAAAATCGTGGCATTTATCCAACGATCATCAATTTTCAAATGAAAAAAACTGTTCCATGCAGTCCCAGTGAAGCGCATGGACATTCAGCTTCCAAATGATTCCTTGAAATCTGTAGCATTGACACTTAAGAACAAACTCATCTTTGAGATGAGCTAACGCATTTGTAGTCAATGACATGTTAACACAACTGTGCATATTTGACCATTTTTGACATTTTAGGGGAAGCTGAGCTTCCCTTGCGGTTTTAGAGTCATCGCCTCTGGCACCTAGTCATTACAAGTCACTCATTAGGAGCTGAGGGTTTATTAGTAACTCTTGGTGTGTTGACTCAATCAAAATTAAGAACGTTGTACAGGATTCCATTACCTGGAATTTCAGCTTACCTTTTACAGTTTTGTCTCTTCTCTGCTTCCTATATTTAATTCAATTTATTTAAATTCTGTTAATTCGTATAAAACAATTACATTGGAAAAAAGGTTCAGGACACTTTATAAAGAAAAAGTAAAGAAGTTAAATTAAGGTAACCATCCAGTAGTCCAAGTCCTCTATTTTCTGTAGCTGTTTTATCCTGTTTAAGGGTTGTGTGGGGCTGCAGCCAGCTGTCACCAAGCAGGCTGTCATTGACTGCTATCTGCTGGATAGCTTGTCAGCTCATTACAGGGCCAGATAACCAGGTAACTGCTTTGCAGTCGTGGTTTACCCTTGCTGATCTAGCCTGTAAAATAACACGACATTTATGATTATAATATGAAAAAGTGAAGCTAATTTTGTCTGCTCTACTAGTCTCATCCAGGCTCCATTACAGGAATTCACAGTACCCCTGTATTTCACACATCTGTACATTTCCTTGACTCTGTGATGATCAGACTGGGACGACCAGGAGTGGACTGCTACTGCCAGCATGAGAGTGAAGCAGCTGTTCTTCAGCTTCAGTTCCTCATCAATGAGGTGAGTCAAAACAATCACAAATCTGATTTTTTTTTATTTACTCTTGTAACACCCTCAAAGACCCACAAGTTCAGTGACAACTTGAATTTGTGTGTACATTTAAAAGTGAAAACATGAAAGCACAACACAAGTTATATATGATATATAATAATAATATAATACTGTATATTTGTTATTATATGCTATCACTTGGGGTGGCCACGTCTATAACTACTGCTGTCCTGATGTTGATCCACCACAACTCTGTCAGACTTAATTGAAATTCTGTTGAAATTTCATTACATAAGTAGGTACATCATACAACAAAGACCAATGAACTGGTTGTGGATACACACACACACACACACACACACACACAAATATACATATATATGTATATATACACGTGGGGCAAATGGCTCTCATGAATAAAAAGCTAAAGTTTGGTCGCAAAGATCTTAAACATGAAGCTGCCTCTCTTCTGCTATCCTGTATTCTGGCACAAGATTGCATCCTCCTTCCTCTTGAAAGAAGGAGGAGGAAATCTGTTACATCTTTACCCAGTCTATTTCTTTTTAAGTCCACTGGCTCTTTCAGCCCACTTCTCCTTTGCTCACTGCCCTACTTCTGAAGTGTTTGTGGCAAATAGAGATGAATCAGCTTGAAGACGAGTTGGTGTGTTTGTGAAACGCACTGACTTTCTATATGGTTGCAGCTATGTGTGTAAGAGTCTCGCTACCCCAGTGTCTTGGTAAGAGTGTTGCCTGTACATGTCTGCTTTATGTTTGAGTTTGCATGTTTCATCATCCTGATCAACACTATATGTTTTTAAATGTGCTATAGAAATAAATTTGAATGACTGACTGTCTGATTAGCATTTAGGCTCATGTGGATTTGAAAAATATGAGTCATTCTGTGTGTATATGTGCGCCACTGGCTGTTTTATGTCTGTAGTTTTGCTTCGTGACTCATGAACATCACTTTTAAATTTTCTTCTCCATCAAGTCTGTTTATTCTTTATTTGACATGATCGTAAAAAAACAACAAATTAACAAATCTTCAATATACTCATCATGCTTTTAAATCCTCAACTGGAACAAAAGAATCATTTAAATGACAATTTTGTTCACTATTATATCTTAATTGGATGTGTGATGACTCACTTACATCCACTGAATGTTCAGCTAAATCCAAAACAGATAATAGCACTGAGCTCTTCAAAAACCGATATCCATGTCCGTGTCATGACCACAGCAAAGAAAGGGGTACAATTAAGTTTTCAAAAAGCAGGGATATGAATATTTCTTCTGCATCATACTGTTAGACGATAACACAAACTAAATTGACACAAATGAGTGTGAATGCATCATTTATAAAGTGTTTTCAGTTCAGTGTTAACTGCAGGGACGTCACTCGGATTGAAAGATGGGTGGAGGTCTGCTTTTTCTGTCTTAAGACTTCAGGATATCTTCTTTTTTAATATAAAAAATAAGCCTTAATGAGTTCATTAGCTGCAGGGGCTATGTTTATAAAGAAATATAACCATCAACATATTTTGTAAAAATGAATTCTGTTATAGAACACCTAAACATATATTGTTTCATAATTCACCGCTTTCTCCTTGCATGGTGGATTTCTGGAGAAAGCTACGTATTTCTTGCTGCCACTGATATTTCTCTGTGTGACTGAAGACACTCTAATGACCTGGACAGGAGGAAACATAATAATGTGGTCCTTTATTGTCAGGTTTCATTGGGATTTTCGACTAAAGGATTTTGAACTACTTGCAACTAAACTAATTAATGAAGAACAAATGTATCATAAAGACATATGAATATTTCTTAAGCATTTATTCTACCAAATGAGGATATAGTATACCTTTAAAATGAGCAAATGGCAAAAACCATTCAGGAAGTAGTAGAAATTATAATACAGAAACTCAACTATCTATTTTAGTGGTCTGCAGGGACTCGACAGTTAAGCCCGGGCCTGCAAACTCTTCATGATTTAGGGTCCTGAACTCCACTATAAACCCAACGACAAGACTGTGAACCCGATTCAAAACTCGATGCTGACAAGCACATGTGATGCCTAAAGCAGTTACCAGCTGCGTCAGGGGGGATTGAGTCCTGATCTCAACTCCCTGTACTCCACATAATCCCAGCCGTGCACAGAGGCATGTCTACAAGGGCTAAATGTTACAGATATCCCTGAATGTAATAACTGTTATCTAAACATCTAAACATTGATCTACCTGCACACGACACATAAGCATCATCTCGCTGCCTCTTCTCTTTTTTTCTCTTTTCTGGCCTGACTCATATATGTTGTTAATATGCTTACTATTATTATGATGATTTTTTTTTTTTTGTTTGTTTGTATATGAGCCTGATTTTTTTGGAGTTCATAAAAACACTCTCAGCCTTCTTTGCCAGTTTATTTACTTTATTTGAGTCACTGGCTCTGATGCTGCTGCTACAGATAAAACCAGACTCTATTACAGACTGCAAGTATCAACGGGTGCTTTCTTGATCTCACAACACAATGTAGTTTAAGAATTTTGTTTTTTTTCAAAGTGCTGCCTCTTTTTTTTAGGATGAAAGTGAGCTCACTGTGACAGGTAAATGGACTGGAAATGGTCTGATGGTTTTTTGTGTGTGTTATTTTTGTGATTTTCATGCAGGATTATAAACAGTTTCATTTCTGGACTTGAAAAGCCGTTCTTCTAGTAATACATGTAGTTCAAACATATAGGTTAAACCCACACAAATAACAATCCATAAAACAAGATAGTCATGATAAAATAAATGTACTGTTAGTTAGTTTACTTATTATATGTTCTATCATGATGTTTGGAACGCACATGCTGCATCCTTTTGTGTTTTTTTTTATCACATAACGCTCTATATTTCCATAATAGCAAAGTAGCTCTGACTTCAACCTCAAATTCCAGTCTGATGTTTTTGTGTTTGACCTTCAGGGAGCACTGGTCTCCGCCTGTGCAGATGACACGCTACACTTGTGGAATTTACGCCAGAGGCGGCCAGCTATCCTGCATTCACTGAAATTCAACAGAGAAAGGTAGGCATACATTTTGATAAACACCTGCAGACATATCTGTACGTGTTGACACACGTTCAGTCACACCACACACACAATCTCCACAGCTCACTTCAGTGAATGATAATTGTGACAATGGACGATGTGCATCGGTGGATTCAGATGTACGCAGGCTACAAATATGTACATATATGTGTACATATATAAATATATATGTATGTATGTGTACTGTGTGTGTGTATATATGTATATGTTTCTAAATTCAGAGCTGCATGTCATGGATTAGTATAATCTGTGAAGTTCAAATAATTTGTAATAATCTTATCTCTTACAATAGTTCAGGCATTTGTGGTTCTACAGGTGATGAGGCTTGAAACTACAGTTGTTGTTTCTGTTTGTTTTTGTTTTTTCGTTTTCCTGTAGCCATGAAACTGTAAAAATTACTGGAAAATGAAAAGCACACATTCCTGAAACTGGTCAGTGATGACATCACACAATCTTTTATACTATATTGTTGTTTAAAGGAGACGTATTACTAAGAACAGGGAAAAACAACCAAAAAAAAAACATTGTAATTAGTCAAAAACTGCATATTTTACATTTGGCCATACAGATCCCTTCATCTTTCTTCCTAATATTGTTCCTGCTGGAGAATGTGAGTGTTTCCATTTTCAACTGCCATGCTAATTTAGAAATTCTCAATTTCATTTAGTTATACTGCTCATGACGCTAATCTTATTACAGTAACATGCTACTAGCAACACTTTACTGCCCAACACCACCTGGGAGAAGCAATCTCCCTGACTTGTGGAATCACATACAACCATTTCCTCAGAAATGTCACTCAGTAAGACAGTTTGCTGAGTTCATAACCACATATTAATTCTGGGTGTTTGATATTACTAATTTCATTTATTACGGGGTCTTTGCAACTTACACAAAGGTGGTTGTGACGCTTGTGAGTCTTGGAGTCTGTGTCTGGTGTTTCTATGTATATTTTGTGAATAATTAATGTCATAGGAGGAACAAAGCAGTCCTTTTTCTGAAGGCAAAGATGTCTTTCTTCATTTATATGTCATACTGGACATCCCTTCCTGGATGAAGAAGAAGAATCACTCTGTGAAAGTCAGTCTGTCATCTTTCCTATCTCCTGCTTTTATCACAGCATCACTTTTACAGCAGTCTGTGGTTTGAGGGCTCTGCTCATTGCTTTATCTCACAGTAACAGCTCATTCTCCATTTGGGCTCTGTTTCCTTTTCCTCATGGGGAACTCTTGTCCACGGCCTTGAACTAAAATGAAAGATTTTGAAAGAGGCAGAGATTGTCTCTGTAGTGTTCTGGCATGGACAACCTGCCTGTTCAATGACTTGCATATGAGAGACTCACGAACAAAGATGTTTGCAACTTCCAGTGATGTCTACAAGTCTTCAAAGCTAACAAGCTTTCATTAATCATGTTTTACACCAGCAATATTAATGTTTTTGTATCATCAGCTCAATCACATTGTGATCTGTGATTGTGATCTACTTTTATGTCAAAGAAGAAGACTGGACCACATTTTATGGCAAACTGATACAGATAAGTAGGTGCAGATGCTGTGGTTACAGCTCATTCTCTAAGAGGATTTTCTCTGGTTTGAATTTCAGTCCGATAAACGTATTTGTCAAACTGTGGTTTTATGTTTTGGTGAATCAAATCATTCTTAGAGCTGCTCCACCTTGATTAAACATGTTACTTTTCTGCTCCAACAAGCTCAGTATCTAAGCGCTTTGTAATGAATACCGCACACTTGCCACTGTAAACCCCGCATTTGATATTTTTATTGTAGTCTAGCAACTCCACTCCACGAGGATGCCTACGCAGACATCGGGGTAAATGTTTTCAATATAGGCTTTGCTTAAAAGTGAGTTGAAACATCAATCAGCTCCTTTTTTTTTCTTCTCCCTGCTTGATAGTTTGACCAGGTAGGAGGCAAAGCCACTCGATGATAGAGGAGGAGAAATGAATCATGCTCCAAGACAAAAAGAGAAAAGGGGTATTGTGAGTCATCGATCAGATGCTGAGCTGAGCCTTTCCATTTAGCTCTGTGTCTCTGAGTTGACGCTCTGACAATTAGCGCCCTTACACCGCACAGGGATCCTACGAGAATGATGTACGAAGAATTGTTTTGTGACAACTGTCAGCCAGCTGCTCGTGTCTGCCACTCTCCCTTGATGGGCATGCTGCTGTCAAAAAGAATTTGAAGATGGTCCAAACAAAAACCATTTTACCAGACACAACACGTTGGACACTTAATGCAGTGTTCTGCACAATGAAAGGAATCACTTGAGCTCATGTATTTGTGATTAAACAACATGACTGCTGTTTAGTGACTCAGTGAATCATTGTTTCAACAGTTTTTATCATTCACATCAAGCAGGTGACAAAACTGTCAGTTCCTTAAATACTGTCACCAAAGCAGTTAATGTCTAAATATTTGAAAATTGCAAAACATCGTAAAGGTCCTAAAGGTCATCCTGAATTGCCTATTCTTCACCACGTCGTCAGTGTCACTGAATTATTCTCTTGATAAAATTGATATTTGTCTTCCTCTGTGACCTTTTGTCAGTGATCAGCTCTGGTCAGGGAGGTTATCAGCAAAGGAACATCAGATGTCACTTTAGATTTACAGCAAAAAGCAAAAAATCTTCGGCACCCCTAGTCTTCAAGACATCCTTATTGATTTTCTTTGTCTTTAAGACACAGTCAGAAAATACAGGAACCTGGACTTCTTAATCCTGAATAAATGGAATCCTATTTATTATGATCACAAACATCTGTATGAGAAGGTTTTCTTAAAAAGAATTAAGTCAGCAGCTACTACGAGTCAACATTGTGTGGGTTAATGTGCATGTTCTATATCAATGTTGACCATTATAGGTTTTTCTATGACAACTGTTGATGATTTAAAATGGCCAGTAATCAGACAATAGATTCATGAACAATATTGTTGTTTATTTCTGTTCATATCTTAAAGAAGAGACTGAAAAATAAATATGGATAGTCATTAAAGTTTCAATAAAACTACTAGAATAATGGAGTTTAAGACCATTGCACAGTATACATTCGCTGACATAACTGAATTAAATTTGTTTACCATTGACGCCCACCTTTGTCCCAGACTGTGCTTAATGTAATGTCTGAGGGTGTTTTAATGAAGAGTTGTCCTTGTTGTCAAAGTTTAATTAGCTTATGAATAGATTATCAAGCAGCACGTAATGACATGGATGTTGTTCAATATAATTTTCGCAAATAGATTTCCTTGTTCCACCCCTGCATGACCCTAAAACTTCAGATGAGGCATTATAGACAGTGGATGAATTTGTTTAATCCAGGGACGTTGCATTAAAAGCCTTCTTTAGTAAGTAGTCTTTAGAGTTTATTGTACTAAACAAAAACAAAAAAACATGTTGTGAAACGCAAAAGACCACATAATCCTCAGAGGCTTGAATGGCATTTGTGTCTCTTTGAATATTGTCATCTCCTCAAGCCCCTAAAATCCTTATTGAATTGTCTGCTGTCTCATTTGTCTTCTCTCTAATAATGCTGCTGCTTGCTAGGTAAGTGGCTGTTGGGCTGCAGCCTGGTGATCCCGTCCATGTAATTGGCATGGACAAGAGTGACTTACCGGGTGTTAATTTGTAATTCCATCGTGATGATGACACAAGGCAGCGGCAAGATCATAAATGCTTTAACGTTTGTCCTTTATTGTAATACAACCCACTGCACACCCCTCACACTTCACAATTCTGCACACAGCTCACCCTCACTGTTGTGTCTCAATTGTCCTGTCTTAAAATGTCCCACTACTGGTAGTCCTCTCTGAGAGAACCAGGATTTCAGATGTTAATAAAGATGTTAGTATAAACTGCCAGAGAGGGCAGGTGAAGGACGTTAACCATCAATATACATGCTGACAAAAAATGAAAAATGCTTATCTTTATTTGAATAAAATAGTTCAGGGTGGATTCTCCTTCAAAAAAAAAAAAAAAAAAAAAAAAAGAAGAAGCCTGGCATTATAATATATAATATTGCTTTCATATACAACGCTGAGCAATACACACAACACAGGTGCATATGAAAGTTCTGTATGTTAAAGTCATGAAATAATGGCTTACTATTCAGGCCATTCCAAAACATTAAGTAGTTAGCTGATGTGACAAATCATTCATCTTTCTGTTGTCCACACAGAAAATACACATCTGTCCTTTGTGAGCAAAAGAGCTATGGTGCCACATCAAGCACTGTGGGACTATTCTATTACTGCCATCTCCAGCATGGATTTCATTTTATTCTAAACTGCTTTTCTCTTCTCTTCAGGAAGTCTTTAGCACCGTGAGTCCACAATCTGACACAGAAGAGACTCAGCGTATTCTTGTATGACGATTATGTGTTCTGCCAGGGAAGTGATCACATCTGCAAAGTGTTCTTGCAGCTTGATAACATCTCCTTTCTGGGAGGGTGAGAGCTAGCTATCACAAAGGAGCAGAGCAGATTTGTTGGCAGTCGGTACCCTTTGTCCCATATCATCTCTGTCTTTCACCACACTTACCAGACACAGCTTCTACCGATGCTTGTAAGAGACCCAGGTGATAAATCTGAGTGGACCCATCCCTGTGTGAGTGTACAACCTCATAATCAACATCACCTACCCACCCTCCTCGGGGAGGATTTGTGGGTCCCCACTATTGAACATTCTTATGGAGAAACCTTACAGACCCAGCACGCTCACACAAATACACACACAGGTGTTTTTATTGGGGTGTTTGTCAGGTACACACTTAGTTGGACTGCAGTTGCCACTAAATCCATCTGGTACCGTGTACTTTCCAATAATGTTATAACTGTTATTATTATATATACATATTTTGTTTGGTGTTGTGTTTTTTTTTTTGTTTGTTTGTTGTTTTGTTTTGTCTCTTCTCTTTCCGCAGGTCTAGAGGCAGACTTCAAGGGTCTTCTCTACTCTATCTCCTTCATTTCACTTAAACCGTTTTCCTACTTCTTTCTTTTTTCCTTTCTTTTTTATGTCTCTGAGTCCATCTATAATAAACCCACAGAAAAAAAAAAAGGCTAGCAGTGCATGTAATACCGGAGGTCTTCACTTGGGGGCAGAATGGAGAGCCAGAGTCAAACATACAACCATATACAAGAAGCGAGACAGACAAAGTTATTCTTTCATTTTTGTTGCGTTCACAGCCAGAAAAAAACAACTGCATGATTGGAGATGTTAGATCATAAAGTCAGTTTAATGAGAAGAACAGACTAGTTTTTGTACATCCTTTGCAATGTTTGGCAAAGGATGAATTGTGTCACAGCAGCCTGACGCTCCAGTTCAAAACGACCAAGACCACACACAGTTGTACATAAAAACTGTAACTGCAGAAGATTTTTGTGACAGTTCACATGTGGTCAACTATTGCACTGACTACTGTACTCTAGCGCCCCTAGTGTTCAAATGGATACTGCATCTTTTGTTCGCACTTTTTTGTTTTTTTTCCCCCTTTTTTCCACCCTTTTGTGTGCTCGTTACCTAACGGTAGTCCTGGGCATTGCACTCCCTCAGCCAACCGTGGGAGGGCCTGGAATTGAGCGCTGAGCTCAATTCTCCTTCTGAACTTGAGGAGTGAGCAGACCGTTAGGTTAAGAAATTAACCCCGGTTCTCTGAAACATGAGTGAGGTATCTCACTATGGGACACGCCCCCATGTGCTGTTTCCATTTTTTACATTACGCCAGCTCTGGCAAGCAGAAGGTGACATCTGCTCCCGAGACGAGGGACTTCCTCCTACTATAAGAGCCCGACGTCACCTTCTCTCCTCAGTCTAAGTAAGCACACCTCTTTCTCTCAGGCAAGGAGGGTGTTCTGGTGAGATACCTCACTCATGTTTCAGAGAACCGAGGTTAATTTCTTAACCTAACGTTCTCTTTCAACATTTGATATAGAGAATCCCGTATTGCCAGAAAAGCTTACCTCGACGACCAAGGGACATCAATGGGGTCATTTATTCGGGTGCGGAGCCCACACTCAGCACTGCATGAGGCAGAGCCGACCTGGTGACATCCAATCTGTAAAATCATCATCATCATCATCATCATCTACAGAGACACCCTGAAATAAAGCCCAAGAGGATGCCATGCCACGTGTGGAATGAGCACGTAGACCCACAGGGGGTTCCAGACCCATTAGGTCATA
>JBAMYA010000014.1:14626107-14640313 GCA_037176975.1 Arrhamphus sclerolepis | reverse complement strand
ATATATAGCACCTATTTGCGATGGTCATCTCAAGGTGCTTTAGAAAACATGACCTTCGAGCACATGGCAACGCCATCAGTGGCGAGAAAAAACTCCCTCTTGGGAAGAAACCTTGAGCAGAACCTGGATCTGCGGGGGACCCTCCTGCTGAAGACCAGCTGGGAATGAAGAACAGAGGAGATTTACAATAGATAGAGGATAGAGCAATATCCTGCAATTTCATGTCCGTCAGAATTATTACATAGAAGACCAAGAGACACCAGGTTGGGAATTACCTTTATTAATGCCACGGAAGGATGCCCAAAAGAAACCAAGAAGAAAGCCCCAACTGCAAAGGAAAGTTTAAGGAGAAACAAAGCAGAAGCGTATACCAGCTAGAATGACGAATGGACTTGCAACCAAAGAGGAATAAATATGCAGGAGCTCAGAAGAAGAAGAAGTTGTGGGCACTAAAAACAGGCCAGAGAAAAACAAACAAACAGAAATCATATATTCAGAGAACTCTGACAGTGAAACAGGAAATAAAGCAAAGAGTACAAGTAATTTTACACTAAATCTTAACGCAGACCACAAGACTGAAGACCATCACAATGTCGGCTGCAGATCCAAGCTCAGTTTCTGTGATGAAAACTATTTATTTAATTTATTGTTATTTTTCTCTTTATGCATTTTACGAGTTTATTGTAAATACATTTAGTTCCTGTTATCAGACAAAGTATTTTGTCAGACACTTTAGGTTCCCTCTGTCCTACACAGCTGCAAGGATGTCATGTGACCGACTTACATTTTGTCTGAACATTCTGGTGTAGTCTCTGAAACGACTGAACTCCTGATTTCACAAGCAATTCCTTCATTTCTCCTGAGATATTTGTCTGACCCCTTTGCATGCAGTTATAATTGCCAAGTCTTTATTTTTGAAGCCTCATATATTCAGTCTTACCCAGATATTATTGTCATATATTGGTTAAACATACTGTATTTACAGATTAATTTGTTTTTCTAGTTAAGACTGCATTTTTGATTTGACAAATTAAGAAAATTTGTCTTCTACATTTACACAGCTAATAATTTCTGGTGTTAAACCATGAAGGAAGGATTAAGAATGCACAGTTTTCCGTTAATACTCTGTACCTCATCTCTTTCTGTTTTTTTTTTGTTTGTTTGTTTGTTTTTTTTTGTTTGTTTGTTTGTTTTTGTCAGACATGCTGACGGATCGATTAAGTTTTGGGATGCATCTGCATGTAAGTTCTTTCCACTTGCAATCAAAGTAGTTCTGAAAAAAAAATCCTCCAAAAAAATAATATCTTCATGAATTCCACAGTAAGTCACTTTCATTTTGCCGTAAGCTTGAATGAAAGACAGTTGCAAAAGGGTCAAAAATAGCATATGTGTGATATGAGACGACTTACTTCACAGTCACATTTATAAATGCATGTATGGAAAAAAATAATAATTATTTGACATGATATCCTTCAACTAGATGGTTGCATGACTCTTTGCATTTTTGACTTTATTACATATTGTTCAAATTTATCTCAAAAGTCACGCTGCAGATGTTGTATAAGCTGAAAACGTCTAAAGTGTTTGAGAAGCCTAAGCCAGGTGAGGGCCGGGCTGCTGAGCTGGTCGAAGAAGATCCTTTTGCTGTTCAGATGGTCAGCTGGTGCCCTCAGAGCCGCATCTTCTGTGTGGTTGGAATCTCAGCTCACATTATCCTGTATCGCTTCAGCAAATATGATGCCAACACTCAGATAGTGGTGAGTCAAATGACACTCAGATTTAAGTGGTCACAATCTGGTGCCATGGTGCATTTAATAGCCTATAAGTAAAAACTAATGTCAGTAAGTAAAGTGCATTCCCTCTGTGCAATCCTAAGTGGTTGTTTTTAAATGAGCCTTGTGTTATTAAAGCTACTTTGATAGGCACTTTAGGCTCACTCATATTTCCTTCCCCTGTCATCCTCAGTCACTAGAGGTACGCCTGCAGTGTGAATCAGAGGACATCATCACTCCATCAGAGAACGAAAACAATCCATGCTTCTCAGAGCCAGGCTCCCACTCACCCCAACCCCATCATCAACACTCAGTTAGCCCTGGCAGCAGGACGCCGGAGGGGGGCAAAGACAGCGTGCCCTGTCTCAGGTAATAATTTTATAATATTAAAGGTTCGTTGCCGGACAAAGGAACAGATCTATCTTTCAGTTTATTTTTCACCAATGTATATGTGACCTACACTGATTTCAAGGTGTGTATTAATGTATTTAGCTTTATATCAATAGTTAGTGACACCAATGTGAAAGAATTAGATCAGCTTCTATATCAAATGGCACAGATCAAAGAGTGTAAACTGAGTGTTGCTTCTGTTCCTCTCTGCACACTGTATGACTACGTTACCATCCTATTTCACTTCTGTCTGCTTCAGGGTGAAGGACCGGCTGGTCCGGGTCCCTCCTGGCTACCAGTCAGAGCTGGTCATCCAGCTGCTGTGGGTAGATGGAGAACCTCCACAACAGATCACAAGCCTCGACATCAACTCTGCATATGGACTGTAAGTCCCCGGATGCACCGGATCTGTGGGCTGGCCTCCCCGTCCATCTGTGTGACCATTCGTTTTTCTGTTTGCTTTGGTGATAACCACATAGGCAGGCACATGCATTGGTAACAGTACTATCATTTCCATATTTCAGAAAACTGAGGAAATGTCGAATAGGTGTGTTATGTTTTTGGTGTAGTTGTGAGGATCTAAAGGCAGCGACAGTAGTGTTCCAACAAAGGTTACTTTAATTCCAGAATGACACGGACAGATACGTGGCAGCAGCACAGGGAGAACACCAACACTGAAAAAGACCCACATCCTAACAGAACAATAAATAAATAAAATAATCAGTTTCATGTCTTGCCAACAAATGTGACAATGGCTTGTAAAGTATTGAAGGCCACATGTTATGTGACAAAAAAAAAAAAAAAAAAACAACTATAACTGAGAATAAAGTATGTGAGTGGGTTTTGTCAGTACTGGAAGTGACAGAACATTTCTTGTCTTGTTGGTCTTCAGGTGGCCTTTCTTTGAATATCAGCCTCATTGTTAGAAACCAATAAAATCACAGCTTGGTTTTGAAAGCTCAAAATCGAACTGTGGTTTTGGGTCAAGACAGTGGCGTCATTTGATTCTCCCTTTCAAAGCCTTTTCCAACAACAATGGAACCTGATGGAAATTGATTTACCTGTTGTTGTTGTCTTTATTTTGTTTTGCATTATGTTTGTCTTTTGTTTCGTTGCTCTCTCCTTAAAACATAGGAAAATTTCACCTATTAGAAATACACAAGAAATGATAGACATCGATGAAACAGGGTGTCTAGAATTTTCATCTACTGAAGTGGGGACACCTCACAAAGCAAATGACATTAAAAGATAAAATAATCCATTATTTTTCTTTTACTTTTCTGATTACTAAAGTTGCAAAAAGGAAACAAGATTGTCTTTTTGTGGTTATCTATATCGCTTTAGTGTCTGTAGCAAAGATAATCTCTGTAGCATCTCTGAGACTATTTAATATGAGATTGCACAGAGCATAAAGAGAGATAATTTTCAAGAAAAGGAATTGTGGTCATATCTTGTTGTGGCCAAATGTTTGACAGATATATTTGTCCTTGTTCAGTAGTTTATCTGATCTTACCAGATCTGGAAACCTGTGTATTATAAACACAGACTTTTGTTGTCAGCATTTACTGCCTGGCCACAGAAAACGATGTCACCATCTGGATACAACTAAGAAAATAGAGCGTTGCGTGTCCACACTGTACATCCTAACACCTCGATGACACTACATCATCATGTAGCGCCCTTTTGTTTATTTTGAGTTTGTCATGTCAAACATAATCCTTTCTTATTTTTGGGTTTCTGGATTTACAAGACAACAACCTTCTGTTTATTGTGCAAATATTACACTTCATGCATACATTGCACACCGACCCTTTTCCACATGCATGTGTTGCTGCTCCATGTCCGAGCACAGCTCGCTGGAGGAACAGAGAATTTACTTTAGCTAATAAAGCAGACTTTAAAGGTCAATCGGGCTTGGACATGGTACAACTTGATGACAATGTCTGAATTAATCAGGCTCATATTGTTAAAGAGTGTTTCGAGGAACACATGGACTGGCCACCACAGACTCCAGATCTTAACCCACTGACAATCTTTTTGATTAAAGAATAATTGATCGAGCAGTCCAACTCTCCAGTCATCAGTACAAGATCTTAAAAAAAAAAAAAAAAGTAAAAAAAAATTGTGTTACTTTAGGTGGAAATAAATGTAACACCGCATAAATGCTTACCTTAATTAAAGCCAAAGATTAGTTCTTGTTTGTTTTTGCCAGATAGTGTACATGTCACAGTTGCTTCAAAAGTGTTTGTGTCAAGTAACACTTCTAATGTCAATCACATGGTGAAGTAAAGCTGCCAACAGTTTAAATGTCATTATGTGTCTGTGCTTGTGCCTCCTGGCTGTGTTGATGTTTTTTTTCCAGTTTGGCATTTGGAAACTGTAATGGACTGGCGGTGGTGGACTACTTGCAGAAGACTGTCCTGTTGTGTATGTCAACTCTGGATCTATACGGAACCACTGACCCCTACCAGCGCCTTACTCGTTCCCCACGTAGGAACAGACAGTCCACCTCAGGTAGCTCAGCCACAAACCTTTATGGTCCCACCACACACACGTGCACATACTGACTGTCACGCAGTTGTCACAGAAGACAAAGCTGCATCTTCCTGTCCCTGTTTTCTGATCTTGTATCTTCACTGTCTCTGTCTTCTGCTTTTTCTTCCCTTTTTTATCTGCATCTATTCCTCTTTTAAAGGTTAGGCAAATCTTTATGGCAAATCTGACCCTGTTTACATAACAAAAAAAGATTGAAACACTGCTGATATGGGTGAGCTGATGCTCATCAGTGGTAGTGGAAATCAGATGCTGTACTTTTCTTTAGCTTCAAAAACCCAAATCTTTCTGTTTGATATAAAGTTATCATTACCCTTAACCATATTTGATTGAAAGAATAATATCTAAATTTATCTACCTGTTATTATACCTTTTTGCTTTACAGATTACATCCTACTAATTTTTCATGAAAACTATCAAACAAATTTGGGGTTTCTATATACTTCTTTTAAAACACTTAATCTAAAATCACAACAGATATACAAAACCTAACCTGCATATAGACCCCTGTATTGGTCAAGCTCTGTCTTTCTCTTTCCTCTTTCTGTGTCACACAATAACATTTAAATACAGAAACACATGTCAATATGTTGAAATGCATGTTAAAAGGTTGTGTGTCATCCAACACTGGCATCATTATGCATGTTGTCATTTGGTTTCTCAGTCTGCTCTGTTTATATTCCTGCTTGAGCACAGATCTGTTCCTCAAAAGCCACAGACGTCCTGTTGTACCTCCTAACCCTCGTCTCTCTGCTTATCTCTGCTGCTTACTTTGGCTGGCAATGGCCACTAAAGGAGCGCATCTACATTTAATAAGCTACAGTGATATTCAACCCCACTATTGTGTAAAATGCATACATTTGACCATAAACAAACTAGATCACATTCATTTGACCAATTTAAGGTGTTCTTTTTCAGAAATTATTATGAATTTGGTCATTTTCTTTATGTTTGTTGACTTAAAGGTCAAATTGGACACAGAAAGAGAAACATAAAATATTTTTTCTTTTGTTTCCGACGTGATGATATTTTATTC
This sequence comes from Arrhamphus sclerolepis, assembly GCA_037176975.1. Taxonomy (NCBI): domain Eukaryota; kingdom Metazoa; phylum Chordata; class Actinopteri; order Beloniformes; family Hemiramphidae; genus Arrhamphus; species Arrhamphus sclerolepis. The sequence continues at coordinate 14,634,562 of JBAMYA010000014.1, read as the reverse complement.
AATACATTTGCTGTAGTGGAGTTAATATAAATTCAATATAAAACTTCAGAAGCAGTTACAACAAGTGAAGCATAATAATATAGTATTTGCTAAACTGTCCTAATGAAAATTGTTTTTCTGTGTTCCCGACACATTTTTAGCTGTTGTCACCACATAGTGTGTGTCTGTATACTACATTGTGTGCACAGTTATTAGTCCAGTGAGGATTTTGACACATTTCTTTGCTTGTTTTCCAACTTCAAGTCATACTAACTTAATTCCCTTTTGAATTTCTATTGTCACTGGCCGGTATCGAAACCAAAAAGGAGAAAATAATAAATAAATAAAACAACACCTTGGAGAAGGAAGCTCTCTCATTGTAGCAAAACTACAGTACCTAAAGTAAATTTATTGTCAATATGGTTTCATAATGGGATATGATAAGGAGTAACTGCACATAATTGCAAAAGATACACTTCAAACATTAAACTTAAACTTGAAGGCTGTAAATATCACCATATTCCAAAGCTGCACTTGGGGAGAACCACTTAATTCAGGCCCCAGAAGGTGGAGGAGGCTTACCAGTATAAGCCTCAGCCATGACAGATGAGCTATAATCATTATTTCAGCTTTAAGATGGGTTGAAATAGACTTCCATACCTGCCACCAGTTTCTGGAAGATGTTTTCTTTAAACACTGGTACAGGAAGAAGCTTATCTAGAAAACTGCAACAGGGATAATCGACAAATGATCTGGTTCTCTTACTTATGTGACTTAAAATTTGTTGATAACTTGGGTGAGAGACGAGAGTGAGACTACGGAAGATAGTTAACGCTGATTCTATTAAATGATTCAGAGCAATGTGAGACTGAGATCAGACAGACAGGGTGAAGATGTTCAGTGTCCAAAAGGACTCCTCCCAGCAGTCTAGGTCTATAGCAGCATAACTAGGAGGTGGTCTAAGAGACTACAGAGTTCATAAAGGAAGGTCTTAACTCAAACCTTAAATGTAGAGAAGGAGTCTGCCTCCTGGACTGAGGTTGGGAGTTGATGGAACAGCAAGTAAACCTGCATTCAGGGAGCAGAATGTTCTACAAGGACAGTAAGGAACTGTGAGATTTTTCAGACAAACTGGAGCTTTATTACTCAAGTTTTTTTATGTAAGAAGTAATATTTTTTATTTGATTTTAAATTTAACTAATTGAATTTAATTCAATTGTTGCCCCTCTTTTCTTCAAAAATATGAAAAAATGAATAAATAAACTCCATCCAGATCCAAGCTGTCAGTAATCTTTGTAGCACAAACACCACATCTTAAACGCTCACCCCTTAAATTAGACTTTCCTGGTTTTCCAAATAACCAAGTTGGAATCCCCTGAAATCAGGTTCAAGAGTGAATGTAGACCTTTTCTCTCCACAGAATAGTATGGACCATAAATGGGACTAAATGGGAAACATTCCCCAAACCCCAAAATAATAACTGAAGAACAGTCCCGCTAAACATGAACTCTGAATAAAACTGATGTTTATAGCCACTAATAAATTTCTTCAGCACGTAGTGTCATGGGGCTTCAGAGATAAATATAGCTGAATGTTGTCGTCATAACAATGGGAATGAATGTCCTGAATTCTAGTGATATTACCTAAAGAAAGCATGAGCAGAGTAAAGAAAATTGGGCCACGTTCAGGGCCAGGTGGAATGAACAGAGCAAACACCTGAATAAACTGAACTCTCTCAGAAAAACATATAATTTAAGCTTTCTGATCAGTGCAATAAAATGTTGTGCACCATAAATTATTGCTTTCATCATGGTATACTACATACCAATGTAAAACTTTACCTTCTTAAATGACCACTGAAGCCCCTTTTTTTGTGAATTTGCACTGCCTGGAGAATATGACCATACAAAGAAATGATTTATCCCAGCATGATGTCAGAGAGCCAACATTAAAAAAAAAAAAAAAAAAAAGAAAAGAAAAACCACCCAGAAAGAAGCATTCTTGGCATCTTGAAGTCTGAGTATTTCATGCATAGGAGTACTACAGTGAGTCTCCTTCTTTGAGCCTCTCAGCATGTCTAAGATGATAATTCATTATAACATAGCCTAATAACTGTGCATGTGGTGTATGTATACACTATGTCTATCAAATGTATTTATTCTTTCATAAAACTATGCTTTTTTATTATTCTATTTTGAAAGACATAATGTAGATAATGTACTGCAGAAATAATGAAAAAGGTTTGCACATAAAGTTATGAACTGGTGCAAAGAGAGATTTATTTTCATGTTGCTGTCAGTAATGAAACGTTCTCTGCTAACTCAGTGAGTTTTTTTCAAACCATAAAACATCAGCGTTTCTGGGGTTTACTGGAGTAGCTGGTATATCTTGTCTTTCCTCCCCTTACACTAACTCAGTTGCTGCTTGCTCTCACCTTCTTTTTTTCTAAGCCTTTGTGTTCTTCTCTCTCCCCCTCCAATCCTGACCCCCCACCCTTGCCTTCACTCATCTCCAAAAAAATTCTTAATATGATTCCTTCCTCATCCCTCCCTCCTCTCTTACATAACTTGTTCTCTCCCTCGTGACATCATGTCTTTCCTTTTTCCACTTTTGCCATTCTGCCTCGGTTTCATCCCACTTACAATGCCACCTGTCGCTTATTCCCCTTCTCTGTCCACTCTTGTCTCTTCTTGCTGTGCATATCCACCCACACTTCTCATTCTTTCTCCTTGTTCACCACTCTCTCCTTCCCTCTTTTCCTCTTCCTCCTCCTCCTCCTCCTCCTTTTCCCACCTTATGGTGACTCTGTGGCTGCTGATGTGGGCATGTGGGCCTGCCTGACAGAGTTTTGCATGCGCGGCCTGTCTAACTTTTATTCAGATTCAAAGAAAAGGATCCGTACATCCTATCAGAGTAAGTCGGGCCTTCCTACAGTAAAGGCTGGGGGTATTCAGTGTATGTGTGTGTATGTAACATGAGGGATGGGTGTGAGGGCTAAAGTGAGTGTTATGGCGTACAGCAAAGTGACAAACCTAAGAGATGATTGGAATTTTTTATTTTTTTCTGTAAAAGTATCACCTGCAGTTTCTCTGCAGTCACAGAGAAGCCTTATTCCAGTCATGTCTGCCATATGTCCTTTGCAGAAAGAGAGACACTTCTTGAGAGGCTGTTATAAATATTGTATCATCCATGTGATGTATATTTTAACTAAAGCATACTTAGTGGGTTGAATAAAGCCTAGCTCATGCACTGAGCCTTGAAAAAATACTGTGTGCTTTTAGTTTGAGGTTACAAAGGAATTCTCCATTTAATACTTTCAAGGTAAAGGTTCAATCAGGGTGATTTTAAATGTACAGCCATTGTAAATTATTGAACGAAAGATGGTTTGCTGCAACGTTTGACTGAAGGGAAATAATTAAATTAGCAAAACCTTCTGAACTGTAACAACTCAGTGAGGCTGTTAATGAGTACAGTGAATGCAGCTTAAGCACTCTCGTTTGTAGTCAGACCAAAGAGAAAATGAGGCAGAAAAGTCTTTTTTTTTTATTTTAAAGAGGAGATGTATGAATTCTTTTGGCCTGTGCTTGATGCATGTGATCAGATTTGAGATGACCTTGACTGGACTTGTATTTGTCTTGTTTTGTGTTTTGAGTGTGTTTTCTGCTCCGTGTGATTTGCACTATATACTTAAACACATGTTTGCATTTTAACGCAATCTGGTTGGATTAAATATTTACATGTTAAAATCAGATTGTAGTGCAGGTCACATCAAGAATCAGCCACTTTTCTCCAAAAGACAAAGTTAATCACAAGAAACAGGGCAGCACAATATTAAGAAAACATGCAATATGCGATATCATAGAATATTAAAGATGACTTTCATAATGTAAACAAATGCTCAAGTATATTTGTTAATGTCTTACTCACATAAACCCCAAATGAAAAAGTGCCATAAAGACAATGAATATTAAATTAAATTATTTTCATTGTTTCTACTCCTATAACAATATGGTTCTCCTAAAGAATTTGCCTAAAAATGTGGCACCTTTCAGCAACCACCTTAATTGTATGGGAATACAGTTTTTAGATCTTGTTAGCGGATTTTGCTTTTCAACTTGAAATTTTTTGAGCATCTTATCAAAGTAGCTCCAGACCAAACCTCTGAACTGCTATCATTAACTGCACCCCAGAGGCACTAACTGCTGACTCCAGTTACCTGCTATAATACTTTTCAATGCCTTGATAATGCCTTTTCAATTTTTTTTTTTTTTTGTCAGTGTAAAAAAAAAAAAACAGTTAATTTGAAGGGATGCACATACTTTTTCTTGTCACTGTAAATCAGGAATAGGCCCCATCTGCTTGACAAAATACCTTATTGACATTCAGTGCTGAAGTCCTGACGACCATTTTTTGCAGGCTAAGGAGTCTTTCACAACGCTGATATTGCGCATATTGTGGTGACAATTTTCAATATATTGTGCAGCTCTACTAACATTCACTGAGCAAAATGAAAAGTATCAAATATTAATAAGCACCTTTGTCCTCATGCAGTTGTAAACTCATAAATTAGAAGGAAGTAACTGAGGGGTGACTGTGCGACCCCTCAGAGATCGATCTTTCTTGGAGGCTTATTGGCTGATATTGTCCAAGCTGACTTCTTGACTTCTGTTCAGCCTTCACACCAGGTATCATTCAAATAAGCTATTTTTTTTTCCTCCTCCTGGCTGCCATTGGCTGTGACAGGCCTTACTGAACTCACTGACAACCAGCAGTCCATTGATATGGAAAGAAGCAAGTCGCCCACTTCAGGTAACCACACACACACACACACACACACACAGACACACACTACCAAATCCTTGCTCCCTGCATGTGTTTTATCACTGGCTCTTTGAAACTTTGTCTGGAAGCTGTTGACTTTAAACTTGAATTACGTTCTCTTTCTGTGGTCATCGTCGCTTGATGAAGCTTTTTGAAATAGAAAGTCAATGTTGAAGTTCTACACTGACAGAAAAGGAGTGCTTGAAATGAAAACAGACATGTCTGATTCATTTACCCGCAGCTACAAGTGTTTAATTCCTCCATTCCATTGTTCCTCCATGAATGTACAGTAAGTCTTTTTTTTTATAAAGGTAAGAAAGAAAAAAAAACTTCTTCTCATGCATCTTTGATGTGTTTACTTCAAACTAATGATGATAAAACAGCTGATTACTGAGGGGAGAATCTGGGCTTGCTTACGTTTGTAGTAACTCATCATGTCATAATATCAACATATCTGTTGGTGTTCTTTGAGTTGTTTAAATATGTGTGTTTTTAAAACATGTTTCATAGACTCTTCTGCTCTGCTCTTAATTAAACACTTGTTAATATTTCCCCAGTGATGGTTAAATAGATGCTATGTGATGTTTAATGAAAGAGACAGGCTTCTTGAAAGGATGTGATGAAGCATATAATTGAAATGGTTGTAAACAATGACGTATTGATTATCATAAGACTTGGTTCAGAATTATGATGTTACGTTTGACAGTTGTATGCGAGTACCAGAAGTGGTTACTGATGAATATTAGAAGTAGGAGATGATTTAACATCATAGATGGGCACTATGATTGCAGCGATTGGAGAGGGAAAAAAAAACAGAAATACACACTTCCACAAGAGAATTTGTTTGTGTCCATCATAGAAACACACTTGATATCAGCAAGTACAGAGCATAAAGTTCACTCATTCATGAAATGCAAGCAGAACGGATTTGTGCGTAAACTGTGTGCCTCCATGAACTGTACGTGTACTCCTAGCACACATACTGCTGCCACTGCTGAGCTTTAAAACCATAATGCCTCACAATATGTTGATACTTTTAAAACACTGGGTACTTTGCATGTTTAGGCTTCAGGTTGGTTTCATTAAAGTGTCCATGAGTTGTTTCTTGAACACACCAGCGATGTCATGAAGCTGTGGTGGATCGCTGAAAGATTTCTCACATAACAGAAAGCATGCAGTTGTACTGCAGAGTTGTACTAATATAGACAACTGTCTTCTTTTTTTTTTCTTTTTAACATTTTTAGTTTCTTGGCTGGTTTTGAGAGATTATGAGTTTGGCCAAAGGTTTCAAGATCATGTGAATCACACAGTCGCCTGCATTTATATCATCTTTATATGTGGTCCCTGGGTGGGGTTTATGCTAATTAATGAGCTTTGTGAGCACAGTTCCAACCTGTTATCAATTGGAATTTATGTGCAAATCTACTTACAAATTTACAAAGATTTCATGAATGAGACCCGATGTGCATTGGCTATCTTAGGAAGACCAACAGGCACATTCTAAGAGTTTATACCAACAGTCAGCCTGTTTCCAAACCACATTCTATACTACTGGAATGATCTGCTTTTGCAAAAGATGGCGTAGAAGAGGTGATTGACTGCTCAATCAGCAGAATAATGACTTTGCAGTATATTGGTTTGCCTTGCACATTTTATCCCATAATGCAATAGGCCACCAGACGAAACCTTGTGCTGTTATGCTGTCGCATCATAGTGGAATATTGTGTCCTCACGATGACCATAATACCAGTATTCAGTACTGGAGTACACACTTCGTACTGCATTGCATGTGCAATATGCAGGTTTAAAAATGACCATTGCTTTAAATGCTCTAAATTTACTAAAAGGGTACAAATCAAGAAAGAAAATCCTTTTTAGGGCAGACTTATTCAAGTCACCACTATTCAAAATTCAGATATAACACAACAGCGTGACTTTGCGTTCAGTGATCTTTGTCGGAATATTTAGAGCTTTCTCTGTGTTGTTTGGACCAAATTATGTCAGGAAAGTTTCTCAGAGACAACACAATTTCTGCAGAAAATTGTAATTTATTGAGAGAAAAAAAGGAAGATATAATGTGTCATCTTTATGATTTAACAAATATTATCTGCTTAATCAATGCAGGCTCCCAGCCCTGAGCTGGAATATGTTGGAGCCTTGCAGAACAGTGATGAATATTACACTGTGCTGGGTTTAGAGGTGACCCATCGTTTGAATCAGGTGTGATAGAGCAAGGACACATGTCAAACATGCAGAGCAGCAGTGCCTGAGAGCCTGAATTGGAAGCCATTGGTCTTGAAAGATAAATATATATATTTTATACCTATATAAATAAATATATATGTATGTATATACTCTGAAGGGACCACATGGAAATTCCCTGCAAAGTGATGCGCCTTTAGAAAACCTGAGAGCCCTTTGAGAACCTCATCCACTTTTATGATATGAAACACATTTTTTTCACGTAATGTCAAATCCTCTCTAATGTTTGCCTTGATGGGCAGTTTGTTCCACTCAGATGGTTTTTGATGAGAGGAGGAACAATCTAACAGAATCTTTTCAAATTTCCAACTATTACATTCAGTTTTTCAAACCTCTCCTCAGATGAATGGTAATTTGAATTATTGAATGTCTCCAAAGTTAAGCTCAATAAATTCATGGTTATCCTCTAGATGAGGTGGAAAATGTTCAAGGACTGAAAACATATTTCAGTTAAGCAGTGATACACGAAGCAGAGATACAATGAAAAGGGCTTTGTTCTCAGAAACAGAGGCTGCAGTTGAAGTTTAGTGATAAAATATTAATAGCTGGTGATAAATTTAGTCATTACTGAATATGTGGATGTAGGAATGTGAAAAGGAACCAGTATGTGCAGAAATTTGAATTGGAATTTCTTTAAGTATTAAAACCTTTCACTTTCCTGAAAATTAATATTAGTAATATTATCATAGTAGTAGTAGGTAGTAGGTAACCGTTTTAGTCTGATTTTCTACCTACGGGTCTCCGTTTGAGCCATTAAATTACTGCAATGTGTCGACTCACCTGTTTGCCCTGCGAAATTCCTACAAGGTCAATAAATAAATAAATAAAAAGGGATAAACAATTTAAAACGTTATCTCCATGACTTTATATGTGTATATGTATTATTTGGATACTAAAAGATTTAGTTGCTGAAGTCACATTTCTTTTGATGGTTTCTTTTGTTCTGAGCTGCATAAATTTACAACACTTGACTTAACTGAATGGTTTAAACTTTTTGCTTGTTCCAAGTCCAAGTCCCAAGTTTGTTTGTTTTTTTGAGTTTTGTGTCACTCTTGCTGCTTTACTTTTGACAATAGTAGTTTAGTTTAACTTATTCCTCTGTTGTACACTCTAATTTTGTCTGATGTAACAAGTGTACTATTAAGTTGTGCCTTTGAGCCTCAGAAGCTGACTCTAACTATACATATAACTACGACAGGATCCGAACCAGATGTTCTTTGTTGCGATGTCACACTCTTTCAGTATTGCTATTTCGATGAGGTCGTGGTTATTCTGTATCATTAAAAGTCTGTTGTTGGTTAATTAAAGTGAAGCGGGAGGGGAACAGTCACGGAGAGATGGATGAACAGATGCAGCAGGAGACAGCGGGAACAAGTGTCTGGTTTACGTTGAC
>JBAMYA010000014.1:14589944-14613045 GCA_037176975.1 Arrhamphus sclerolepis | reverse complement strand
AAACATAACAGAATGTTTAAAAGATCCCTTCAGGCTACCTTGAGATTACTTATTTCTTGCAAAAGAAGGATTTGAATCATAAAAGGATACAGCATGTTATGCTCTCAAGCCCCCAGTGGCTAAATTTAAACCTCATTATTGGTCTGCCCACTTCACTTGCACACATAACTAAAAAAGAAGAAAGAAAAAAAGAGGGTTTCTTCTATGTATTCAGTCCATTATTATGAATTTCACTACTGCAGCAGCTGAAAAGTGATATAATGATTTCACAGTAAATTGGCAAGATTCTTCTTTTTAGCCAGCAGCACACTGCTTTGAATTCTGAATTACCAGCATGGTCAATACTAAAACCGCTAAAACAGCTTTTGTTGGATATCACAGCTTTGAAAAGCTGGATTTCACATGCAGTTAAAGAGCCCTTCAGTTCTTGTTTGGTCCTGCAAACAAGAACTTCAAGTGTATGACATATGTAGGTTGTCTTATATGCACTGCTCTTAGAGGTCAAAGCAAAGACATATTTCCGGTAAATGTATGGGTAAACATGCAAATGTCTGGTTTGTCTGATGAAACTAAAGAACTCTGGAAATATCCCAAATTGGAAACCTTCCATGTGTCTAAACTGTTTGTGATAATATACATATATGTATATTCTACATCAATGTATGTCTAAAATGCCTGTTAAGGACTAACCTTCAGTTTTGTAAATTCCAGGAACAATTTCTAGATGCTTAAAAGTTCAATGTTCATTTGCTCAAACAATATGTAGGGCAAGAAATTCTACCAAATACTAACTAAAGTTTTGACTTCTAAGAAAGTCAAATATCTAAAAAAAAAAAAAAATCTCTCTCAATATTCTCACTTTAAAATAAAAATAAAAAGTCTTAAGTGACCTAAAACAGGTAAGGTTCCACCAACTTTACTCTCAGTTTATTTTTCACCAACTATACTTTACCAGGCCAAGTGCATTTGGCCTATTATGAACATTTCTGACTCCCTTTTTGAGTGGAAACACAGAAAAGATTTTCTTCTTGATGTCTTTCACGGAGCCTAAGCTAAGACAGTGTCAGAGCTTTCTCCTTGTGCGTCTTCTTTGACTTCCTCCCATTGTCCTTTCTCCCTCCCATTTAATTGTTTAATCAGGATAACGAGCATCTTGTTAAGTCTTTGTGTATATATAGCCTTGTCTCTCCCTCTTACCTTTGTCTATTTATCAGTTTTCCTGTTCACCAGCCCCGTTGTTCCCTGAATAACTCATCTCTGTTTCTGGTGTGTTTTTAGTTCTTCATTAAGTATTATTAAATGTCCAACTTTGCTTAAACAACTGTTTGCCTTGTCCGCATCAGAATTTAGATCCTGACTCCAAATCAACAGAATGTCATTCTTGTGCAGCAGCTACATATTACATATGTACATTTTAGATGCAGCAGCTTTCACTGTTTATATCAGAGCCCATCCTAAAAAGGCAGAAAAGTCGCTTTCCCACCATCAAGCCAAAGCTGGGCCTACTGAGGCCCGGCCTGGCCAGTTGGTCTTCCATTGTCACTTTCGGTGCTTAACAGAGCCAATCCGATTCCTGGCCTCACTTTTCTGGGCAGCCAAGCAAGAGTAGATGTGGCTGGAGGCAGTGTTGAGGTAGAAACACGATGGAGATCCCACCAGATAAACGAAGGGGGACGTTTCCGCCACAAAACAATATTGTGGGCTGGTCAGAGGGGCAGCACAGCGAGGCTATCGGACCAACGCCGGGAACAGGAATGATTTTTTTTCTGAGTAAGAATTGAAGCCAGGGGTGATTGGTGCGTTTAGGTCTAAGTCTGCCCTGACTTGATAGCGGGGAAAACAGCTCTGGCTGGGGTTAGAGCGAAGGCGTAAACTGAGATTAGGCGGAGGCTTTGCATTGATTGGTTAAAGTTAGGATTAGGGTTTGAGTTGAATTGTACACACTGAATGGAAGCCAACACAATGTCCTGATAATACGTGGTGCAAAAAAGTGGGGGTGTGTATCATAATTCTCGTAATCTCATCAAGATCTGACACCTAAAATTCACAAGAATTCAAAACATAGAGTTCCCAAACCTTTGCAAGATGATCTCTGTATTTTATTTACACTGTAAACCCATGTAAAGCCCAGATGACATGCTGATTGGTTGAACTTGGAACAGCTGATCTTATACTGAATTGCTGCAGCGGTCCCTAAACATTTTCACACCACTGTATGTTCAGTTGTACCTCACTCCCCTTTATCTACAATTCAATTAATCGAGCAAAAGTGATTGACAGTCTATAACAAGACAGATTAATGAACCCCAACAAGTCTGCATTTTGATGTGTTCCAATTTACAGCAACTTCTTCATTTTGTAATTAAAAAAAATTAATAATAATTAAAGTGACAAAATATGGAAAGCATGCAACAACTTCAACAGCCATTATTTTGCATGTAAATGACTTTTAATTCTTAGGAAATGATTTTTTTTTGGGCCAAGAAAGATTTTCCCTAAATACACCAGACCTATTGTTGAGGGGCAATCTAAAACGAGCATTTCCAGGCTTTCTGACCATTGCAAGGTTTAAAAACAGACCTCACATCTCTTGTTACTGTTTAGAGCACTCTGCAATATAAAACTGGGCAGCTTGTTTGCATATTGAAATGAGCTTTTTCTCTTTTTTTTTCCTCCCAGATAGAATCTCCATTTCTACTTTAATTCAGAAAGTGCAGATGTTATTTGCTCATCAAAGGCGGTGTTAAAAAGAAGAGAAAGCCAAATGGCGTGGGACACAAAAAGAAAAGAGGAGCCAGGAGAGATAACGCAGGCACGATTACATGTGATGGATAGCTGACTCGATACAGATGAGGGAGACAAAGAGAGACAGATTACCTGACATGAGGGATGTGGTATGCATGTGAAAGCAGTGGTGCGTTTCTCTCCAGCAGGCGATGAAGCTGGGCTATGTATCGACTCAGGCTGAGAAAGCCAGGTGGAGGAAATAGAGATGCAACTCATAATGAAGGAAATGTTTTGGGTTTTAAAAAAAAAAAAAGTTTATGGGAGAACAGAATGTAATAGGCTCTTTAAAGAGAACATGTAATGCTTTTGGAGTTTCTTTTATTTGCACATCTAAAGGTTTTTATCAGTTAAGGATCTCAAGGTCCACATCACTGGGAGTTTTTTCTGAAACACTTTGTTCGGAATCCAGGATTTCTTTTATCTGGTTACACACAAAACCAAATCAGAAAAGCACATTTGCTTTGACTTTTATTTCATTGCAGGCAATTTGAAGCTAAGCTACTGCATGTTTTTTTTGTTTTTTTTTTAATCAACTTTTAATGTACATCCATTCTGGCATTTCAGATGCATTTTGAAAGCAGTAAAGAAGGCAGTGTAAATCTTTGAGATGGAAGTGGACAAAAAATGATCCTGTTTTTAATAAATGTGTGAGAAAACAGCTTCGACGTTTCGTAAAGCATTCCTCATTGTAAGAGATTTGCATAACTCTACCTCTGCAGTGCATCGTAGCTTTAAAGGTTTGAGGGAATTTGACAGAACTGAAGTATGTCAAGGACACAAGCCTGAACTGGATATCTGTGATTTTCAGTCTGTCATATAAATTAAGAACTTTCATATTTCAACAGCTGGTAGAACCCGATGGGCAAAGGATTACTTTAACAAAATACTAGAATACGGTTCCATTCACGAATGTCACATTGTTGTGCTAAACAAAAGGCTGATATTAACCTTGTTCAGCGGTGGGGTCAACATCTCTAGGCTCACAAGAAAGATGGCTGCCATGTGCTCACAAGACCAAAAAGCCAGACCAGACTCACTGGTGTAGACTCTCAGTCATGCAGGTCAACGTGAACCTCTTTTCCTTCTGTTCTTTAACACATTTCACCCAGAAGGTGATTTTCATATGCATATGAAAGCTTATAAACTCAAAACTCTCCACCAGTTAGTCTGAACTGAGGAGGTCTTCTGGATGGAAGGTGAAACGTCATCAAAAACCAACAAAAAGGACCTCTAGTTGTCCTTATTCAAGCCCAGTTAAGCTGTTGTCAGCAAGAAGTAAAATCAGTGCCCTTCTCAAAGGTGATTTATACTTCTGCAATGGGAGCATTAATTCCCCAAAAAACATTAAAGTGACATTTTGGAAGCAACATAATGCCGCCTCAAAGATGACATCATTTCCAGGGATGTATGCGCTTTTCTCAACAAGTTAATGCAAAAATTACTTCCTCTGCATATTCCAAAGATATGGCTGAGGAGAGAGGACGCAGGACTGACAAAAGAGAACACAAACGGGACAAAACAACAAGTGGACAACAAGTGTGTCCTAGAAGCCAGGATGCCCTTTAAGAGTTGTTAGACAGAATAACAACAATGGTAAAAGGTTTAGTGTTTCAACTGCCAGAAATGCAGGAATGGATGCATGTTGAAATGAAGCTGACGTGCACTATTTACACTGAATGCTCTTAGTGTAGAAAAAAAATCAGTCAGCGAGATAGTGACACACCTGTTGTCTATTAAGATTTGCGGCACATATTTGTCAAAGGTGTGGAATTTATACTGTGGGTAATAAAAATAAAAGTTGGAATAAATCACTGCAATTCTGCTTATTTCCATTTTCTTTAGAATCCAAACTTTTTCTTATCAGAGGTTGTACATCACCATGACATTTGCTTAATAGCAGTGAGAAACTGATTCTTGCTGTTTTCAGAAGGACATTTTTTCTTTAACATTAAAACATGTAAACCTATTCTAACAGACCAACTAAATAAAATCATGGCCTTGTAAATCAGTATAACCTAAACTTTCTAAATGAATGGTTTTGAAACAAAGTGGTTTTTACATAGAGCAGACAGATTTTTGTTTCCGGATCTAAAAGGGATGTCCAACAAATTATTTATTGACATTTACTGACATTATGACATTGCCTTTTACCGACAATGTCAATAATTTGACATTTTACGTCTGACATATTTTTAATTGAAGTAATAATGCATTCAATTAGCCATGGTACATCCACACACAGGTTTTTGTTTTTCTTTGTGTGGCGTCCTAATTTAAGCAGCAGGTATAACCAGCCTCGCTCCAAAAGAGGTACAGCCTTCTCTGTGTCTTTCTCCCACTTGTGTTACATCTCATTATGAGTTGCAATGTGATTAATGAGAAATAGGGACGTTATGGAAATGATGCAAGAATAGGTCATAGATAACGAAACATGAAAAGTGACCTGACACTGGCTCCAGGAAACAACTTAGTCATGCCTTCAAGACTCCAGGCCACTTCCAAACAACAAACAGTGTTATGGACACAGGGATATAAAATAATCGTATATTTTAAAGGTTAAAAATTAAGATAACTGATATGCCCAACATGAATTGTAATTTTCAAGGAAGGGCTGAGAATTATTTTGAAACTTCAAGGCAGCTGTACACACACTGCATGTATATTATTTGAAAGTGCCCTGAAATAGCCGCTGTGGACACACTGTGACATGAAAAAGAAAGAAGAGTTCAGAAATGGTGAGCTTTTTGAGTTGGTTTGGCACTATTAGACAAACTTACCCTTGTTCTGTGTATAATACTCTGAACCAAGAAGGAGACGGGGTTGCCGGCCCTTCGAATGGCTTCCACGGCCTCTTCATGACTAGCATCTCTTAGGTCTACTCCACCCACCTGAAAAAGATATATTGACAAAAAGACTCAGTCAGACACAGTTTTTTCTACATTATGTACTATAATAAACTGAAATAAGAGTCAATAGTATAGAAGGTAAGCCAGTACAAAAATTGAAATTCCACCAAGGAGCAGCAAAAACGTGACATCGCATCAAATTTGTTTACCTCTACAATCCTGTCCCCGGTCTTCAGGGTCCCATTCTGTCCAGCAGGACTGTCCTCCAGGATGTGCTTGATGAAAATGCCTCTCATCACTTCGCCGTTGCTCAGTCGGCTGCCCATTCCTCTTCCTCCAACGATACTGATCCCCAGGGACTTGCCGTGCTCTCTGAAAAGCTCCACTCTGAGGAAGGAAGCAATATTGGCTTGCTCCATTTTCACTTCAAAGTTTTAGTGTTTGTGCTGATTGGACATGTTTGCAAAATGATATTGGAGACTTAGATATGGACTCACTTCCTTGGCTGATTCCAGTTGCTGTAAGAGGCACTCTCTTCTCCCTCTCCATCTTCACGTTCAGGGAGACTGGGAATATCTCTGAAAAACATCACAGCAAAGTAAAAATGTCTGGACAATTTCTTGTAAAAAAATGAGTTACATGATTTGTAAAAAGAAGTGAAAAGTGTGTATGGGATTTCAAAAATACAAATGTAAAAGGTAGTCAGATAAGACAAGTATGCTGTTCTCCATTGATTTATACAAATGTATATAGTTTCATAACCATTTTAATAACAAGGTTTACTTAAAAAACAACATTAGGAGGGCTGGGAAATTAAACTAAAACTAATTAAAACCAATAAATGATCATTATTTTCTGTTCTTTGAAATATTAATTCGATGACCATATATAGTTAAACTGTGTGCTTCCTCTCACATATTCTTAAATCAAAGATACGTCCTCTTTCAATAGAAAAATATTCCACTTGCTTTTCAGGTTGTGCCATTCTTGTGTGTGTATTACAAAATGCTACTAATAATCAGATAATCCACTATAGTTAAATATTAAGGGATCATCCTACTCCCTAACACAGCAGAAAGTCGTGTTTATGCTCCTCTATACGCTGTAGTCTTGCCAGCAAGTTTTGAAAAGTGCTGATGCGTCACCAAGAGACCTTCAAAATAAGCAGGAAGGAGATCAATGAAAATAGCTGGTAACTTATTTTGTACATTTTCTCACTCGAAACATAAACAGATAAATAATTGAGGTGATGACGGTAATGAGCTGACAGGAGTAGGCGTCACATTACTGAGGTATTGTGGTAATGTTCTTGCTGTCAAAGCCCTAATCGACGCACAAAGAGGCACATCAATTCTACACAGAAAAGAAAAAGACTCACATTTATCTTTAATCACATTCAGGAGTGGCTGTGGTAGGGTACAGTACAATATCTTACTTTGGAGCTGGAACAGAGAGGGGAGCTGCCTCAGAGAAAACATCATCTTTAGCTTGACTGAGGCTGGACTTGTACTCCTCCAGATACTCAGCTGGGACGTATGTGATGCTGAACACAAACGTACACAAAAGCAAACACGTGAATATAAATGAATCAGCATTTTTGCTTTTTAATTTCACAATCCACAACCCACATTTGGAAAATCTTTTACCCATCCAGTGGCAATTAGTATCATAATGTAGTAAAATATAGGCTCTAGCTCCCATGACTCTGAATAGGATGAACGTGGGATAGTAGATGACAAAATAAATTTATATAATATGGAAGCAGGCATCACACTTGTCATTAGACAAAGTAAGTTCTTTTGAATATTCTCAATCATACTTTAAACTTGTTTAAAAGCCCACTGTGTGATGCCATTGATCATCTGACTCTCCAAAACAGGTGCTTGCTTTCGTAAGGGATCTTAATCAGCTGATGTGTGACAAACCTGACACATTTGAAGGATCTGTTTAATGTATCATTGATTGAGAGAGAGAGCAGACCACCAGTTCATTTTAAGAGATGCACCAAACGATAGCTGACAAACTGACATCCCACTGACATCCGCGTGCAAACTCGTCTCTGAACGATCCAGAGAGAAGCCAGTTCTCAAGGGCTCATTAGCACATCAGAGTGAAGCTGACAGATCTTCAACAGATGGGATGATTTGTTTTGGATTTTCTTTTTAAAAAAACAAAAAAAAAACATGATGGCATCCAGACACTAAAAATGAACCCCGGTAAAATCATGCAAAGGATGAGTCAGTTTATTAAAACGTCACAACAGGTTGTGAGGGAAAAGGCAGCGCTTTTAACACCATGGATTCATTTAAAGTTGTGGTTCGAGAAAGGCGTCAGTTGTGTTAGTCACAGAAAAAAAGGAAAGAAAATCATGCAGCAAGTTTAGTGGAGTGAATAAGTGACACAGTCAGTACAGGTTTATCCAGATATTTGTCCTAAGGTGTATTATTTTAGCTTTTTATGCCACTTGAAACTTTTTGTTTTATTGATTAAAGGTCGAATGCAGCGTAATAACAGAATTCAAATGTTAACCTGTTTGATTGTCCTTTTAAGTAAATTCTAAAAGCCCCAAAGTATCAGATAATGTAGTTGTCACAAAATGACCTGAACTAATTTTTCTGGATGAACCTTTTAATGGACTGCAGTGAAGCTTGGCAGAACATGGAGAGCGAAAGAGAGGAAAGAGGTGGCAGGTTCTTTCTGAAATGCCCCCGGCGAGGAAGTTAGTCATACTCACACATAAAATGGGCACAGATCGTCCTCAGGTGCGCAAGCAGATCTAAAATGTGAAGAGTTGGCTTTTATGCTCTGAAGCTAACAAAGTGCCAAGTTTAGTTTCAGCAAGCAGAATTTGTAAAAATTACACATCCGGTTTACAGGCAGCTCCTTCACGGAGCTTTTTGTGGGAATAATAATCCACTCCAGGAGTTGGGACTTTTCTTTTCTTTTTTTCCTTTTCTTTTTTACTTATTTTGTCTTCATTTAAAAAAAAAAAAGTAAATTGTTTCCAAGGCTTAAATTGACTTTCCTCAAGTGCAAAGTTTATAAAAAAAAATATAACAGTAGAAACCAGGCAATTTTAGTACAGGTAGTAAAACTCAATGTGCTCAGTTGGAACTGTTAAAGTTAAAAAATAATGATAATGTCATACTGCACATTCAGATGGGTTTAATTAATGTGTGTGCAGATAAACACAAATGGTGACCACTTAAATGATAGTAACTTACCCCATGTCTGGTCCAATGAGAGAGTGTCTTCTGAGCATGGCACGAGCCTGTGCGTTGGTCAAGTTGGTGGTTGGCTCTCCATTGATGGCCAGGATGAGATCGCCAACCCCCAGACGTCCATCACGGCTAATGGATCCCCCATGGATTATACTGCGGATCAGCATCCCCAAACCGTCCTTCATGGCACTCACAGTCATTCCTTTAAGGCAGGTAGTAAAGCATTAACGCACTAACTTTGAATTCTGGGATATTCTCTTTCTGTAAAGCACACGTGTCAAACTCAAGACACAAGGGCCATATCTTATGACCAGATCCAGTAGCTAGTGGGAAATCTGACAACATAGCTGATTGAGAAAACAAAGAATAACCAACCCGCTAATGGTAACCATGGTGATGATCTGGCCCAGGATGAAAAAAGAGTTTGACACCCCTGCTCAAAAGAGACACTCTCAGATATTTCGGCCCTAAAATAAGTCAGTTTCTTCCTGTTAACATAATTTTTGAGGGAGGAATGGGTTAAGGTAACCAGTGAGACATGTTGTCTTTATGAAGCCGGGAGGCAGCATGGAAACTAATTTAGAACTCATGGAAACCATCAATAAGTATGCAAACATTGTGAATTTTGGTCTGGATCTTTGATTGGTTAAAAGGTAAAATTATGACAGCAGAGCCAAACATTTAAAGAAAAACATTACAATCGACTGGCACATACACACCTTAGAGGAGTAAGGACTAAGCAAAATGAGAGTGTTTTCTTAAAGAAACTGAGCATTTCAAAGGGTGTCTTCATAAAACCTATTTGTTTTGGAAGTATCATGTGAGCCAGCAGAAGCCCCTTGGGCAGTTTTTGAAATGCAAATATGGTATATAGCAATAGAACTACCCTTTTGAGTGGGAAAACTGCCAAAAATTGCTTCTATCAATTTGGCTCAAAACTGGGATTTATAACAAAGGAGACAAAGAGAAGGCCAAATACGCCCTTTCAATCTTAAAGTCTCATTACAGCTTCTGAAAAGGATGAGAGAAAAATACATTTTAAAAAAAAACCCAACAAATAAAAGAATGTGGAGAAATAAACACAAACCGAGACTGGAGTTGCCCTTGACAACTGTGATAGTCCTTTCAAAATTGCTCCCTGAGGTCAGCACCGCTTTGTCACCATCTTCTGCAGATTCTTTCACACCCACCTCCTCGTCCTTGAAGGTGATAATTCAAAACATTTATTCATGATAGTAAAATACCAGAAGTGATTCCAAACTGAGCTGTCTCTCTACATAAAAGCATTAGGGTTAGCCCACCTATTCAGGTTTGACAATTACTTTTAAACAAATAATTGAAAGCAATCCTTTACTGAGGATATGAAGCATATGAAGTTAAAATAAAAGCAAGGATCACTGTTGTGCCTTTTTTATGCACAGCAATAGGTAACTGTTGTAAAATATTTGAACAAAATGCTCACTGCTTATGTTTCTTAAATCCTGTAAACTTCTCTTTAAACCTCTCATTTTACCTTAAAGGTCATCATATGTCCAATATCTCCAAAAGAGATAGCAGGCTCTTTCTGAAAGTGAGGGGGCTCCACTGGTGCTTCCTGGTTAGCAGATCTGCCCCCTGCTTCAGCAAATGTGCTGTATGAGTTGGAGCAGTCCAGCGGTTCTTCTTTGCTCGGTTGCTGTGCCAAGTATTGATCAGAGCTGGTCAGAATGGCAGTAATGGCTGGGACGTGACCCGTCAAACTCGCAGAGGTGTAAGAGGCTGACTTCTCCGGAGAGAATGCTTGTGTGTTGTCTGCAAAGCCAGATGATGATGCAAAGCTGGAATGCTCATCCAACACATTCAGGCGAGCTGTCAGCTGGAGCGAAACAAAGCAGAGCAGCTGAATGAGCATCTACTCAGGAAGAATTTGTCTTGCTCAGACGTCATGCTGCTTTTCTGGTAATGAGCCACAGGAAAGCCATCAGTGACCAGGAGAAAATGGAATAAATTACTGGTGATCTTTGGGGCAAAATGCACGACATGTATATATTTTTTATAACAGCAGTTAAGGCTTTATTGGAACTAGATTGGCTAGTAATGAACTGCTGGAAGAAACCCCCTTACAGAGGTTGGACAGACAGGGACAGACAAGGAAAACATTAAAATGTATTCTAAAATGGGGATTAGTAAAGACACATGTATATTAGAATAATGCAAGAATAACACAACAATGCATTACTTATTTTAAGGAATAAACCTGGAGTCCAACAAGAATGTGACTTTTGATATTATCAGAATGTTACGTTGATGTTGGACTTACAGACAGACATGTTGCCTCTATTTAGTATTATTAAATAATATTAATTTTTAAATTGGTGAAGGGAAATTATAAATACATATAATCTCATATAATGTAAGTCAGTCAAGACCCACTGTAAAGGGTCCAGGGTGGCTTTAGAGGACATGTGTGTCTCCATTAGCTGGAACATGCCTGCAATGAGAATTCTCGGGAATGAAATACATTCAGGGTAAAAGCTAGGAGGTTAGAACTGTTAACACCATCGCCCTCTGTCCTTTCAGCTGTTGATAACAAAGGTAAAAAAATAAAAAGAACAAAATGTAATGACAAGATCAACAGTGAAAGAGCTGAAATGGTTGCTGGCTTTCCATCTGCATACACTGCAATGATGCTGATGAATGAAAAGAGACAATTTGTACTTGAAAGGGACATCAAGACACCTGAACAGTGTTAGCTCCAGCTCATAGCATATCCAAGTTCAAGAGTTCAATGTTGATCTTATCATTTTGTTTTGTTTCTCTGGTTTTATTTCTTCATCCTTGTTGAGTTAATCCGTGCCCCCACAAATGGAAACGCAACAAGTGTAGAAGGTTATGGAAGGTTTACAGCATGTCACAACAAGAAGTCTGAACTTCTTGGCCTCAAACAAACTTTTGAAGTCTATAAAGCTGAATTCCCCAGCTCAAACAAAATGCCACAAGCTGTCTTGGCCCATGTCTGCCCCTGTAGGCTGTCCTATTATACCACAAATTACTCTGGAAGGCCAAGCAGATGACATCAGCATCAGAAAATTGGAATATATTTCGTCCATCCTTTGTTCTTTGTTTTTTTTCCCCCCTTCTATTTATTGCTTTTTTCCCCCTCATTTAACATCCATTTGAGGAGTTGTTGGTCACAGGGCACAAAGGGTAACAAAATTCACCCAAGAGTACAAACCTCATATAGCAAAAATGACACTGATTCAAGAAAGAAAGAAAATTACGATTTTGGTTCTTGCTAATTTAAAAAGCAAAATACATGCCTTTTTGCTAACTAGTTACTGCAGTTACACTGAACTTAATGTTTCAGTTGTCTTAAAATTCATTGTATGAAAAGGGTTTGCTTACTTTAGGTGTGGATGAGTGCAGGTAATCCAGGTCAGAGCTACAGCCGCTACCGTGGAGAGCAATCATGGACGCCTGGAAAGCGTCCTCCTCCATCCCAGAATAACTATGATCCAACACTTTTTCATCAGGCAGGTCTCCTTCACTGGTGTCAATCTGTAAAAAATAAAAAATGCAGCGAGGTATATTGATTTAATTGCTAAACCAGTAATATCTAGCAATTTCTTGAATTATCCGGTTACACATAGTTGACTATATCACTCTATTCTATAATGCTACTGTAACTAATTCTGCTACAAACTACAAAATACTGCCAAAACAATGTTAATACATTCCTTGATTAATGGCCTCTATATGTCATAGTATATCCTTCAGTCTGAATCAACTCATTTTTGCATGATTTCAATCAAACAGACCAGTTTTTGTTAAGGCATTAAAGAATTCTGATTTTTCACTTTTCCCGAAAGCTAACTAACCAATGCAGGCTCTGCTCGGTAAAGGATGCCCTCAGTCAGTTCTTCTTCCTCTCCTTCTTCAACCAAAATATTGTTGAAGTCAAATGAATGGATGGTGGATGATGATGTAATGTTCTGGTCACCATATGGGTGTGGAGAGTGGGAATATCCACATATTCCCTAGAAAAGTGGAGACATTCTTTCAGTGTTTCTAGCTTTACGTCATTAGAAATATTATTCTTATATCAAATCTAGTGTGAATGAATTAGTATGGAATGAAGATGGAAAGATGTGTTAGGAATTTTGAAGAATGTTAAAAAAAAGGCTATAAAGTTGAATAATGATCTTGGTAAAACTGAGAAGCTGCTAGAACTCTCAATAGGAAAACCCTTAATAGTTTCACATTTGTTTGTTTTTTGGGTTTTTTTTTTTTAAAGCTCTTGCTATTGATTTTGTGTAATGTGCAGCCAAGACAGATGCATGAAAAACAAGAAGGCACACTGGGAAGATTACACACATCAGACTTCATTTTGAGAGGCAATGCAACAAAACACCCCTCAGAAGTACATTCCACATTCTGCACGAAAGCTTCCTACAGATCTGTAATCCAGCTAACCCCAGCAGCTCAGAGGTCTCACTGAGTAATCCCATGGCAGATTCAATACAAGAAAAATGCAGCTCTGCAGCTGAAAGAACACAAACTGTTTTTGCAGAGAGAAACATCCCATACAAGGAGCACAGGTGCTTGAAGCAGTGAATCTGCCACTGGACCTACTGTATCTATGATTTTGACAGGTGCTCCAAAATGTTTCAATGAACAAGAGAGGTGGTGTTTGTGGAAAAGTTAATAACATAAGAGTATCAAACAGAGAGTGCAGGCATTTTCTTGTGAAAGAACAGTGGGTGGAACGTTACACCATGAAGGCTACCTCCACATCTTTTCCCTGCATAAAAAATTTAAGCTCTTGTAAGCTGAGCCTTGACAGGGTGATGGGATGCTAAGTTGTTTGACACAAAGAGCACTCGGTTCAAAACACAGCTGCCAAGATAGATCTTTGACTGATGCACAATTATGACAGAAAAATCACAAAAGCACACACAGAACGAATCCCAACATCCCCACAAGACACAGTTCACCTTCACAATCCTAGCAAAGACAAAAGCAAGAATACTACTATCCATTAAAGTTAATTCAATAACATGATACTACTTACAGGCAGTGGTTTGGCAACTCCAATCTGGACCTTGCCAAGCTTGGCCCCCTTAAGGGCCTGAACTGCATCCTCTAAGCTGGCGTTCTCCAGGTTTGTTGCATTAACATACATGAGTCGGTCTCCTGGCAAAAGTCTGCCATCCCTTTCAGCAACACCATTAGGAACCAAAGAGCGAATCACAATCACCGTTTTGGCGGGGTCTAGGGGGTCCTGCAGAAAATATTTGTATAAATAGATTAAAAAAAAGAATAAAGGTGTGTGGACGGATGTACGGAAAAGTCATCTGGTTGTTCCGGATGCTGGTTCAATGACAATAAAATTCTTCTTATCTTGTCTCATATGTATTTTCATAAAACAAGCAAAAGACAAAAAGAAGTAAAATAATTAAAAAAAAAAATGGTACATGAATATTTCACACCTGGTAATCCAAAATACTGAATCCCAGTCCCCCTTCTCCCTTTTCAAGCTCAATATTCTGGATCTCCAACTCCCACATAGCCAAAGGAGATCCTATCGCCTCTGCTGTCACACTATCCTGCGCCGCTGCTGCCGTGTTTACCTTTGAGTCTTCACCAACAAGTGCACTGCTGAGGTCTATTTGATTCTGCAGAGAGGAAAAGCCCAAAATCACAATGTAACACCATGCTGTCCTCACTTCCCTCCCAACCCAAAAAGCTCCTACACTCTGTGTTACTGGCTTTGGTTTCTGGCAGTACATAAAAGAGAAATATCTGTGGAATGCTCGGGTCCTAGTACATTATCACAGATAAAGCTACAGAAATGAAAACCCCATTTCCCCAAAGGGAAACTGCATTTGATGTCTCATATCTCCAACATATGATACTTGGCTGCTGCTGAGGTATTGCTGAAAATGATGTTAATAAACTTTCAGCCTTCACTGATTATTGCAAAGTCTTAATCCAGCGTGGCTGACAATGTGGAAAACCAATGCCAAAACCATTGCCAGTGCGGCTCAGCTAATAATGGCTGATGGCTTACAACAAAGGAGTGTCACTCTCAGATAATATTGCCTTCCTCGTATGCACAAGCAGAGAAGTAGGTTTTATAACACATTACTGGATACCAATGTGCATTATTTCTTATTCATTTTGATAAATTGTAAAAAGTTATGCTGTAAAAACAAAGTCATATAGGCTAAATATATGATAGAATTTTTTTGTCAAGCAATGCAAACACAATACCTCTGACCCCGGCTGGACAACGCCCATGTTAGTTTGAAGATCAAGAGCTGGCCTGCAGCATGTCATGTACACACAGAGTGGAAGCTCCTTCAAGATTCTCACCACTTCTTTGTGGGTCTCACCAATCAGAGAAATGCCGTTGACCTAATAAAGAAAAAGGGCAATGAAGCGAGCTGAAAAACCACATTTTCAGATTGTTACTGTAGCAACAACCGCCTTCATCCAGCCGAAAAGAAGCAACATGAGCACATTTTTTTGAGTCATGTCATCAAGCCTGAGTTTATATCTTGAGCTCTTGCAGTCTTATCAATCACTGTAAGCACTTTAAAAACTAAGAAACATTCACGCACAAAGTCATGAAGCATTTATTACATTATTTACTTTTTGTGATTTTGGACTCTCATTCCTTACAATTGTTGGAGAAAGTACAGCAGTGGAAACTTGAAGAGTATTAGGATTGTTTTTTTTTTCCAGTGTGAAGCCAACTATGATGTAACTGTATGGCAACTGTAGGGAGTGTGGTACTCCCTACCACAGGCACGGAGTATTTGTCGATGGCTCGAATACATAAAGACAGCATAACACATCACCATTACAAATCAGAAAAAAAAAAGAAAAAACTTTGGTCAAATGTCAGCCGATCTCTTAATACTAACTTTAAAAATGAAACAAAATACAGAAATCTCCTCTCTGGTCTCCCTCTAGACCTCCTGCCAGGTGGTTCCAGCCTCATCATCCTTCTAAGAATATATCCACTATCTCTCCTCTGTCTCTCCAAAACATCCAACATGTCCATCTGTCAAACTGTTTTTTTTTTGTTTGTTTTTTTATCCATATTCAGTTACTTTTTCTTACAGGAGAAGTTTGAAATCAGAGCTCAATGACAAAACTTGTTAAAAAAAACACAAGCAGAGCTGACACAGTTCCAAACACCATTATGTTATAGGTGGGCCTTTCTTAGAAATCTTCCTCAACACATCACCTAACAGTGAAAGGCTTTCGGAAAGAGAACATGCTGTATGCCATACTTAACTGGTCGCATTAAGTAAAAAAAAAAAAACTCATCTCAGATAATGGGCACACATGGACCCAATCAGTTACGTTTGGCACCCAATGGCTCAGTTACTGTAGTGGCTAGTTTTATGTGAGACGTATATTACCAGATTTTTTTTTTTTTTGTAATCATACAGTCATTGTCCTGGCATAAATTTCTTTTCTTCTGTTAGAAGTTATGTCTTTTTTTTTTTTTTTTACTTTTGAAAACCCAAGAGATTGTCATTATCTTCCCTTTCAGAGAAGGGAAGACTTACCTACAATTTGTTGTCTGAAAAATGCCACGTTATAGACATTGTTTGAAAATAAGAGTTGGTAATTTCCTGAACAATTAAGCGCACTGCGTTAAAAGTTGCAGAAAAAAATCTTTGGCATTTGTCATGAATGATGATTTACAGCCTTTTTTTTCTTTTTTTTTCTTTTTTTTGCAATCTTTCTTTGATAAAAAATAATCAATCATTATTATTGGTCCAGAAGCATTTCTGTGTGGGGGAAAAAAAAGCCACAGAATAAAATGATTAATTGACCCACAAGTCCAGGTTCTTTGAAGTGTTTTCGTGGCACAAAACACCCAAGAAGCAAGCTTATTGGTAAATTTCAGTGATTCATTTCAAACAATGCCTTGGCAAACTGAAAAGTAAAATTTGTGTAATATTCCTTTCCGTTATAAATGTTGTCTTTGAAAATATGAGTGGGATAGTTATAGATTGCAGTTGCTTCCTGTTTATAAGGTATACATCATCTCAACCTCCCTTTTCACCCATTTTCATTCTACACTGATACTCTTAGTGCTGTTTAACGTCATGCCATATGTTCACTTATCAAGAGTGAAACTAATGAACACTGGGTGTTTTCAACAGAGATAAGTGTAGAGATGTTTGGCATGCAGCTCCTAAATTTGTTGCCAGGTAGTATGTGACACTTGACTGCATGCTTTGCCTCTCCCTCTTTTCTCTAACCAAACTCTCTTAGGAGCAGTCCAAATGCTGAAGGGCTCTGTGTTACGCTTTGGTTTCTTGGACTGCACTGGAGCTCACATTCAGAGCCCATATGAGGTTTGGCGAGACTTGAACGCCCCTGAGGACCCTGATCGACCACGGAAGCGCAAGCTGGTCCACTTTTCACCATCATCCTCCCAGGATACTGGTGGAGAAGGACATTTGGCTGTGGTGTGCTCTGAGAGGCAGGCCAAAGTTTTCCTGATGCCCTCACAGTCATGCCTCTTTGTCCACAACATCACAGAGTCATCGTTTGTACTCCGAGCTGATGTGATACCTATGTGTAACAGCGTGTGCCTGGCCTGCTTTTGTGCAAATGGACATGTCATGACACTCAGGTATGTTCTCAGGCACTCACCAGAGCTCTGTGTCTGCAACATGCTCATGACTTTGCTTTAAATTTCCCATGAAGCTACTGTGCTTAAACATATCAACATATTTTCCATGAAAATAAGAAGGATACATCCCCTCCAACTGGTAGACTCTTATTGGTAGGTTTCTCTAGCCTGAGCAGACCCAACCCACCAGCATTCTCTAATATAGTTAATACAAGTCTGCACTTGGCACAAAATTAGTATATGCCTCAAAGTGCATGAGTCATCATTATATTCTTATTCTGTATTTAAGGTAAATTACAGTCTCATAAATGCATCCCTCGCTTTTGGCACTGGTGGGCCAAATACCGGAAAACATATTTAAAGCATTTGAATACCATATCTGATTTCATGGTCTGTATTCAGAGATGCAATTAAAACTGTGAGGCATTTAAATGAAACATATTTAGACTGCTTTTTTTGTCATGAACACAATTAATAGAGGCTACCTAAATGCCACGGACCATGCCATGTAAGGGGATAGCACTTTGCAGATCTGTGCCTTTCTGGTTATTCCAGGCAAAGTAACCAGGATCCCCACTCGTGTAACCGTCCGTGATGATGGTCTCCTTGTTGAAAAGACGAGAACATGGCCTAGGAATTTCTTGTGAGGTTTAACACGTTGACGTTCTTCCCCATTTTGTACTTCCAGTTTCACCCAGTGTCTTCCACCTTCTCTGCAGAGAAGGCAGATAATTTGGCCTTTCTATGTTATTTCCACTCACCGTCATCACAGTAGTACACTATGGTTGTTTGAAGGTAGAAAATGATGTAAAAGTATTGATCTGCATCACTTGTGTCGGCTTGTTTCTCTCTTTATTGGAAGTGGTTTTCTCCACAATAAGTCCCAAATGCAACAGGTTACTACCACCCAGTGGACAAAAATAATACTATTTTGTGGTACTCGGGTAGCCTCTATTGTATTAAATTTAATGAATTTCCGTTTGTTTTTGGGGTTTTTTTCGAATTATGTATTGTCTTTGCTTGCTTGGGTTTTCTCTGCTCTGGGTAGTCTGGTCTACTCATATGGTCCAAAAACATGTCTGTTAGCTGACTGGTTATTCTAAAATGCCCACACCCAGAGTGAAAAAAAAAAAAAAAATACTTTTGTTGGATTACACATCCATTCATGATTCATGTCAACAAGGTCTTGCAATCTCTTCACTTGCTAATCTGGATCTGCCATACGGGTCTCCCTTATGAGCCAGGTCCTGCCCAAGGTTTCTTCTGCATAAAGGAGTTTTTACTTGCATCTGCTTCTTATCATTCATCCATTTATTTATTTATGTATTCATTCATTCATTCATTTGATTATTTATTTATTGCCAGTTGTCCATGCTCTGGATCTCTGAAAAGCACGGAGAGGTAATTTGTGTTGTCGTACACACTATACAAATAAAGCTGAATTGAAATTGAATCAAATTCAGACTTTAATTTTTCACCATGAGTCTTGTCTTGAAGATGACAGTTGGACCACTGTGTAGTCTTCTCCAGCATGTCTCAGAGATTCTCAGTGTGAGAAAAATGTGCTTGTTCAGTATATAAAGGGAGTAATCTGACAGTTTTTTTGACACATAATGTTTGTTAAACCTAGATCACATCGCCTAAAGCCTCCTCAGATTGTGGTATTTTCCTCACAGCTTTGCACAGTAGGTAGAAGACAGGAAGTGGACGGCACTTCTTACCCTGATACTCTGGAACAGTGTACAACTGAAGTTGTTGGACCATGTGACCTTTTGCATTGCAGCATAGCATCTCTATGCTCCATTAAAATTAAACCTTTCAACATTAGCTTCACTCATGGCGAGTAGTTTTTTAAGGCTACACAGCTACACATACTGTAGGTGAGATCCCACCTGACCCTTAAAATTATGAATGCCAGCTCTCGTGTACAAATTAAAGTGCCAACTACTCTCCAATGATTTGGATGTGACGCATGTGTCTATGTGATACATTTTAGGTATCTGTGCTTACTGTAATTACAATTTTAGATGATTTATAAGGCTTTGTTAATCAAATACATGTCTGGATACAAAATGTTTTCAATGTCCAGAAAATCTGTATGAACTGATGATTCTCTACTCGGCTAGAAGTTGACTGGTGACACCAGTTGTCTACCTTTACATATATATCTAAGTATCAGTATAATAGTATAGCCCAAAGGTGATTTTGATGTGTGGTGGGATTTACCTGTCGAGTGTAATTGATATTGCACTTACATTCCTGGTGTTTAACATAATTTTCACTCTCATCTTTCTACTTACAGTTTGCCCAGTTTAAGACCACTGATGGATATCAGTTACCTGCCTCTGACAGACATGCGCATTGCGAGAACCTTTTTTTTCACTAATGGAGGGCAGGCACTATATCTCAGCTCCCCCACAGAGATCCAGAGAATTACGTACAGCCAAGAGATGTGTGACAGCCTGCAGGTAAACACCAGTTATTTCAATCTATATCCGTTAATGCAGTGAAGTAGTGTTGCAGTACATAAGCAGAGGCTGCTATTACTGCCCTCTGAGAAGATCTGAGTTGATAGGAGGAAAGTCAAATGTCATATGTGTTTAAAATTCCACTGGGTTAAAAATGGATACGGCGTCACGTGTGTACATGTATAAATAGGCATATTCACAGAGGATTTTTCTTACGAGCCATCAACTAATGTCCGTGGATCCAGTTTTCTGATGCTGCCATAGCACCATCTGCAGGCAACAGTCACCCTGACACAGTGGTTACCTCAGCAATGGCAGCTTATGAGCAGTGTTGGGACAAAAGCTCTAGATAATGTATTCAAATAAATTTAACTTCAGTTCATATACATTTACTTGTAGGAGCAACAAAGCTAATCTCAGTGGAAGTTCATTCAAATTGCTCAGAATTTTTAACTTTTTATTTTCATTCATTGCAGGAAATGCTGGGAGAGCTGTTCACTCCAATAGAAACGCCAGAAGCCCAGAACAGAGGATTTTTAAAAGGCTTCTTTGGAGGAAATGCTCATACCTTCGACAGAGAGGAGCTCTGTGTGTCTTTTTATTTTATTTTCAATTACAATGTTTGCATGAGATCAATAATCAAATGACTGTGTTTATTTTAGAAAGGACAATAATCCAGTTAAGATTAGATGCACATTTTGTGTTCTGGTTTGAATAGTATAGTAGTGTAGTAAATGTAGCGAAAAGAGTGTCACATTAAGATTAATTTACTTAATGCGACAATGGCTGCAATACCCCAAGTCTTAATGGAATTATTGTTTATTTTGAAAATGATCTTATGCTGATTATGGTTGCTATTTAATTTGATTAAATTCATTTCACTTTACTTGTATGGCCATTCAAAACAGTCAAATTTACAAAGTTAAATATTCAATTTTAAAATTAAGTTGAAGTTATGTTCCAGTTCTGTCCAGTTGATTGTAATTCATGCATCATCATTCCTAGTCATAATCCAGTTCCTTCTTGTGGAGGCCAAAATACAAATGCCAATTCATAGAAAAAAAAAAATAAAATAAAAAAATAGCCAAGCTAAGGAATCTAACAGATTGCATTGATCTTTCAGGTAACAGACTCAAAATCAGGTTAATATTGCAGTATTGCTGCGATATTATTATTGTATTCCAGGATGTGTTTTGGACTTTACCTAAAAGATGTCTCATGGTGTTAATGATGAACAGAATTCACACAGTTTAACCTGTAATGGTTAATGATGTATTTGGAACATTATTATAGTAAAGCAGCCACGACCAGAACATTTTACCAAGAAGTTAATTTATTAATTTATTTTTTTATGGATCTGTCATCTTCTCTCTTATGTCATCGGCTGTGGTTGTCAGTTGGTGAGGCAGCTGCTGGAAAAGCTTCACGGAGTCTGGCGCAGCACATCCCCGGTCAGGGAGGGGTGGAGGGTATGAAGGTGGCAGCAAGCGGAGCTGTAGGTGAGCTGGCACGAGCCCGCATTGCCCTGGATGAGAGAGGCCAAAGGCTGGGGGAACTAGAGGAGCGAACTGCCCTGATGATGACCAGTGCAGAGACCTTCTCCAAGCATGCTCACGAGGTGAAAATCAATCCACAAATTAACAGTTGTCATTCAATGGTGGTTTAAATAGAGAAGTCAGAGTCAGTCACCCTGGTTAGACGTGCTTGATTCCTATTAAATGATACTGTCTGCTCCGAAACACAGTCCTTACACATTCATGAACGTCTTTATGAAGGTTTATATGGAGCCTCCTCAACAGTCATGATCATCATTTGGTCAAAATCAGGTACAAATAAAAGACATGACGCTGCTTTTTAAACCACGAATCAGAGACAGTTTGGACCATTTGTTTTAAATCCTACATTGACTTTTATTTCACTCTACATGTTCATGAACCTAGGATGTTTTTTTTCTTCTCCTTCTTTGTCTCATCACCTTTTCTGAGTTTGGTGAAACTCCATATCAGAAGTTATAAATCCTCTAAAAATACAAATGTGCTCCTTAAAATTGTACTTTAAAAACTAGTTTATCAAAAAAAAAAAACAAGAAACTTAAAAAACTGACATGTCTCTTGACATGTCTCCTCGTCTGTGTTTTGTTTGGTTAGTCCCTTGACACTTCCAGGACAGTGATTTCTGGCATCCCAGTGTCGCTCCCTTAACACCAGCTCACACTGCTCCCCACCAACAGAACAACCTCCATTACCTAATCTGCAAAATGGGTAATGCCATTATCCTGCATACAAAATGGCTACGACAGCCAAACCAGCTTTGTCACCCTCAACAAACCCAGGCTCCACACATGCAAGCTCCAGGTAGTGACAATGCTGAAACTAACTTCTCTAACTCCTATAGAAGAAAACAAACTTACCTGAATGGTCCCAGACAAAGAGATTCAAATAGACCACACCAGAGGCGGTTTGTCACAGAGAGCAGGGGAAGCCAAACTGCCTCTGAAATTCTCTTCAATGTTAAATTGACGGTAAAACAGTAATTCACAAAAGACGAGATATGTCCAATATTGCATTTACTTTCATGACTACCATATGTCATCTCGTAGTTTAATCAAGTGATTTCTCATGAAATTGCTGCGGTTCGCTGCGAAAATCTGCTATGAAGCCTCCCGCAGCAGCCGGGCTTCATAGGGTTTCTATGGGCTTGCAATCCGGCTTCCAGGAGGCGGGTCTAAGCGTCAGGTTGTTTTTTTTTTAATTCTAGGTGATCATTGGCTAAATCGACAAAACTCCTCACTTCCGAGGCTGTTCAGCTTCCATGGGGGTACATAGATAGCCAAATAAATCACCAAAAAAGGAATAGGCTGAAGCAAATGTTTATTTTTTTACCTTTTAAAAAAAAAAAAAAGAAAGAATCATGGCTTCATACTGTTTGAAAAAAAAAGAAGTAAAAGTAAATGTGTCAGGAAACTGATCTACAAATAGGACTGTAAGAGAAGGTGCTATCAGTTCGTACCCAAGTTTTCCTAACATACAATCAGACTCAGAGTAAAAGTATCTTTTTTATTAAAAAAAAAAAGTTTTACTTGCAAGGAGCACAGCGTCTGGTTACATACAGAAATTGTGCTGAGGTCCACCTCAGCTC